>LR738715.1:252705208-252774431 GCA_902687465.1 Secale cereale | reverse complement strand
TATCCATACTATTAACGATGAGATTGATTATGCTTATGATATGGAAAGGCCCAAGCTTGGGGATGCTATGTTTGATGAGAATGATATATTTGAGAATTTATTTGCTGCAATTAATGTTTGTCCCAAGCTTGGGGAGGCTACGTTTGATGAAGATGATATTTTTTGCCTCCCAAGTTTTGATGAGCAAAGCTATTATGATGAAAGCATGCCTCCTATTTATGATGATTATTGTGATGCCACTTATGCTATAAAAAGTAGTGATGATTATACTGATAAAACTTGTCATGATTATAATTACCCTTTCCCTGAACATTACTCTTTTAATGTGGAAACAATCTATAGTATTCACGTCTCTTATGATACTCCCGCTATTCCGAATGAGAAGAATTTTGCTTATGTGGAGAGTAGTAAAATTTCTATGCAAGTAGATCATCAAAAGAAAGCTTTATGCGCTGGTTATATTGTTGAATTCATTCATTATACTACAGAAAATATTATGAGGGAGGAACATATGCTTGTAGGAATTGCAATAATATCAAGTTTCCTCTCTATGTGCTTAAAGTTTTGAAGTTATGCTTGTTTTGCCTTCCTATGCTAGTTGATTATCGTTCCCATAAGTTGTTTGCTCAAAAAATCCCTATGCATAGGAAGTGGGTTAGACTTAAATGTGCTAGTCATATTCTTAATATGCTCTCCTTATGTTTCAATCCTTATCTTTTACGCGAGCATCATTGAAATCATCATGCCTAGCTAGGGGCGTTAAACGATAGCGCTTGTTGGGAGGCAACCCAACTTTATTTTATTTTCTTTGCTTTTGCTTCTATTTAGGAATAAATATTGCATCTAGCTTATATTTAGATGTGGTTTTTTGTTTAAATTAGTGTTTGTGCCAAGTATAACCTTTGGGAAGACTTGTGTGAAGTTTATATGATCTTGCTGTGAAAAACAGAATCGTTAGCGCTCGCTAGAATGGTCATCAGATTTTACTGGAGCGTGCTATTTAGTTGATTCTTTTTGCAGATGATTAATAGACGAATTCCTCATGTTTACCAATTTAGTTTGAATTTTTTTGGAGTTATAGAAGTATGCGAAACCTGCAGATTACTACAGACTGTTCTGTTTTTGACAGATTCTGTTTTCGTGTGTTGTTTGCTTATTTCAATGCGTCTATGAGTAGTATTGGGAAGCATGAACCATAGAGAAGTTGGAATACAGTAGGTTTAACACCAATATAAACAAAGAATGAATTCATTGCAGTACCTTTGAGTAGTGGTTTTCTTTCTTATACTAACGGAGCTCACGAGATTTTTGTCTAAGTTTTGTGTTGTGAAGTTTTCAAGTTTTGAGTATTGCTTTGATGGACTATGGAACAAAGAGTGGTAATAGCCTAAGCTTGGGGATGCCCAAGGCACCCCAAGGTAAAATTCAAGGACAATCAAAAGCCTAAGCTTGGGGATGCCCCGGGAAGGCATCCCCTCTTTCGTCTTCATCCATCGGTAACTATACTCAGAGTTATATTTTTATTCACCACATGATATGTGCTTTGCTTGGAGCGTTTGTAGCGACGACGATCCGAATGGACCGAAGTCTCTGTGTTTTAGTGTCATCCCTGGATCGGTAATGCTGACACACACAGTACTTGAAGGATTTATAACAGAGTGGAAATCACACACTTACTGCATCGAGTGTCTCTAAAGAGAACTTATTACAAAAGTCTATGGCTTAAGGCCATCTAACAAAATAACAGCGGAAGGCTTGGAAGATAAGTGAGTCCATCAACTACAACGGCATAGTTGAGTGCATGACAAATGACCTAGAACGTCTTACTCCTCGTCTGAAAAGTCTGCAACGTAACATGTTGCATCCCGAAACGGGTCAACACATGGAATATGATGGCAAGATAACACAGTAGATGCAAGTAACAGAAATTAAGGCTACACTATATGCATATTTGGCTGGTGGAGGCTCTAAGGTTAAAGTTTTTGTGTAAAGCCAATTTTTCCCTACAACTAAGGAATACATTTTTTATTTTAACTATCATGGTAGTTGAAACATCATTGAGAAGGTACCTCCAACTCAATTCCAATTAAAAGTAATCATTAACCCAACAAGTTAACATTTAGAGTGATGAGATCAACCAATAATTCAAGTACCAGATACTCAAGATTGTCCATAACCGGGGACACGGCTAATCATGATCAGTTTGTACACTCTACAGAGGTTTGTGCACTTTCCCCACAAGACTCGATCGCCTCCGTTTAATTTCTCGCACTACATGGTGTTTGAGAAATGGATGACCGAGCAGTCTTTCCGAAGAGGTCCCCTTAACCGATAGATAGGCCTGTACATCTGCTAGCCCATTATGGAAATGTTTCCCACAACTTACTCAATTATGCCAGAGCCCATAATGGCATTGTGACTGCACACGGAAGTTTCTAGCATGAATAGTTTATGATCCCTTTGAGCCTGGGTGGCATTCCATAGGACAATCACACGGAAACCTCGGGATTTCCTAGGACAACACTGGATACCCCAGGTGCCCTGCAACCAATCCACCCAGATGTGTATTCAAGTAGCCACCTTAAGTTGAACCATTAATTAACAACTCACATCTGTCATGTATTTCACTCAAACCCAAACCACGTCTACGAGCATAGCATAGCAACCTAAGCATAACATAGAAGTAACTCCCAAGGGTTTGAAAATAATGCAGGTAATAGGTTCTACCTCAATCTACTTCCCAGTCCCACAAGTTAAGAGATCCTACTCATGCAATGTGTGAGGGTTTGATCTAATGCATAAAAACTGGGTAATAAAAGGGTATGATCAAAGTGTTACTTACCTTGCTGATGATTCGCAAAACCTAGAGACTCGTAGTAGCATGCTTCATAGTCTGGATATTCTATCGCAAGCAAACAATAGCATACATAAGAAATCAAGCAATGATGCACAAACAAAACTCCAAAAGAGAAGATCTAACTAGAAAGTTCAACTTAAGAACTCCGGTTTGCAAAAAGAATCAAATCGAAAGAAGCAACGAAACTCAAACTGCGAAAGAAACGAGATTCGTTTACTAGTTTGATCTAGGGTCAAATTTTACAGTAACCAAAACTTTGTTCAAGTTGGTTAAATGGAAAGAGGGCGTCGAGACAAAGATCTAGGATTTTGAATCACCTGATTCCGACTCTCGAGCGAAAAGAAAAACGAAAAACAAGATCAGGGTAGAAATCGCGATCGAAATAATCGCGGATAAATACCCCGAAAAAGAAAACTGATATACAGGCTAACGAACGAACGTTCGCTGTCTGCGGCTAACGGGCAAACAACGTTCGTTAAAACGGATGTACGGACGAACGACCGCTAAATAACTAAACCGAAAAGAAAAACCGATCTAATCTAAAAAAACGAATTTAGGGTTTTTGAAAAAAAAACGATAGGTTTTTAGACAAAACCGACGGCGGCGGCTACCTCGGCAAAAGGGCAGCGGTGGCTCCAGCGGAAAGTCCGGCGGCGGCGGCGATTGGCAAGTGCGGCGGCGGCGGCGGCGCAAAAGCGGCGGCGGCGGCGGTCGCGATGCGAGGAGGGAGAGGGGCGGCGTCGGGGCTAGGGTTCGGCGACGGGCGAGGTGGGCTGGCGGGCCGGCGGCCTCGCGTTTTATAGACCCCCGGCTAGGGGAGTCCTAGCCGGTTACAGCCGAGAGGCGGTTTTCTTTAACGAGTCCTGACGTAGTAAAACGGGCGAAAAAAATACTAAACGAACTCCAAAAATCCCGAAATAAATTTTTACCGTCCTCTAATAATATTTAGGACAAAGTGAACATTTTTCCCGGACCTAAATGCAATTTTGAAAAACACGTGTTTTTCCTATGCGAATAAAATCACAAATAAATCCGAAAAAATACCAAAAATGATTTTAACATATTTCCTCCAATATTTCTGTTATTTTGGAGAAGTCATATTATCTTCGCTCATATATTTTATTTAAAAATATTTTTAGGAGAGAAAAATAATTAAAACCAACGCTATCCTCGTACCGGTATTCGGAAAAACTCAAATACGAAAACGGTAGAATTCCCAACTCTCTCCGTAGGTCCTTGAGTTGCTTAGAATTTTCGAGTATCGCCACGCACAAAAATGCAAAGAAATATGCAATGCAGTATGATCTATGTATAACATTCCAAATTGAAAATTTGGGATGTTACAAACCTACCCCCCTTAGAATGAATCTCGCCCTCGAGATTCGACTTGGCTAGAGAACAGGTGTGGGTGGTCCTTGCGTAGATCATCTTCTCGTTCCCAGGTGGATTCTTCCTTGATGTGGTGACTCCACTGAACTTTGCAAAACTTGATAACCTTACTGCGGGTGACTCTGCTTGAAAATTCGAGAATCTTAACAGGCTTCTCCTCATAAGTCAGATCACTATCCAACTGAATGGCTTCCAGGGGTACGGTGTCTCTGAGCGGCATATCGGCCATCTTCGCATGGCACTTCTTGAGCTGCGAAGCGTGAAACACATCGTGCACTCCTGACAATCCTTCGGGCAACTCCAACTTATAGGCAACCTCTCCCATGCGTTCCAAAACACGGTAAGGTCCCAAAAATCTCGGGGCTAGTTTTCCTTTAACTCCGAAACGTCTAACTCCTCGCAGAGGCGATACTCTCAAGTACGCTTTGTCTCCGATTTCATAATCTATCTCCTTGCGCTTCGAGTCCGCATAACTCTTCTGCCTGGACTAAGCTACCTTCAATCTATCTCGAATTAGCTTAACCTTCTCTTCAGACTCTTTGATCAAGTCTGGTCCAAACAACTGTCGGTGTCCAACTTCATCCCACATTAACGGGGTTCGGCATCTCCTTCCATACAATGCTTCGAACGGTGCCATCTTCAAACTGGCCTGGTAACTGTTGTTGTACGAGAACTCGTCATAGGGCAAATTGTCATCCCAACTAGATCCATAATCTAGTGCACAAGCTCTCAACATGTCCTCCAGAATCTGATTGACTCTCTCGGTCTGTCCATCTGTCTGTGGGTGAAACGCTGTACTAATTTCCAGCCTTGTTCCCAAAGTTTGGTGGAGCTGATGCCAAAACTTTGAGGTGAACTGTGTTCCTCTATCTGATGCAATGGTCCTCGGACCTCCGTGCAGACATACGATCCCGGTCATGTATATCTTGGCCAACTTCGCACTGGTGTATGTGGTTTTCACGGGGATAAAGTGCGCTACCTTGGTCAAACGATCCACTACTACCCAAATTGAGTCATACCCTGATTTGGTCCTGGGCAATCCGGTGATAAAGTCCATGCCAAGCTTGTCCCACTTCCATTCGGGTATTGGCATAGGTTGTAGCAATCCTGCTGGCTTCTGATGCTCTGCCTTTACTCTCTGGCATACATCACATACGGCTACATACTCGGCGATATCCTTCTTCATTCCTGTCAAGGATATGACTAGCAGGTATGAACCGGCTAGTGTAAACCGGCTTAATTATTATATGCTTGGTTGTAATATTTAGTAAAGGCTACGGCCCATGAGATCTTAGGGCCCATGTATAGAATTATGGTTTGTAAACCGCCAAGTGATGTAACTTGAGAGAT
This sequence comes from Secale cereale, assembly GCA_902687465.1. Lineage (NCBI taxonomy): Eukaryota > Viridiplantae > Streptophyta > Magnoliopsida > Poales > Poaceae > Secale > Secale cereale. The sequence goes on along the minus strand of LR738715.1, from coordinate 252,768,835 downwards.
AAGGAAGAAAGAGCGGAGACCGAGGCGGACACAAGTATGAGCCGGCCTCGGGACTCTGTAAACCGGACCGGGCGTCGCCTCTATATAAAGGGACGACCCGGCGACGGTTCAAGGAAGCAAGAATCAACCCGTCGAGACTACAGGCAAGCAATCCACTCCCTGTAAACCGACGCCCAAGCAATACCAAACCAACTAGACGTAGGCTTTTACCTTCATCGAAGGGACCGAACTAGTATAAACCCTCTGTGTCCTTTGTGTGCTATGAACCCCTTCAAGCTAACCCGTGCGATGGTTCCATCATCAAGTCCGTTAAACCGGACATCTGCCGTGCTAATTCCACGACAGTTGGCGCCCACCGTGGGGCCTCCGCGCGATGGTTTCGAGTTCTTGAAGGGCAGCTTTGAAGGGCTCAAGGGTTACGCGGTCGGCCGGATGACCAAGAGTGGCCGCGACCGGATCTACATCGACGACGCAGGTTGGGGACCGGAGGCCGATTCAATCGAATACGGGTACCGGGTTCCCTTCGGTGGCATCCAAGTCTTCATTGGCAAAATCGGCGAACCGGGACCTGAGCCGGACATCTTCCCCAACATCGTCGAGCCGGCTCAGCGTGCGAGATCGGCCCGGATTCAGCCCGCCATGAAGCGCGTGTTCGTTGGAGCAATCCACGGAGTTGGAGCCGAAGACGGATCGGAATCCGATGGTGCAATAGTTGTCTACTCCGACGACGAATCTTCATCCGGAGAAACTGAGTCTTTGTATCAGTTGCAGGACGGCCGGTCTGAGGGCGTGTCCGATGGAAATAGTATTCTGGACCCCTTCGACCCGCCAAACCGGGTGGCTGTATTTATGGCCGGTTCACAGCCCACGGTGAACGGGGCGACAGCAGAAGCTGGTGTAGGGGGGAGCGGCCCGGCCCACTCACCTACTGACGTTCTATCCACCTTGATCGAGGAGTTCACAACTAAAGCGGTGGAAACAATAGCTCCAGCAGACAAGGCGCAGCATGATGCAGAGCTCCTTCAGTTAAAAGGCCGGATTGATCAATTAAAGGAGGATCTGAAAGTAGAGGAGGCAATGATAGCAAGAAGGCAAGCAGAATTGGATGATCAGGCTTTTCACTTAAGGATGGAACAGGCCTCTACGCAGGGAGTAAGAAGTCGGAAGTACCAATCTCGTATACCGCCGGTTTACGAAGCCATGGATCTGTTTAGAACACCAGGGGCAGGGACTAGCAATAATCCCGCTTTAAACCGGAGGGCACCCCCAATTAGGGATGAGCCGGTTCAGCAGCCCATGGCAGAGCAAGATCGGCGGATCACGTCTACACCTCACCCGTCAGGTCATTATTTGAACCCTTTGGATAACATCATTGCTGCTGCAGCACGTTTGGCCGCTTTGCCCGACGAGGGAACGTCCCGGGTAGCGTTGGAGGCGCGCCGGGCCAAGGAGCTACTTAATACAGCATTAATACAGCAGCAAGCATATTCTCATAGCAGAGAAAGGCTACATTCAACACCGCGTCCTAGCCGGAGTTACACTAGGCATTGGGAGGAGCCGGAAGTATCTAGCAGTGAACGCAGACGGCATCAGCGCAGACAGGATAATCCGGCAGGTGCAGCGGCACCAGCTCCGGATATAAACCGGGTTAGGTCAGGAGCCCGGGAGGAGGTTCGTCAAACGACGCCGGTTCAAACTGCCACGGCAGAGACAGGAATTACGACAAGTTCCTTTGGAGTACAGTGTCTTATCCCCGCTTTACGGAGTGTAAAATTACCCAAAGATTTTAAAGGGCCCCGCAAGGTACCTAATTACACTGCGGATTTACCTCCTGAAGCTTGGGTGGAAAGTTATGAGATGGCCATGGAGATGCTGGACGTGGATGAAGCAGCTTGTGCAAAATATTTCACCATGATGCTGGAGGGCACCGCCCGGACCTGGTTAAAGGGTTTGCCCCCTAATTCCATCGGATCATGGGGAGAGCTACGTCGTCAGTTCATCAAAAACTTCAAAGATACATGCAAGCAGCCGATGTCAGTGGTGGACTTAGCAGCCTGCGTGCAAGGAGAACAGGAGTCTACAAGTGCTTGGGTGCGGCGAGTATCAGAGATCTTGCATTCTTCGAATAGTATCAATCCTAGTACGGCGATAGTGACTTTGGAAAACAATTGCCGGTTTGAATCTTTAAAGTTAAAACTAGGATGACTTAAAAGGGATTGCAATGATATGGGAACTCTCATGAGTGCTCTGGTAAAATATGGGGACTCTGATAATACCAAGTATCCAGAAGCTGAAGGAGACAAGGCAGGGAAGGTTAACAAACCTGGTAAACCGGCGCAAGTTAATCCGGCTACTGCAAGTTTCTTGGGAAAACGAAAGGCAGAAGGTGGCTCTGACTTCGTGGCCAATACTCAAGTTCAAGGAGGTTTTCAACGTAGCATGGGCAACCCACCTCCACAAACCGGCGGAGGGGCTGTTAGCTGGGACCAAGAGTTAGATCAACCTTGTCCGAAGCATGGCTCGAAAAATCGACCGGCAAAACACACTATAAGAGAGTGCAGGCCCCTTATGGAAGCAATGATGGGCTGCTTTAATCCTCATGACAGGCCTCCAAATGGCGGTTCAGGCCCAGGGTTTTATGGACCGGGTCATCAGGGGAACAGCTCCGGATCAGGATATAGGGGCAATAATAATGGTTATCAAAACCGGGCCGGTACTCAAAATGGTCAAGGAAGTTATAATAACCAGGGCAGTCAGCCGCGTAATCAGGGTGGTTACAACAACCAGGACAGCCAACAGCAGGGCCAAGGTAATTACAATAATCAAGGTAATCAGCAGCGTCAGCAACAGCAGCCACAGTCCGGATATCAGAGTAATCCGAAGGAGTTGAGTAGTGGACAATACCATGTGTTCACCACAAGCCTGTGTAAACGAGACCAGAAGGTTTTAAAGCGGGCAGTTAACGCGGTTGAACCGGCAACCCCGCAATTCCTGCGCTGGTCAGAGCAGCCTATTGTATGGAGCAGGGAGGATCACCCAATGCGGGTAGATAATCCGGGCCACTTGGCCTTGGTGGTGGCACCCCAGGTGGGAGGTTATAAATTTACTAAAGTTCTCATGGACGGCGGTAGCAGTATCAACATCTTGTAGTATGAGACCTTCAGACGTATGGGCCTGACGGACAAGAAGCTAAGACAATCGAACACGGTGTTTCATGGGGTGGTCTCAGGTAAGTCGGCTTACCCGGTGGGAAAGATTGACTTAGAAGTTACCTTTGGAGATGAGCATGATTCCAGGTCAGAGATGATAACTTTCGAAGTCGTCAAGATTAAAAGCCCTTATCACGCTCTGTTTGGGAGGACGGTTTATGCCAAATTTATGGCTAGGCCGTGTTATGTTTATCTGCAACTCAAAATTCCGGGTCACAAGGGCACGATCACGGTTCATGAAAGTCGCAAGATAGCAGTGGAGTGTGAAGAAGGAGATGCGGCCTACGCGGAGGCAGTATGTGCCACAGAAGAGTTGAAGTTTTATAAAGATAATGTTGATCCGGCAGATATGACTCCGCTGAAAAAGCCGACTACAGAGGATGATCCGGCGTTGAAGTTTAAATCGGCGGAGGAGACCAAGCAAGTTGATTTTGTGCCAGGTGATTCGTCCAAGCAGTTCACTATCAGCGCTAACCTTGATCCCAAATAGGAAAGCGCGCTCATCGAGTTCATCCGTGAGAACCGGGATATCTTTGCATGGAAGCCTTCTGACATGCCAGGTATACCGTGGGAACTCGCTGAGCACAACCTTAACATTGATCCGAAATATAAACCGGTTAAACAATATTGGCGCCGTTTTAACGAAGAGAGGCGCAAGGCTATAGGAGAAGAAGTGGCCAGGCTTTTGGCCGCAGGGTTCATAGTGGAAGTCTTTCACCCAGAGTGGTTGGCTAATCCGGTGTTGGTGTTAAAGAAGAATGGGAAGTGGAGAATGTGTGTGGACTACACAGACCTCAATAAAGCTTGCCCAACTGATCCCTTTGCTCTCCCCCGCATTGATCAGATTATCGATGCCACAGCGGGATGTGAGCGGCTAAGCTTTTTGGATGCATATTCAGGATATCACCAGATCAAGATGGCAGTTAAAGACCAAGAGAAGACAGCTTTCATAACCCCTTTTGGTGCTTTTTGCTATGTGTCTATGCCTTTTGGGCTCAAGAGTGCTCAGGCAACTTATCAGCGTTGCCTTCAGAATTGTCTTAAAGGACAGATAGGGAGGAATGTTCATGCCTAAGTGGATGACATTGTGGTTAAGTCAAGGAAAGAGGAGACAATGATAGAGGATCTTAAGGAGACTTTTAACAATCTTCGGGCTTACAAGATGATGCTTAATCCGGAGAAGTGTGCTTTTGGTGTTCCGGCAGGTAAACTACTGGGATTCTTGGTCTCAAACAGAGGAATATAAGCTAATCCGGAGAAGATCAAGGCTATCACATCTTTGACTAAGCCGGTTTGCATCAACGATGTTCAGCGTATCGCTGGCCGGATCACAGCATTAAGCCGGTTCATCAGCCGTTTGGGAGAGAAGGCGATCCCGCTTTACCAGATGTTGAGGAAAACAGACCGGTTTATATGGAGTGATGAGGCGAACGCGGCGTTTGAGGATCTGAAGCGGCAACTGACCAAACCGCCGGTCCTGGCTGCCCCTGTTGATAAGGAGCCATTGCTGTTATATGTCGCTGCCAATGCACGGGCAGTCAGTGTTGCAATTGTGGTTGAGCACAAGGAAGCAGAAAAGGAATACCCGGTTCAGCGCCCGGTTTATTACGTGAGTGAAGTACTCATTGAATCCAAGCAGAGGTACCCACATTGGCAGAAGCTGGTGTATGGTGTGTTCATGGCAAACCGGAAGCTGAAACACTATTTCCAAGGTCATCCAATAACTGTGGTTAGTTCAGCACCATTGGGGGACATAATCCAGAACAGGGAAGCTACAGGTAGAGTAGCGAAGTGGGCCATTGAGCTCAGCCCACATGAGTCGAAGTATGTGACACGCACCGCTATAAAATCTCAGGCATTGGTGGATTTCATCAATGATTGGACGGAATTGCAAACCCTTGAGGACAAGCCGGATCTTACATACTGGACGATTCACTTTGACAGTTCAAGACAGTTGGAAGGCTCGGGGGCTGGAGTTGTCTTAACTTCCCCCCGAGGTGATAAATTTTGTTGCGTCCTCCGCCTATTGTTTCCTTGTACTAACAATGCAGCAGAATATGAAGCATTACTTCATGGCTTGCGGCTGGCAAAGGAGATGAACTTGAGCCGGGTTAAGTGTTTTGGCGACTCAGATTTGGTGGCACAGCAAGTTTCAGGCAAGTGGGATTCAAGAGATCCCCTCATGGCAGCTTATAGACGAGAAGTTGAAGCAGTCGCAGGATATTTCAAAGGGTGTCAGGTGGATCATGTAGATCGGCGACGGAATGAAGCGGCCGATGCTCTAAGCCGGCTGGGCTCCCAACGTAAACCGGTGCCACCAAATACTTTTTTGGATGAATTGCACAGTCCTTCGGTTCAAATACCATCGGAGGAAGGCCTAGCTGTTCCTGATCCAGAGGCACAGTTAGTTGCAGCGCTTCATGTTATTCCAGATTGGACGCTGCCTTATTTGGCGTATCTGAGCCGAGGAGAGCTACCGGACAATGAAGAAGAAGCACGGCAGATAATCCGGCGTTCTAAGTCCATGACAATTGCAAACGGAGAGCTTCATCATCGCAGTACTTCTGGAGTACTTCAGCGGTGTGTGTCAGCTGAGGAAGGTTGCGAAATTCTTCGTGAGATCCATGAAAGGGATTGTGGTCATCATGCCGGTTCAAAATCATTGGTGGCTAAAGCGTTCCGGCATGGTTTCTATTGGTTAACCGCTCATGCTGATGCGGCAGATCTGGTCCGGAAGTGTGATGCTTGTCAGAAATTTTCGAGACGTGCTCTAGTTCCGGCGCATGAACTCCGGATGATACCAATAACTTGGCCGTTTGCGACTTGGGGGCTTGATATGGTTGGACCCTTCAAGCGATCCCAAGATCAGAAAACTCATCTACTAGTAGCAGTGGATAAGTTTACAAAATGGATTGAAGCAGAGCCTATAAGCAAGTGTGATGCGGCGACGGCAGTCAAATTCATCAAAAAGGTAATTTTCCGGTTTGGCTTTCCGCACAGCATCATCACAGACAATGGCACCAATTTATCTCAGGGTGAGATGGAAGAATTCTGTCAACGAGAACATATTCGCTTGGATGTATCTTCTGTGGCCCATCCCCAATCTAATGGTCAGGCCGAAAGGGCAAATCAGGAGATTTTGCGAGGTATCAAGCCCCGGCTTATGACTCCTTTGCAGAGAACCCCAGGATGTTGGATTGAGGAGTTACCATCTGTTCTTTGGAGTATCAACACTACACCAAACCGGTCCACAGGTTACACACCTTTCTTCATGATCTATGGTGCTGAAGCAGTCCTTCCAAGTGATATCCGTCATGATTCACCAAGGGTAACGGCTTATGTTGAAGCGGCCAACGAGAGAGCAAGGCAAGACAGCTTGGACCGGCTGGATGAAGAGCGTGATATAGCTGCGGCACGATCTGCAATTTATCAACAAGACTTACGCAGGTATCATAGCCGTCGGATCAAAACAAGGACGTTCCAGGAAGGCGACTTGGTACTCCGGCTCATCCAAGATCAAACAGATATGCACAAATTGTCACCACCTTGGGAAGGACCCTTTGTGGTCAGCAAGAATCTGCACAATGGTTCATATTACCTGTTGGACGTTCGAGAACACAAGGACTCACGGACATCAGAGGAGGAGACGAAGAGGCCATGGAACATCGCCCATTTGCGGCCATACTATACTTGAGCTACGAGCTCCACTGTATCCTATGTATATATTATGATCAATGAATAAACCGGCACCCTCGGTAAACCGGGGGCTCAGCCTTTTTCCAATACAAATATCTTGTGAGGACAACCATGCATGTTTTATCATATGTTATATTTCAACATATTGGCCGATTTAAAATTGATTTTTTGCAGAATATACACAGAAGCAATAAAACTCTCTAAAGAGCATGAGGTCACATCCGGTTCAAGAGAGGACGCTTCAAGATCTACCCATGATTCCATGGAGCCAGGGAAAACTATATGGACAGTCGGGTTTACCCGCATCCATCCACCGGCCCTCTGGAAAGATGGATAATCCACATCCAGTGATTGGCTAGGCCCTCTGGAAAGATGGATAATCCACATCCAGTGATTGGCTAAATTATTTATTATGGTTCAAGTGGAAAGATGGATAATCCACATCCACCGGCCCTCTGGAAAGATGGATAATCCACATCAAGTGATTGGCTAGGCCCTCTGGAAAGATGGATAATCCACATCCAGTGATTGGCTAAATTTTTTCTTATGGTTCATATGGAAAGATGGATAATCCACATCCAACGGCCCTCTGAAAAGGTGGATAGTCCACATCCAGTGATTGGCTGAACCTTGCTTTGAGCATGGCAGCTCTTAAAAAGCCTCGACTACATGGTTTTATTTGCAAATTCGCATCTTTGGTGTTTATGTTTTATGACTCTTCAAACCGGAGTGGAACAGCTAAAGAAGTTGGCCACATATCTATAAGGTGAAAAGTCTGGGTCATGAATACTAGCATGAATAAACCGGTGTTCATTATAACCCGGATCATCCATCAGGCAACAAGCTACAAATTTCTGAACAAAGTTTCAGAACGAGATAAACCGGTGTTTGTTATCAAAACCCGGGTTTGTTATTGGATCCATGAAGATCTTCATCAAGAGATTTTAAGTTCTACCGGATTAAGAGTATTGAGTATACTTGATCTCAGGTATAACATTATTTATGGTATAGGTATATACTTGTTTGATATCTTGAGAAAACAATTTAATCTGTCCAATGGTAAACCGCTAGGACATGTTTTCAGTATTATTTCTGCAGGAACAGATGATACGCAAGATAAGCGATATCAGACAACATTTAAATTAGCAAACATCAAACACAAGAAGACAGAATATCCGGATCAAGGCGGATAATGTTTCAGCTATCCTATTACAAGGCGTAGCAAGCCTGACGGATTAAAAAGATTGTTCGATAAACCGGGACTGCAACTATAAGAATAAGTTATGAGCTAGGCTCCCTCCTGCTGAGACGGCAGGGCATCGACTTGATCCGGAGTTTCTTCTTCTTCTTGAAGCGGTTGAAAGTCCGGAACACACCAGTCAATCTTCGTCAGGGCCCGGAAGTACATCTCTTCACTGATAAGTTCAGAAGGTTCGATATCTGGAGCGAAGGTATGAGGGCGAACTGGTGGGATTAAATTGACGGTGTCATAAACCGGCCGCTCCACCCGCTCGTTTTGCAAGTCGTACCCTGGATGATACCTGGATAAGTCGGATTCAGCTGCAAGCTTGCTGGCAAGGGGACGCATCTCCTTCGTCAAGGCATGGAGGTCCTTCGCGGTAAAAGTGGACCCGTCTTCTTTAGTGTCAGGAAATCCAGTCAAAGCTTCTTCCGGATCAAGATCCGGGACCCAGGCTTTAGCCCTGGTAAGTGCCATGAGGGCACCGGCTCGAGCAGCAGATTTCTTAACTTCTTCAAGACGAACCGGCAGAACAGACAACTTTTCCAGCGTGCCTTGAATAGTTGTGGGGGCCGGTTTACCGAAAGATGTTGCACTAATGATCCTCTGAGCGCCGGAATACAGCTGCTCGACCAAAGTGTAACATGCCTTAAGTTTCTTCCGTAGGTCATCCCCAAGATGGGTGACACAGCGCCCTGCATATAAATGTCACAGTTAAACCGGCACAGATGGAAGCTTGCAAGGATAAAGCAGGAGTTCAGATTATACTTACCAAAGATTGCAGAAGTCATCAACTCAATTTGCCGCTTTAAGCCGGTTAACTCTTCAGTAACCGGATTAAGCGCTCCCTCGGCATCCTGAACCCTTTTCTCCAGCTCTTTTTTCTGAACCTCAAAAGTGGTCCGCTCTTCTTCGAAGAATTTTTTCAGATCTTCAGCAGTCTTTAAACTCACCTGAAGATCTTTCTTGGCTTTCGAAAAAGCAGACTCTGTCTCAGCAAGACGGCTCCGAAGCTCATTGATCTCATCAGCGTTCCGGTTTAAGTCAGCCTGCAAGTATAATCAAGTGACAGGAAGCGAAAATCAGACAAGTCTCAAGCACACAAACAAGTTGTCTACTTGACAGTTGGGGGCTAATGGGCATTTGAAGCAATAAGAAGCAGCAATTTAAAGTCAAAAGTCTCAAGCACACAAACAAGTTGTCTACTTGACACTTGGGGGTTAATGGATAATTGAAGTATCAGAAGAGATTCTTACAAGTATCAAATACATAACCAAGTTATCTACTTGATACTTGGGGGCTAATGTAAGATCAATTGTTCAAATTATAAGTTCCGGATCACCTTCAACATGCAGCTAAACCGGAACTTGGGGGCTACTATGAGATAGAGACATATCAAGAACATAAAAGTTAGAAGGAAAGGATTACCTCATATTTTTCTTTCATCAGATTAACCAAGCTCGCTTCATAGTCTCGGCTGCTGTGGAGCCGATTTAAGTACCCGGAATAGATTTCTTGGGCACTCATATCAGCAAGATTGGATAACTCAGTACTCCATTTACCCTTCTCCTTATATAGCTTCTCCGTTTTAGCCGTATGCTTGGCTAAAACGGTGGGTTCAGCCGGAGCAACAAAAGCAGTCCCAGTCACTACAACTTCTGGGGAAGCAGGTGCTGTTGGTGGAGTTGCAGTGTGAACCGAATTGGGAGATGCCGGATTGGCCTGAGGAGAATTGGCTCGGGCAGGACTTGGCGCATTATGAACATCATCAGCAGTAGGGTTCTCGGGCATTGACATATAATCCGTAGGCGCAGGATCCTCAAGAGGAATTGTGGGCTCGCCTTCTGGAGGGACGGTTGCTGCCGGATCAACTGCCGGATCATCAACAGTAGTCTCCGCAGTAGGTTTGTTGGTTTTGGGTTTCTTGCTAGGTTTAGGTTTGCTGGAAGAAGTTGGAAAAATGAGTTAAGATTATGAAGCAAAAGGTAATCATAAACCGGATAAGTTACAAGAACTTACCCTGGAACAGTTTTAAGTGGGGGAAGTTGCGTAGCAGTCGATTCACCAGAGGAAGATAATGGAGTTTCTTGATAATCAGGGTCAGACGGTTTAAGAGGTTTGCGGATAAGCCCGGCCTTGGGATGAAGGAGGGTCAGAGAAAGTATCACCTCAGTGCGGCGCTTCCGAGCCGGAGTTAGAGAAATCCCGGATGATTCCACTGCCAGGCCGCTATGGCGAGTGGTCCGGCGAAGAGCTTCGTGTTGTTGCTTCTTCAAAAGAAAATTAGGATCCAATTGAGCATAAGGGTGAGAAAATTGATATTTCCAGACTGTCCGACGACTTTTTTGTGGAATTGGTTCTGAATCGGAAGAAAGGATAGTTACCTCAACTTCGGCCGGTTTATCACCTTCAGCCAACTCCTGTGGAAAGTTATCATTAGATACAGATATGAGTACATGCAAGCAAATTAAAGCCGGATTAGTTCATACCTCAGAGTCCGGATCGTCCTCCTCAGCATGAGAACTAGAGCCTCCGGCCGCTTTTCTCTTCTTATTTGCAAGGGTTTTTCGGCGTGTCTGCTTGTCGGTTTTCTCCTGAGATTTTCTTTTCCAGAAAGGATCATCGGCCTGTTCAGATAGACAGTTAGAAGACGGTTTATATAAAAGGATTAAAAAATATATACAAGAAGGCAAGGCTTACTGCAGGCAGTCTGTTCTTCTTGTAATACGAAGCCAACCCGATTTTACTGCAATCTTCTAAGGTGACGTTGAGCATCTTCTTAGCCGATTCAATAACCTCCGATTCAGAAAGTTTCTCCTTGGTGAATCGTTGAGGGTCGTCCGGTTTACCAGAATACTGGCACATCAACTATGATCGCCGACTCAAGGGAAGAATACTCCAAGAGAGCCAACAGCGCATAAGATCAGTTCCAATTAGACCATTGGCCATAAAGGCTTTCAGTCTGGAAAGCTGGGACGCAAACCGGGTCCGTTCGACGGAGCTGAGTCGTTGTGGCAGAGGATGATCCTCCGGAAGACGGTGCTCGCGATAACCCGGCAGTGGGTTCTCCCCTTCAGGAGAAGTATCAACACAGTAAAACCATGATTTGTTCCACTCCTTCGGGTGCGTATGGAGAGCGGCGTGGGGAAAAACAGCGTCTCTCCTTTTCTGGATGCTAACCCCGCCGAGTTCCTGATGCGGTCCGCTGGTGAATTCCGTACGCCGGTTCAGGTGAAAGAAATCCCGGAACAGATCAACAGACGGTTCTTCTTGCAGATACACCTCTGAAAACACTTGGAAGTCACAAATATTGGAAATGGAGTTGGGCCCAATGTCCTAAGGATGGAGTTGGAAGGCAGCAAGCACATCGCGAAAGAATTTTGAACCGGGGGGTGTGAAGCCTCGAGTTATGTGGTCAAAGAAAACAATAACCTCCCCTTCTCTGGGAGTAGGAGGGCATTCGTTTCCTGGAGCCCGCCACTTCAAAACGGATCGAGGGCCCAAAGTACCAATTTCAGAAATTTTGACCAAGTCTTCTTCCGTGATGATGGAAGGAACCCAATCACAAGAGACGAACTGCTTGGCCATAGCAACAGAAAGACAAGTACTGAAAAAGATAAAGTGTAAAACCGGATTATGCGAGTACAGCAGGATAAACCGGAAGATATCTATGAAGATTACGCAATGGTTTAGACAAGGGACTAATGATATGGTTAACCCGGCAATAACAAGGAGCTATGTTACTGCCGGTTCATGACAGCAAAAGAGGAACAGCTAAACCGTCATGTTCAACTTCGAAATTTTTACAGAAAACAGGGCATGACAGTATAAACCGGAGTATACTTAGCAGATTTACAAAGGGAAAGAAACAAGTTTTGACAGACAACTAGGGCAGAACAGATCTGAATATGCAAGAAAAAGAAAAATAAATACGTGAAGATACGGGAAGAACTACAAGGGTGATAGACGGAGCGGATGAATCTACAGGTTATGTAATGTAACGAGATCTAAAGCATAGAAGCAGCAAAATAAAGGCAGGATCTAAGGGCAGGATGTAAAGGTTAAAGTTTCTGTGTACAAGACGAAGCTCTCGTGGAGGCTCTAATGGCGGAAGCGTGAGGAAGAACCCTAGAAGACACGGATCTACAATGAGGAAGAAAGACATACCTGGAACGGTGGAGATCGGCGGCGGAGTTTTTTCTGGTCAAGTCAGGTTGATGCAGCGGCCAGTGAAGTCTCGACTCAGCGGGCGACGGCGGCGCTTCAAGCTCGGGCGTCAATGGCGTCTTGAAGCTCGGGCGACGGATGAAGGAAGAAGATGCGGGAAGAGAATAAACGAATGGGGATAGCAGTATTTATAAGGGAAACTCAGATCCGAAGCGACAGGTGCGGGATTCGAGGGAGCAAAGACCGGATAAATATCCCTCGACGCCTCGATTTTCGGGATAACCATTAAAACAAAGTCACAGTACGGCTCGCAGCGTTAAATGTGGAGATTATGTCACGGTCAGATTCAATGATTCTCGAAGATGACGTCAGAGCCGGTTTACAAAAATGAGAAGACACAAAAGAAAATTATACAAGACAAGGGAGATTGATATGAACAAGTTCAAATCATTCTGGGGTCTAATGTCAGGGATATGACTAGCAGGTATGAACCGGCTAGTGTAAACCGGCTTAATTATTATATGCTTGGTTGTAATATTTAGTAAAGGCTACGGCCCATGAGATCTTAGGGCCCATGTATAGAATTATGGTTTGTAAACCGCCAAGTGATGTAACTTGAGAGATAAGGAAGAAAGAGCAGAGACCGAGGCGGACACAAGTATGAGCCGGCCTCGGGACTCTGTAAACCGGACCGGGCGTCGCCTCTATATAAAGGGACGACCCGGCGACGGTTCAAGGAAGCAAGAATCAACCCGTCGAGACTACAGGCAAGCAATCCGCTCCCTGTAAACCGACGCCCAAGCAATACCAAACCAACTAGACGTAGGCTTTTACCTTCATCGAAGGGGCCGAACTAGTATAAACCCTCTGTGTCCTTTGTGTGCTATGAACCCCTTCAAGCTAACCCGTGCGATGGTTCCATCATCAAGTCCGTTAAACCGGACATCTGCCGTGCTAATTCCACGACAATTCCCGTCCACCAGAAACGTTCCTTCAAATCCAAATACATCTTAGTGTTTCCGGGGTGTATCGAGTATGGCGAATCATGTGCTTCCTGCAGTATCAACTTCCTGATCTCCGGGTTGTTGGGCACATAGATTCGATCCTCAAACCACAAAGCGTCGTGCTCATCCTCACGAAATCCTTTGGCTTTTCCTGCACTCATCCTCTTCTTTATCTCAGAAATCTCTCTGTCATCCTTCTGGGCTTCACGTATCTTCCCAGCAATGTTGACTGAACCTCCAACATTGCGACAAAACCTCTAGGAACTATCTCCAAACGAAGCTCCCTGAGATCTTCTACTATCTCCTGGGGCATTTCCCCTTTTACTAAGGTATTTGCATAACTCTTCCAGCTCAGAGCGTCTGCAATGACATTGGCCTTTCCCGGGTTATAGTGCAGCTTCATATCATAATCCTTTATAAGCTTCAACCATCTCCTCTGTCTGAGGTTCAGCTCCTTCTGAGTGAAAATGTACTTCAAACTCTTGTGATCCGTGTACACATCACAACGATTTCCAATAAGGAAATGTCTCCAGGTTTTGAGTGCGTGCACTACAGCTGCTAACTCCAGATCGTGCGTCGCATAATTCAACTCGTGCGGCCGCAGTTGACGAGATGCATAAGAAACAACTCTTCCATCCTGCATGAGTACTCCTCCAAGTCCTAAGCGTGAAGCATCGCAGTACACTTGGAAATCCTTGTGTATATCTGGCAATATCAGCATTGGGGCTGTCGTCAATCGTTTCTTCAACTCCTGGAAACTTTCTTCACACTCTTCAGTCCAATTAAACTTTGTCTCCTTCTTCAACAACGTCGTCATTGGCTTAGCAATCTTGGAGAAATTTTCTATGAATCTCCGGTAGTATCCCGCAAGTCCAAGAAAACTACGGATCTCTCCAACTGAAGTGGATGCCAACCATTCAGTGACTGCCTGCACTTTGACGGGGTCCATTGCTATACCTTCTCCCGATATAACATGCCCTAGGAATCCAGCTTCCTTCAACCAAAACTCGCATTTGCTAAACTTGGCATACATCTGATGTTCTCTGAGCTTCTCCAGTACCAAACGCAAATGCTCCGTGTGTTCCTCCTCATCCTTCGAGTACACCAAAATATCATCAATGAACACCATGAAAAACTTATCCAAGAACTCCATGAACACCTTGTTCATCATACTCATGAAATAGGCAAGGGCGTTAGTCAATCCAAATGACATAACCGTATACTCATATAGCCCGTACCTTGTGGTGAAGGCTGTCTTAGGTATATCCTTCTCTCGGGTCTTCAACTGGTGGTATCCAGATCGTAGATCGATCTTGGAGAATACTTTCGCTCCCTAGAGTTGGTCGAACAAATCATTGATCATCGGCAGCGGGTACTTATTCTTAATGGTCACTTCATTCAGTGCAGGATAATCAGCGACCATTCTTAAAGATCCATCCTTCTTCTCGACCAAAAGCACTGGGGCTCCCCAAGGTGATGAACTCCGGCGAATAAAACCTTTCTCTAATAACTCCTTAATCTGCTTCTTGATCTCCTCCAGATCATTCGCTGGCATCTGATATGGTCTCTTTGATATAGGTCCGGTGCCAGGTAACAGCTCAATTAAAAACTCAATATCCCTATCCGGTGGCATGCCTGGTAACTCCTCTGGAAACACATCCGGATAATCCTTTACTACCGGCACTTCCTCCTGAACAACTCCCGTGAGAGAGTGTACTTGTGTCCGTATAGGCGAATGCCTAGATACATACTTGATCCTTTTTCCCTTCGGGGTAGTAAGCAAAATAGACTTGCTGGCACAATCGATGTTCCCTCCATACATCGATAGCCAATCCAT
Organism: Secale cereale; assembly: GCA_902687465.1. Lineage (NCBI taxonomy): Eukaryota > Viridiplantae > Streptophyta > Magnoliopsida > Poales > Poaceae > Secale > Secale cereale. The sequence continues at coordinate 252,753,682 of LR738715.1, read as the reverse complement.
ACATAATATCACATCCAATCCTTGTGACTCCAAAACTATTAGATCTGAGGGGAAAACATGGCGTACTATGATCAATGACGTCTGAAAACATCCTTGATGTGCCATATACTCTGCTCCGGGTGAACTTACTAACATGGGGGTCTTAAGGACTTGGGTGGCCATCTTATGTCTATTTACGAATCCCCTTGAAATGTATGAATGCGATGCACCAGTATCAAAAAGAACTATTGCCGTAAATGACTTAACCAAAAACTTACCGACAACAGCATCTGGTTGCTCTTCTACCTCCTCCACGGTCACGTGGTTCACTTGTCCTTTGTTGAACGGGTTGGGCTTCTTTCCGGCGCTTCCATTGCCGTTCCCATTCTTAGCTTTAGGGCACTCATTGGCATAATGTCCATTCTTCCCGCACTTGTAACAGGTGACGTGGCTTAAATCCTTCTTGGCGAGTGTGGACGGGGTAGAGCGATTCTGATTATTATTTGCTCCATTCCCATTCCCATTCTTGAAGCCATTGTGGTTGTGGGAACTTCCTCCAGTGTGGTTGTGGCTTCCATGGTTATGGGTATATCCTCCCGAATTCGGAGTGAATCGATGCTTCTGCTGGGCTCCAGAATTATTCCTTCCTTGTCCATACTTCCTCTTGCGGCTCTCAATGTGCTGCTGCTTCCCTTCAATCATAAGAGCTTTATCTACCAACTCCTGGTAGTTGTTGAAGGTTGCCACCATCAACTGTACGCTCATCTAATCATTTAGCCCTTCCATAAATCTCTCCTGCTTAGCGGCATCTGTGGCCACATCATCTGGGGCATAACGAGATAGGGTACTAAACTCATCTACGTACTGATCCACAATACGATTTCCTTGGCGCAAGTTGTGAAACTCCCGCTTCTTCATGCTCATGGCTCCAGTTGAGACATGGGAATTACGAAAAGCTTGCTGGAACTGATCCCAAGTGATATTGACTATAGGGAAAGTGGATGTGTAATTCTCCCACCATGTTGCAGCTCGTCCAAACAACTGGTGTGCGGCAAATCGCACTTTCTCAGCATCCGAGCAATTGGCGGTGGTCAAATCCCTTCCAATCTTGCGCAGCCAGTCATCAGCAACTATTGGTTCAATGCTGCTAGCAAACACCGGTGGTTGCAACCTTAAGAAACGTGTCAGGTTGTCCACGGGTGGTGGTGGTGGAGGGTTGTTGTTGTTCTGGTTGTTCTGAGTGTTCTGGACAAGAAGTTGCATCAAAGTGTTCTGCTGCTGGATCAACTGAGTGATCTCAGGGTGAGACTCAAATCCGGGCTCACGTCTTGGAGGCATCTGATGGGTGTAGAGGGAAGAGATTAGAATAGAGTTGAGGTCTAAGGGAAAAATCACTACCCATATGCACATGAGACAAACACAATCATATCACACCAATCAATTTCAAGCAAGGTCTTACAAAGATCTAACTAACGTTACAAAAGTGCTCTAAATACTATTTTGTGGGGGAAAACTACTAGTCATAGGGTAGTCATCTACAAATTTTGATCGGCGGAAGATTCCATGATGTCTGCTCCAGCTTCATCTTCATAGTCTTCGTCATCGCTATCATCAGGGTATGAATCCGTATCGTCGATGATGATGTAATCTTCAGGACGAATCTCCTTGGGTTCTTCTTCCTCTTCTTCTCCTCCTGGTGCTGGATCTCCCATGAATACTCCTAGCTTCCTTGTCAAATCATCATTCTTCTCCACTAGTATCAACATCTCCTCCTCGTATCCATCACGAGTAGACTTGAGTTCTTCTTCTAGCTCCATATTCCTGTTAGTGCCTTCTTCAAATCTATCATCCCTGCGCACATCTGGTGCTCCTGTCGTCGAATGTGTTGGTTTAACTCCTGGATGAACGTTGCAATGGACATGTCCTTCCGGGTGCTGATCATGTCCCAACGCTCATCTCGGCGTCCACAAAACTGGTAGATAGTGTCCTTCAGCTCTTTCTTGTAGACTTCTCTGATCCTTCCCATAGTGATGTGGGCGGCCATACTCTTGCCTAGGCTCCAGGTTGGTGCATCAAAAGAAAACTCGATTGGCTCAGTGGATGGTGCGAAGGTTCTCCCGGGAATTTGAACTTGAATGCTCCATCGCTCCTCTTCTGGTAAAGTGGCGATGTAGGTCCCGGTAAAGCTTGATATTCCTATATTCAGGTACCTAGTGACTTCCTTCAAGTGTCGTCCAAAAGGTGTGTCTTCATCTGGTTGAGTGAACTTGTTCCTTGGGTCCACCATCCTAAAGAAGTAGAAAATGGAGAGGAGTCAGAAATGAGTAGAGAAGAGTGACCTAGGGTTTATCTTAGTGGTCGTGTCCTACATTCAGCGTGTGCTCTGATACCATCTTGTAGCGACCACGATCCGAATGGACCGAAGTATTTGTGTTTCAGTGTCATCCCTAGATCGGTAATGCTGACATTCACAGTACTTGAAGGGTTTATAACAGAGTGGCAATCACACACTTATTACATCGAGTGTCTCCAAAGAGAACTTATTACAAAAGTCTATGGCTTAAGGCCATCTAACAAAATAACAGTGGAAGGCTTGGAAGATAAGTGAGACCATCAACTCCAATGGCATAGATGAGTGCATGACAAACGACCTAGAACGTCTTACTCCTCGTCTGAAAAGTCTGCAACGTAACATGTTGCAGCCCGAAACGGGTCAGCACATGGAATATGCTAGCAAGATAACACGATAGATGCAAGTAACAGAAATTAAGGCTACACTATATGCATATTTGGCTGGTGGAGGCTCTAAGGTTAAAGTTTTTGCGTAAAGCCAATTTTTCCCTACAACAAGGGAATAAATTTTTATTTTAACTATCATGGTAGTTGAAACATCATTGAGAAGGTACCTCCAACTCAATCCCAATTAAAAGTAATCATTAACCCAACAAGTTAACATTTAGAGTGATGAGATCAACCAATAATTCAAGTACCAGATACTCAAGATTGTCCATAACCGGGGACACGGCTAATCATGATCAGTTTGTACACTCTGCAGAGGTTTGTGCACTTTCCCCACAAGACTCGATCGCCTCCGTTTAATTTCTCGCACTGCATGGTGTTTGAGAAACGGATGACCGAGACACAGTCTTTCTGAAGACGTCCCCTTAACTGATAGATAGGCCGGTACACCTACAATCCCTCTACATCTGCTAGCCCATCATGGAAAGGTTTCCCACAACTTACTCAACTATGCCAGAGCCCATAATGGCATTGTGGCTGCACACGGAAGTTTCTAGCATGAATGGTTTTATGATCCCTTTGAGCCTGGGTGGCATTCCATAGGACAATCACACGGAAACCCCGGGATTTCCTAGGACAACACTGGATACCCCAGGTGCCCTGCAACCAATCCAACCAGATGTGTATTCAAGTAGCCACCTTAAGTTGAACCATTAATTAACAACTCACATCTGTCATGGATTTCACTCAAACCCAAACCACGTCTACGAGCATAGCATAGCAACCTAAGCATAACGTAGAAGTAACTCCCAAGGGTTTGAAAATAATGAAGGTAATAGGTTCTACCTCAATCTACCTCCCAGTCCCACAAGTTAAGAGATCCTACTCATGCAATGTCTGAGGGTTTGATCTAATGCATAAAAACTGGGTAATAAAAGGGTATGATCAAAGTGTTACTTGTCTTGCTGATGATTCGCAAAACCTAGAGACTCATAGTAGCACGCTTCACAGTCCGAATATTCTATCGCAAGCAAACAATAGCATACATAAGCAATTAAGCAATGATGCACAAACAAAACTCCAAAAGAGAAGATCTAACCAGAAAGTTCAACTTAAGAACTCCGGTTTGCAAAAAGAATCAAATCGAAACAAGCAACGAAACTCAAACTGCGAAAGAAACGAGATTTGTTTAGTAGTTTGATCTAGGGTCAAATTTTACAGTAACCAAAACTTTGTTCAAGTTGGTTAAATGGAAAGAGGGCGTCGAGACGAAGATCTGGGATTTTGAATCACCTGATTCCGACTCTCGAGCGAAAAGAAAAACGAAAAACAAGATCAGGGCAGAAATCACGATCGAAATAATCGCGGATAAATACCCCGAAAAAGAAAACTGACGAACAGGCTAACGAACGAACGTTCGCCGTCCGCGGCTAACGGGCGAACAACGTTGATACGTCCAAAACGTATCTATAATTTCTGCTTGCTCCATGTCTCTTTTGTGTGATATTGCTATGATATTTATGCACTTCCATACACTTTTGATCATATTTGGACTAACCTACTAATGGTTGCAAAAGTGCACAATGTTTTTGTTTTACACTTTATTGTGTAGGAATTACTTGGAAATTGACAAAAACGCAAAAGGAGTCATATTGGAGTAGGACTCTGACTTTCCTGAAATCTGTCTGAGAACGTTTATTAAAGATGGTCACGTTGCGGCCCGAAGACGACGTCAAATGGAAAAAGTCTAGTCGCCAAAGTTGTAGGGAATTTCGAGAGGATGCTTTTGGATATAAAATTCGTCCAAATCGGAGTCCGGACGGCCGAGAAAAGCCCGTTTTACTGAAGCCCAAAATCTGATGACGGGAATCCGAGAGTCTATATAAAGAAAGGAAACCTAGGTCACCAAGGGCCACGAATTTTCCTCCTCCCAAGCAGACATCTTGGAGGGGAGGACCAGCACCATTGCAGCACCATCCACAAGGAAGAAGGGGGGCCAAGGAGCCGCCGCCGCCCCTAGGGCCGCCGGCCGTCTCCTCCTCGCGGGGCTGCACCTCTCCATCAACACCACCATCAAGCTCCTCCTCATCATGTCCATGTGTGAGTAGTCTCCTCCGAGGCTGAGGGCTTGTACGTGTAGCTATGTGGTTATCTCTCTCTCCCATGATGTAATCTTCGTTGTGATCATAGGCTATGTTAATCTAGGGTGATCCCATGATACTTCCCCTTCCTCTATGTATTGGATTGATGTACTCACTTGTCTTTATCTAATATAATCCCCGAGACCAAGGTGACAGCGGTCTATTGGACATGGATTAGAAGAATATTTTCATGAGTGATTTCCTCTTTTGTGTGTTGATTGAAGATTGAGAGTCTCTTGGTGCTTGTCTTTGACTATCCTTTAGATATGTTGTGGTGATTGTGGTACTCTCTTTGGATGGCCGCGGTGACATTGGGAAATCCATAGATTGAGAACTACGAACTTTGAGGTGTGCTTTTGTAGCCCTACATAATTCTTGTCCTCTCTTGACCACAAAGGAATGACCTTCAGATGCGTCTCCATTGCATGTTTTATGGGAGATATCATGTGACTCGATTATGTTAATGTTGTTGGGAGTTGCCACTAGTGAAAGTATGAAGCCTAGGCCTTGTTTCCACCATTGCAATACCATTTGTGCTCACGTTTACCAATTGTTTGCTTGCTGCACTTTTTATTACAGATTAATATTACTTTGTTTTGCCATCCATATCACTTGCCATTTAACATCTCTTCGCCGAACAAGTGCACCTATACATCTGACTAGTGTATTAGGTGTGTTGGGGACACAAGAGACTTCTTGTATCTTGATTGCAGGGTTGCTTGAAAGGGGTACGTTCAACCTCCACTTCCCTGAGTTCGATAAACCTTGGGTTACTCACTTAAGGGAAATTTGCTGCTGTCCTACAAACCTCTGCTCTTGGAGGCCCAACACTGTCTAGAAGAATAGAAGCGTGTGTAGACATCAAGCTATTTCTGGCGCCGTTGCCGGGGAAGTGAGGTAAGTGAAGGTACCTTCTCTAGATCTTGCAATTAAATCTTTTTGTTTCTTGTTTTTATTTCACTAGTTATGTTTATGGAAAACCGCAATCTTATTTCGCTGCTTGGGGAAGGCCGCTTTACCACACCCATGGTAGAGAAGTCTCATCCACCTACTGAATGTATCCCGTTCAAAATACCACTTGGGATAATTGAAATAATTAGGAATGATTGTTATGATGGGATAGTTAATCCTAGTATTCATTTGTTGAAACTTACAGAACTTTGTGAGTTGTTTAAGATTTCAGGTTTGACAAGAGATGGAGTCATGAGGAAATTATTTGCCTTGTCACTGAAAGGAAAAGCATTGGAATGGTATAGGCTACTAGATGACTCTCACCTGCTGGATTGGGAAGAGATCCAGTCTTTCTTTTACTCCAAGTTTTATCCTCTTCATGAAGTCCATGAGAATAGGAATTATGTTTATAATTTCTATCCTCATGACGGAGAGAGCATAGCTCAAGCTTGGGGGAGACTGAAAATGTTAATGCTAAAATGTCCTAACCATGGGCTCCCCAAAGATATGATTATTACTAATTTCTATGCGAGGCTCTCTCGACAGGATAAAGATTTGCTCGATGCTTCCTCTATGGGTTCTTTCACAAATGAAAAGATTGATGCTAAATGGGAACTCCTTGAAAGAATTCAACGCAACACTGAAGATTGGGAGATCGACAAAGGTAAAGAGTCAGGTATAATTTATGAGTATGATTGCATTAAGTCCTTTGTTGTAACTACAAGTTTTAATAAGTTTAGTGCTAAGTTTGGACTTGATTCTCAACTCCTTGTTGATTTCCTCAAATCTTTTGCTTCACATCTTAATATGCCTAAGGAGGATTGGATCAAGCATCATGAACCTTTTAAAGAGAATTGCAAAGAAAATGAAATTGTTCATGATGATTGCAACATGCATGATCCAATTCCTAAAAATGAAGTTTTATATAAGCATGTTAATTTTTGTGGAGTGGATAGACCTTATGAAAGGCCTATGATTGAAGAAGAGAAGTACTGTAAGCAACATAAGCATGAAAGAACAATCACTTGGGTCAGAGATTTAAATGAAATTGCTAGAGAATTGTGTGACCTTTATCCTTTTACTTGTGAACTTTGCTGTATAGAGGGACACTTTAATTTTCAATGCATGAACTTTCAAAACATAACTGTTAACCAGTTGTGTGATAACATGATCACCTCTGATCTTTATGATGAGCTTATGTTATTTTTGATGTGTGAAGAGTTATCAGAAAAGACTTGTTGGCTAGATGTTAATGCCATAGGAATAAAAAACACTTTGCAAAATTGCCATCTCTATTGTGTTGTTAATTGCCATGAAAATGATTACATAAGTAAGATTAGAAAGGAGGGAACTTTACCAAAGTATAAAAATGTCTCTTATATTTCTGCTAATAAAAAGGAGAGTTTCTCCCAAGTTTCCTCTATTGTTTCTAATGATAAACCAGGATATGTGGAGAAGCTTCATCTCCAACCACTCCCTCCTAAGGTTAAGAAGAAGAAAAAGAAGAGGAGGAGGAAGAGGAGCAAGAAGGAAGAAGAATGGGTATCAACCTGGCCTGAGCATATTCCTCCCATCAACTTTTATCCTAACGGTTGTAAGTTTAAAGAAGAAGGTGAAGTTTATTGCCTTAATTATCATCTTGATGATACGTCCGTAGGTACTATTGAAGATGATTTTGATTATGATATGCATGTTACTTATTGTGATTGGGAAAATGATGATAATGCTACTTATGATCTTGAAAATCTTTTTGGTACCAACTCTGAAAGTGATGATATGGAAAGCTCTAAGCTTGGGGGTGATAGGATTGCAAATCCTTTACCCACTAGTGATGTGATAATTGATAATTCTTTTGCTAGTAAGAATAAAGACAACATGTTTACAAATATAGTTGCTAGCAATGATAATGCTCTTCTCTACTATGATGATGTTACAACTCCAATCTATAGTGATTATAAAGGTACCTATGACATAAGGAGAAATTATCCTTATGAAACTTGTCATAATCATGGAGGGAATTACTCCCTTGTTGAACACCATCTTCCTAATACACAATTAATCTATAGTGTTCAAGTTGTTTATGATAGTCCTACTCCCACTATTACCAATGAGAAAGATTATGCTTATGTGAAGAATAAGAGTACCTTTTTGCATGTGGATCATGGTAACAAGGCTTTATGTGATGCTTATATTGTTGAGTTTATTCGTGATCCCACTGAAAATTATTATGAGAATGGAACATATGCTTATAGATATTTCAATAATATCAAGTTCCCTCTCTTTATGTTGAAGGTTTTGAAGCTGCACTTGTTTTGTCTTCCTATGCTTATTGCTTTGTGCTTCAATGAATTATTCTATTGCAATATTCCTATGCATAGGAAGCATGTTAGGCTTAAATGTGTTTGGTATTTGCTTCTTGATGCTCTCTTTTGTTCTTCAACTCTTATTTCTACAAGAGCATCATTTAAGTCTTAAGCCTATCTTTATGGCTATAAAGAAAGAGCTCTAGGGAGACAACCCTTGTTATCTTTGCTTTCAGTTTTTAGTAGTCTTGATGTTTGTTACTACTGTAGCAACATCATTGTATCTTTATTTTTCAGCTTTGTGCCAAGTTTAGCCTCTGATTGCAAGGAAGTTCAAAAGTTGTGACGTGCAGTCCAGAAAACAGATTCTGTCCTTGGACAGAAAAATTCGTATAAAATCACCAGATCATCTTTTTTATCTGAATTTTTTTGACAACGTGCTCTATACAATTGGCTTTCGGGCGTCTGTTCTGAGTTTTTTTATTTGAGTTGCAGAAGTGCCCCGAAAAAATTATTTACTACCTGCTGGTCTGTTTTTCACAGATTCTGTCCTGTTTTGCCTTTTCTTCGTTTTGCAGACCTTAAGCTTGCTTTTTCTTTGCAAAAACATTTTGGCAATCTTGAGAAACAGTAGCTCTCCAAGATTATCCTTATTTCCAGCAGGGAAAAATTATTTTATTGTGGGTACTAACCTCGCTAATCAGATTATGACGAGTTATGTATGAAGGGAGTTTTCAAGTGTGCGAGGGAAGATGATAAAAGAAGATTCAGGAGGGTCAAACGCTCAAGCTTGGGGATGCCCCCGTGCACCCCCAAGAAATATTCAAGAAGACTCAAGCGTCTAAGCTTGGGGATGCCCCCATGCATCCCCTTCTCCATCAACAATTATCAGTTCGTCTTTCGTTCCACTATATTTTAATCACTGCATGCGTTATGTGCTATGCTTGGAGCGTCTTGCTCTTAGTTTCCTTTTTAGTTTTCTTTAGCTTTGCTTGCTGTTCATAATAAGTTAGATCCTAGCCTTCATTGTTTGGGATAGAAATACGCTCCACTTCAACCTAGAACACAACATAGGATTTTTATGCTTATCTTTGTTGTGTGTGTTCTTTATCTTTTCATAGCTGATGTCATGCTTAGCTCTTAGTTTTCATGCTTACCTTTTTAAGAGCTTTTGTTTAGGTTGTTGCTTCTGTAACTCTCTTGAGTTATCATGCTTATCTTGTTAAGAGAGTTGGCTTCTGTGGCACCGGTTGATATGTCTATGATAAAAATGCTATGTGCATAATGGTGCTTAGTAGTTCATGTTTTCTTATGGTTAGTCTCAAATAGCTGGGGGTTCTTAATGTGTTATTGAAGCACCAGCATGATTTGTTTGCCTATGATGTGGTATGGTTTAGTGATATCTTCCTCCAAGAATTTATTTTGATTGACTTGGCATATGCTCACGCATATTTAAGACTGTAAAGAAAGTCTATCAAGCCTTGATGGTCTTTAATTTCTGAGTAGTGATATAACTTCCATGCCCGATTCAATGTTGCTTTGTCGCTCTGCATGATTATGGCCGTCATTGCTCTCTTAGTTGGTCGCTCCCAGTCTTTTGCTAGCCTTCACCTGTACTAAGCGGACTGACTGCTTGTGCATCCAAAATCCTTGAAACCAGTTATGCCATATGAGTCCACCATATCTACCTATATGTGGTACTTCACCGCCACTCCAAGTAAATTTACATGTGCTACCTTTAAAACCTTCAAAATAATTCCTTATTTTTGCAATACATAGCTCATGGGAAAGTAGCTTAAAAACTATTGTGGTAAAGAATATGTCGCTTATGTATCTTATTTCTTATAAGTTGCTTGTTGAGCGGTATCCATGTTTCTGGGGACGCCATCAACTGTTACACTTTTGTTGAATATCATGTGAGTTGCTATGCATGTTCGTCTTGTCTGAAGTAAGGGTGATTTGCCATGAGTTGAATGGTTTGAGTATGCATATTGTTAGAGAAGAACATTGGGCCGCCAACCAAGGCCATGTATCATGGTGGAAGTTTTAGCTTGGACATTAATCCTCAATCTCTTATGAGAATATTATCTGTTGTTGAATGCTTAAGCATTAAAGAGGAGTCCATTATCTATTTTCTATGTTGTCCCGGTATGGATGTCCTCAAGTTGAGATCTATCAAAAACGAGAAATCAAATGCGATCTATCTCCTTGGACCTTTGTACAGGTGACATAGAGGTACCCCTTTGTGACACTTGGTTGAAACATATGTAATGCAATGATAATCCATGGAAATCCGAGCTAATTAGGACAAGGTGCGAGCACTATTGGTATTCGATGCATGAGGCTTGCAACTTATAGGATGTCTTATGCATAACACATATGAAGTACTACTACCGTTGACAAAATTGTTTCTATGTTTTCAAAATAAAAAGCTCTAGCACATGAGTAATCCATGCTTCCCTCTGCGAAGGGCCATTCTTTTACTTTTATGTTGAGTCTCCACCTTCTTTTCTTCAAAGCACCAACTATTGAGAGCATGATTGTCATTCTGAGTGTAATGTGCATTGTCCCAAAGTACCATTGTCTTCTGCATGATTGTGATATCGCTTATCCTGAAATCATTGTATCTAGTCGTCACTTAAACTTCGGAGGTGCCCCTGCATTTATGTTTTGCTTCACTAAAGGGGGCAAGCGAGGTATCACTTTGTCATGTTTGCACACCATGCTCACTACAAATCTATTGAGTGTTTCAGTATCATATTGTAAAACCTTCAGTTCTTTGTGATATTCTCATGAGGCAACTTAATTACTAAAGATTCATTGTCTCAGTAAGCATTTGTCATGTGACTGGGAAAAGTTCTTATATGGTTAATAGCATGTCACCACAGAAATTATGCTTGTTATCATTTACCTACTCGAGGACGAGCAGGAATTAAGCTTGGGGATGTTGATACGTCCAAAACGTATCTATAATTTCTGCTTGCTCCATGTCTCTTTTGTGTGATATTGCTATGATATTTATGCACTTCCATACACTTTTGATCATATTTGGACTAACCTACTAATGGTTGCAAAAGTGCACAATGTTCTTGTTTTACACTTTATTGTGTAGGAATTACTTGGAAATTGACAAAAACGCAAAAGGAGTCCTATTGGAGTAGGACTCTGACTTTCCTAAAATCTGTCTGAGAACATTTTTTAAAGATGGTCACGTTCCAGCCTGAAGACGACGTCAAACGTAAAAAGTCTAGTTGCGAAAGTTGTGGGGAATTTCGAGAGCATGCTTCTGGATATAAAATTCGTCCAAATCGGAGTCCGGACGGCCGAGAAAAGCCCGTTTTACTGAAACCCAAAATCTGATGACGGGAATCCGAGAGTCTATATAAAGAAAGGAAACCTAGGTCACCAAGGGCCACGAATTTTCCTCCTCCCAAGCTGCCGTCTTGGAGGGGAGGACCAGCACCATTGCAGCACCATCCACAAGGAAGAAGGGGGGCCAAGGAGCCGCCGCTCCCTAGGGCCGCCGGCCGTCTCCTCCTCGCGGGGCTGCACCTCTCCATCAACACCACCATCAAGCTCCTTCTCATCATGTCCATGTGTGAGTAGTCTCCTCCGGGGCTGAGGGCTTGTACGTGTAGCTATGTGGTTATCTCTCTCTCCCATGATGTGATCTTCGTTGTGATCATAGGCTATGTTAATCTAGGGTGATCCCATGATACTTCCCCTTCCTCTATGTATTGGATTGATGTACTCACTTGTCTTTATCTAATATAATCCCCGAGACCAAGGTGACAGCGGTCTATTGGACATGGATTAGAAGAATATTTTCATGAGTGATTTCCTCTTTTGTGTGTTGATTGAAGATTGAGAATCTCTTGGTGCTTGTCTTTGACTATCCTTTAGATATGTTGTGGTGATTGTGGTACTCTCTTTGGATGGCCGCGGTGACATTGGGAAATCCATAGATTGAGAACTACGAACTTTGAGGTGTGCTTTTGTAGCCCTACATAATTCTCGTCCTCTCTTGACCACAAAGGAATGACCTCCGGGTGCGTCTCCATTGCATGTTTTATGGGAGATATCATGTGATTCGATTATGTTAATGTTGTTGGGAGTTGCTAGTGAAAGTATGAAGCCCAGGCCTTGTTTTCACCATTGCAATACCATTTGTGCTCACGTTTACCACTTGTTTGCTTGCTACACTTTTTATTACAGATTAATATTACTTTGTTTTGCCATCCATATCACTTGCCATTTAACATCTTTTCACCGAACAAGTGCACCTATACATCTGACAAGTGTATTAGGCGTGTTGGGGACACAAGAGACTTCTTGTATCTTGATTGCAGGGTTGCTTGAAAGGGGTACGTTCAACCTCCACTTCCCTGAGTTTGATAAACCTTGGGTTACTCACTTAAGGGAAATTTACTGCTGTCCTACAAACCTCTGCTCTTGGAGGCCCAACACTGTCTACAAGAATAGAAGCGTGTGTAGACATCAAACGTTCGTTAAAACAAACGTACGGACGAACGTCCGCTAAATAACTAAACCGAAAAGAAAAACCGATCTAATCTAAAAAAACGAATCTAGGGTTTTCGAAAAAAAATGATGGGTTTTTAGACAAAACCGACGGCGGCGGCTACCTCGGGAAAAGGGCGGCGGCGGCTCTAGCGGAAAGTCCGGCGGCGGCGGTCGCGATGCGAGGAGGAAGAGGGGCGGCGTCGGGGCTAGGGTTCCGGTATTCGAGAAAACTCAAATACGAAAATGGTAGAATTCCCAACTCTCTCCGTAGGTCCTTGAATTGCTTAGAATTTTCGAGGATCGCCACGCACAAAAATGCAAGGAAATATGCAATGCAGTATGATCTATGTATAACATTCCAAATTGAAAATTTGGGATGTTACAGCGTCAATTTAGTTTATTTTGTTTTGCTTGCTGTTTGAATAATATCCCAAGATCTGAAGTTCTTAAATGTTAGAGAGTCTTCACATGGTTACATAATTATTCAACTACTCATTGGTCTTCACTTATATCTTTCGGAGTAGTTTGTCATTTGCTCTAGTGCTTCTCTTATATCTTTTAGAGCACGGCGGTGGTTTTATTTTGAAGAAATAGATGAACTCTCATGCTTCACTTATATCTATTTAAGAGTCTATTAAAACAGCATGGTAATGTGTTTAGGCTATAAAATTAGTCTTCACATGATAGACATACAATATCAATGCAGTAAAAACTTCCACACTAAGTGCATTGAATATGATGAGAAGTTGGATGCTTGATAAATATTTTGAGATATGAGGATAGTGATATTAGAGTCATGCTAGTGGAGTTATTATGAAATTGAAAAATACTCGTGTTAAGGTTAGTGATTCCCGTAGCATGCACGTATGGTGAACCGCTCTGTGACGAAGTTAGAGCATGAGGTATTTGTAAAGTGCCAACCTTTGTGTGGAGGTCGGGGGCGTGCGATGGTTAACTCCTACCAACCTCCCCCCTAGGAGCATGCGTTGATTGCTTTGTTTTGATGACTCATAGATTTTTGCAATAAGTATATGAGTTCTTATGATTAATGCTGAGTCCATGGATTATACGCACTCTCATCCTTCCACCACTGCTAGCCTCTCTTGTACCGTGCAACTTTCGCCGGTACCATACACCCACTATATATCCTTTCTCAAAACAGCCACCATATTATTCCTCAGAACAGCCACCATACCTACCTATCATGGCATTTCCATAGCCATTCCGAGATATATTGCCATGCAACTTTCCACCGTTCCGTTCATATGACACGCTTCATATTGTCATATTGCCATTCATGATCATGTAGTTGACATCGTATTTGTGGCAAAGCCACCATGCGTAATTCTTCATACATGTCACTCTTGATTCATTGCACATCCCGGTACACCGCCGGAGGCATTCATATAGAGTCATACTTTGTTCTAGTATCGAGTTGTAATTCAATGAAAGTGTGATGATCATCATTATTAGAGCATTGTCCCATGTGAGGAAAGGCTAAATCAAGAAAGCCCCTTCAAAAAAAGAAAAAAAGAAGAAGAAAGGACAAAGAAAAAAGAAAGGCCCAAAAAAAGAAAAAAAAAGAAAAAAGGGACAATTGCTACTATCTTTTTCCACACTTGTGGTTCAAATTAGCACCATGTTCTTCATGATAGAGAGTCTCATGTTTAGTCACTTTCATATACTAGTGGGAATTTTCATTATAGAACTTGGCTTGTATATTCCAACGATGGGCTTCCTCAAATGCCCTAGGTCTTCGTGAGCAAGCAAGTTGGATGCACACCCACTAGTTTCTTTTGTTGAGCTTTCATACATATTTAGCTCTAGTGCATCCGTTGCATGGCAATCCCTACTCACTCGCATTGATATCTATTGATGGGCATCTCCATAGCCCGTTGATACGCCTAGTCGATGTGAGACTATCTCCCTCCTTTTGTCTTCTCCACAACCACCACTCTATTCCACATAGTGCTATGTCCATGGCTCACGCTCATGTATTGCGTGAAAGTTGAAAGGTTTGAAAGAATAGAGTATGAAAATAAGTGATTGGCTGAAATCGGGGTTGTGCATGATATGAATATTTTGTGTGATAACGAGGGAGCATAGCCAAACTATATGACTTTGTAGGGATAACTTTCTTTAGCCATAGTATTTTGAGAAGACATGATTGCTTTGCTAGTATGCTTGAAGTATTATTATTTCTTATGTCAACATAGACTTTTGTCTTGAATCTTTCATATCTGAACATTCATGCCACAATTAAGAGAATTATATTGAAAACTATGTTGGTTAGCATTCCACATCAAAAATTATGTTTTTAACATTTACCTACTCGAGGACGAGCAGGAATTAAGCTTGGGGATGCTTGATACGTCTCCAACGTATCTATAATTTTTTATTGTTCCATGCTATTATATTATCCTTCTAGGATGTCTTATGGGCTTTTATATACACTTTTATATGATTTTGGGGACTAACCTATTAACCTAGAGCCCAGTGCCAGTTTATGTTTTTCTCCTGTTTTAGGGTTTTACAGAAAAGGGATATCAAACGGAGTCCAATTGACGTGCCAATTTTTTATGATTTTTTTTGGACCAAAAGAAGCCCCCGAAGTAAAAGAGTTGGGCCACGAGAGCCACGGGCTGCCCACGAGGGTGGGGGGCGCGCCCTGGGCAGGGGGCACGCCCTCCTATCTCGTGGACAGCCCAGAAGCCCCCCTGACTTGTGCCCTATGCCAAAAAAATCCTATAAATACTAAAACCTTCGGAAATTAACCTAGATCGGGAGATTCGCCGCCTAAAGCCACTGGTGCCACCAATAACCAATCTAAATCCTATAAATACTAAAACCTTCATCATCCCGGCGCTCTCCATGACGAGGAGGGGGTAGTCCACCCTCGGGGCTAAGGGTATGTACTAGTATCTATGTGTTTGATCTCTCTCTCTCTTTCTCTCTCTCTCTCTCGTGTTCTTGAGATGGCACGATCTTGATGTATCGCGAGATTTGCTAATGTAGTTGGATCTTATAATGCTTCTCCCCCTCTACTCTCTTGTAATGGATTGAGTTTTCCCTTTGAAGTTATCTTATCGGATTGAGTCTTTAAGGATTTGATAACACTTGATGTATGTCTTGCACGTGTTTATCTGTGGTGACAATGGGATATCATGTGATCTACTTGATGTATGTTCTGGTGATCAACTTGCGGGTTTCGTGACCTTGGGAATCTATGCATAGGGGTTGGCACACGTTTTCGTCTTGACTTTTCGGTAGAAACTTTGGGGCACTCTTTGAAGTTCTAAGTGTTGGTTGAATAGATGTTTCTGAGATTGTGTGATGCATATCGTATAATCATGCCCACGGATACTTGAGGTGACAATGGAGTATCTAGGTAACATTAGGGTTTTGGTTGATTTGTGTCTTAAGGTGTTATTCTAGTACGAACTCTATGATAGATTGTACGTTACTACGGACTCTTGAATAGATCGATCAGAAAGAATAACTTTGAGGTGGTTTCGTACCCTACCATAATCTCTTCGTTTGTTCTCCGCTATTAGTTACTTTGGAGTGACTCTTTGTTGCATGTTGAGGGCTAGTAATATGATCCAATTATGTTATCCTTGTTGAGAGAACTTGCACTAGTGAAAGTATGAACCATAGGCCTTGTCTCCTATCATTGCAACATTGTTTATGCTCACGTTTACCACTTGCTACCTTGCTGTTTTCATATTTACTTATTACAAAAACCTATATCTACCATCCATATTGCACTTGTATCACCATCTCTTCGCCGAACTAGTGCACCTATACAATTTACCATTGTATTGGTTGTGTTGGGGAAACAAGAGACTCTTTGTTATTTGGTTGCAGGGTTGTTTGAGGGAGGCCATCTTCATCCTACGCCTCCCACGGATTGATAAACCTTAGGTCATCCACTTGAGGAAAATTTGCTACTGTCCTACAAACCTATGCACTTGGAGGCCCAACAACGTCTACAAGAAGAAGGGTGCGTAGTAGACATCATAGAGGCATACTAGGGACACTCTATTTTGTCTATGTATTCACACATGTACTAAGTTTTCGGTTAATACAATTCTAGCATGAATAATATTCCCTCAGTTCCTAAACATAAGTCTTTCTAGAGATTACACTATGGACTACCTACGGAGCAAAATGATTGAATCTACACTCTAAAATATGTCTATATACATCAGTATGTAATTGTAGTGGAATATCTAAAAAGACTTATATTTAGGAACGGAGAGAGTAAACATTTATCATGATATAAGGAAATACAAATAACAACTTTATTATTGCCTCTAGGGCACATTTCCTTCAGAACAACTGCTGCTTCTAGAAGGGCAAGCATCACAAGTGATGCTTCTACTACTCCTTCCGAGGCTGCCACAAGAGCTTTGGGTGGAAGCAATGCACCCAGCAGGAGAGGTGGAAGGCCATACATGGCACCTAGGGCTGCAACTACAACAGAGGGAGCAAAAGTAGGGTTCAAAAGGAAGAGGTTCCAGAGCACCAGGATGAGGGGTTACTTTTATGACAGTGGCAACTAGGTCAATGAACAATTTGGCCGTTGTCTTTTGAACTACCTGCCTTAAGTATTTCTAAATTTCAGATACTATACCTAAGAACTGGTATGTGTAATCGGTACTTAGCTTGTGAACTTGTTTGTGTTAGTATGCTAAGCTTGAGAACTGGTATGGCTGAGCACTATTATGTGAGAACATGTTTCTGTAAGCATTATCATGGCCAATTTAGTATGTCTATGAACTATTATGGTTGAGAACATGTTTCTGTGATCAACAATTTAGTTGTTTCTGTGGTTTTGTCATCTACCCTTACAACTAAAATGGTGGATTAGGCGGCTTATTCGAGCCCGAGCCACCCTAAATCCTAAATGAGTTGTTTAGGTGCCATTGTCGAGCATGAGCCACCGTAAAGGCTAAATGATAGGTTTAGGACGCTTTGTCGAGCCCTGGCCGCCGTAAAGACTAAATGATAAGGTTAGGCGGCTTTGTCGACCCCGAGGCACCATAAAGACTAAATGATAAGGTTAGGCGACTTGTCGAGCCCGGGCCATCCTAAAGCCTAAATGAGTGGTTTAGGTGGCTTTGTCGAGCCCGAGCCACCCTAAAGGCTAAATGATAGGTTTAGGCCGCTTTGTCGAGCCCGAGCCACCATAAAGACTAAATGATAAGGTTAGGCGGCTTTGTCGACCCTGAGCCACCGTAAAGACTAAATGATAAGGTTAGGCGGCTTTGTCGAGCCCGAGCCACCCTAAAGACTAAATGATAGGTTTAGGCCGCTTTGTCGAGCCCGAGCCACCCTAAAGACTAAATTATAGGTTTAGGGTGGCTTAGTCGACCCCGAGCCACCCTAAAGACTAAATGATAGGGTTAAGCGGCTTTGTCGACCCCAAGCCACCCTAAAGACTAAAATGGTGGTTATGTTTAGGTGGTCATTTAGTTCTAAAACAATTTGGACTGATGATTTTGTTCAAGTTCAAATAAGCAGATTCATAATAGCATAGCTATTAATATAGAAAGCTAAGAACATTACATAACTGGGGTAGTTTTGGAGCTAGTCATTACAGACATTACATAAATTAACTAGAGGTAGTTTTGCAGATAATCATTACAGTCATTACATAACTAGGGATTCCCAAAATATACAACCCCAAGGTGAGCTATATTGTTCCAAGGCCACATATTAGCTTAACACAACTGCTAACTGAGGTGATGAACATCATTGTTCACTCATCAAGGATTTACTTGATCTTGGCAAGCTTGTCCTTGTTGCCATGGCCAGCTTTCATAAGATCACCCACAAGAAACTCCAGCTTCTTCTTCTCCTCTATCAGCCAGTCCCTCTCTTTCTGTATCTCATTCCTCTCCTTCTTGGTGTTCCTAATGATCTCTCCCTGAGATCTATGAATGAATTTTGCTCCTTGTGCTCCTCAGCCAGCTTCTCCATCTCCTTCATCTTGCCACACGCAGCACTCTCCTTCTCCTTGCTGATAGCTAGCTTCTCCATGTCCTTATCCACATCCATCTGCTTCTGCTTGAACTCTTCATCAGTCATAACCCCGTTGCTCTGATCTTCCCAATCAAACATCTTGGTGACATCCTCAACCAGCTGACTGTACTGATCCCCAAGTGTATCATACTGCGTTGACCTTGGACAACTCTTTCTTATGGTCCATCATTCTACCATGGTTCTCCTCATGAAACATCTCCCATATCTTCACCAAACATCTTTGCAGAACAGAAGGCCATGGGGCATCAACCCACTCAGCAACTCCACTGTCAATACCAGTCTGCATCAAGTATTAGAAAATAAATATGCTAACTTAAAAAAATAAAATACATGAGATGTTCAGTGATTCAGTCATACTTGCAGATACATCAGAGATTCAAGAAACTTGAAGTTCAAGCTAAGCTTATATGACAGTAGCAATACTACAATTAATTCATCCTTGAATAGTTGTTAAAAACATACTAGCATTGCAAAATCACTGTTAAAAACATGTTTCATCAACTGAACCTACAAATACTGACACAAATTGATGCTTGCATCTGCAGCTCCACCACAGTCCAAAACATGTTTCAGTAACTGAATTTACTAACAGAAATTGATGCTTGCAGCTGCAGCTCTACCACACTCCAAATCATGTTTGGTTAACTGAATTTACTGACAGAAATTGCAACCACTGACTACCACCAACACAAACCCTAGTGCGATAACACTGACCCGAGGAACATCACATCCATAGAACCTCCTCCCAGTGTCCTTTCCTTCAAATGCAACATATTTCATGCATGGTGCCAAGTGCGGTCTACATTTGATGCTTGCATCTGCAGCTCTACCACAGAAGGATGCATCTATAGTGGTGCCAGGGTTCGCCTGCATTGTAGCACGCTAATGAACCGCAGAACAAAGAGCAACTGCTCCAAACATGGTCTCAAATCGAAGAACACTTGAACCCTAACCTTAACCCTAGGTGCAAAGCAGATCTCTTACCCAGTGATGCTCCAGATCCATGCCGACCAGCTCCTCCTCCTCGCTGCTCTCCTCTCCATCCTTCCACGACGACATCTTCTACGACGGTGAGGGAACCGTGCCTCCGGTGGCAGCGAAGAGCTCCGGCGGCGACAACAGGGGACAAAGCAGAGTGGAGTGGAATGAGAGTGAGCGAGTGGAGTGGAGTGTGAGCGGCGGTGAGTGGTGGGCTCTGTTTTGTACGCGCGAGCGCTAACGGCCGTCAACCCAGTAGTCGTTCGGTTAGTCCGACGTGGCACCTGACCGATGGGCCTGCCATGTCAGAAATCGGTTTAGTTGCGGCAAAACGGTCATTTGATTTTATTGAGAAATTTTACAAGAAAAGTGGTGGATTTTTAGGACGCGCTAGAAATGTGGTGGCAAATCGATGCTTGAACTTCAAATGTGGTGGTTTTTTGCAATTCACTCTCGTTTCTTTGGTGAGTTTTATCATCTGGTATAGTACATAACTTGAAGGAATCAAAACTAGCAACAACTTGACCTTAGGTCCAACCTCCTAACATTTTTTAGGCCCATACAAAGATTAGTTGCAGTGGCCAGCACAGCAGAACCCGACTGAGGCTCCATCGTATTCAACGCGGATACCTTCATTATTGGGGTGTCTCGAACACGCGTTTCGTTTAAAAGCACACGTTCTAGGTGTTGCTTCCTTGGATCCGGAAGGAGCGTCGGTCAGGGACTCGGGGCAAAGCGGTGCCGCGTACATCATCGAATGCATTTCGTTTTCAACTGCAAATCGGAAGCTGCACACTGTTATGGTAATAAAAAGGATCACTCATAGTACTAGCTAGCAATCATACGCGCTCACTGCTGGTCGTAACGAGAGAAAAACAGCCCGATCGTGTTTTATAGTATGACCTCCTCTGAATTTTGACCGCCAGGTTGGTTAGATGACAGCTCCAGTTGGTGAAAGAAGACGCCAAGACCAGCTTAACCTGATGGACACAAGGTCGACGAGGAAGCTTCCATGCCGCGTCAGAGTACATATGTTAGTTCCTGCAAGGGAGAGCTCTCTCTGGCTTAGAGCATCTCAGAGGGATCACATTCCAAAGAGGCCCGTTTCGAAAAAGAAAACATTCAAAGGAGGCACAGGCCATGGTCGCCTGATATCAGTCAGTACAAGGGTGTTGTAAGTGACCTGACTGGGTAATAGCTGGAATAATTGATGTTATGAAACTAGCCCGCAAAAGAACCATTTTCAACCGGTTTGGATGGCAGTCGCATAATAGAGTAGGTCCTTGATGTCCACTTCATCCAGCCGGCTGTGGCTTTGCTTTTTTTATTATTAGCTTTGATGTTTTTGTGCTCCTGCTGTGAGTTGTACTTCAGATACCAGACTTTGTTTTGGTCGAACCATTTTCAATAATATGGCCGCATTCATCGTTCGGATGCAGAGGCCGGGGGAAATCCTCCTTTTCCAAAAAGAAAAAAGCCCGCAAAAGAAGTGTTTCACAGCGAATGCCTTCGTTCATTTACAATATCAGTCTGCCCAGAGATATAAGTTGAGTCCCCTAAATATATGCAACACTATTTGAACCTGTGTTTATCATTTACGGGTTTGAATTTTCAAACTATTTCTCCTCCAAACCCTACAGTGTTCAATTAAAAGTATGTTTTCCTGTTAGAAAATGGATGTTTTATTACCCCTGACATCTGCATCATAGATGCATATAGCCACAATTAACATGGTATTACAGGTCAAGACAAAATAGATTAATAAAAAAATTGAGACATGCCACACTTATGATGAAGAATTTTGATGCGACAAATCATTTCAAGACATATATACAGACCAAACTTGGTAGGCACACCACGAAAACCTTTCAGAGTTTGCTTTTGACTGAATTTTTAGGCAGCAAATTGTTGGCTGAACTGAATGCTGGCAACCTTTTCCCCCCGAAACACACCATAGAACTCCCACGATGGGTTCGGAACTGATGTATTTCCGTTATTCAGTTAATTGAAAGGAGTTATGCCCGGTTCAAAAAAAACTCCCACAATGAACTTAATATCTCCTCTCTATTCTCCTCCAAACCAAGTCTAGTTTTGGAACCTTCTTGCGCTATATTTGCAAATTATTTTGACTTCTTGACGAACATAAACCAGATGCACTTCAAGAGTGGAATATTGGTCAAAATAAGCAAAGAGGCAATTATGCTGAATCCATGTACCCAGTCAACCATGTACATACAACAATAGTCTCTTCTAGTATGAAGTGAGTACTAACCCCCGCCTTATTACATAAGAATCAAAGAATGAATGAATGGAATTAAATTAATAAGTACATAAAGAATGGTACTACGAAAAGAATGCTTGCAAAATGGTGCAACCAGACCTAAAATTTTGCTTGCAAATTAACATATGGGTATCAGTCTATCCTGCCCACCCCGATACACCACTCTGTTAGCGCTACTTCCTACAGTCTGAGTCCAGTTCCTCCAGCAATGGCAAGTTAAGAAGAACCTGAGAACTTCTGCAATTGTATGATCAAAACACTGATGTCATCGGTAGACCCCCTGGAACCCGCGGTTTCGACAAGCCTTCTGCAGGCAGCCATGCAAGAAGCCTTGTCATTGCCGATGCAGAGAGGCCTGGTGATGTCTATGGCTTCCTGGTTATCCACCTTATCCCACAAGCCATCAGAGGCAAGTACTAAGAATTCGCACTGTGGGTCAACAAGGAGTGTCCTGGTATCTGGATCAGCCACCACCCATTGCTTGAGGTGTGCATCACCGATGCCTCTTGACACTGCCAAGGAGCCCTGCACTCGCCATGTCCCTCGGTTGTTCACAACGAACCCGCCCTGAAAATTATAATAGGATAAAGCACATAAGTTACAGAGAACTGAAAAATTGCAAAAGTTTGCTCGTGATTACTCAAATTTTAGTTACTTATTCCATTGTATAAGCATAAGACAATTGCTATGTGCAACCAAGCAACAAGAGTTGTCCACTAACTGTCTACAATTACAGAATTTTATTATCAAACGGAAACAAGGTCTAGTTTATTTAGCAAGTGCACATCCTTCAAACTAGAATTGTCACACAAATAATGAAACGATTTTTGAAGCCTACAATATCAACTTACCAGGTTCTCAATTCTTTCCCTCTCATCCTCACGAGAGGCCCGGTGGTCAGAGGTGAGTGCCTCGGCCGTTCCTGCCCGGCTGAGGACAGCACGGCAATCTCCAGTGTTGGACACGGTGAGGCCGCCCTTCTGGAGCAATGCCGTGACGCAGCATGCTCCCCCGCTCTCCTCCCTCTTGAGGAACTCTTCGTCCGTCTTCAGGTAAGATTTCTTCACAGCCCCCTCAATTTCATCACTGTCACCACGGTCCACCTTCCTCAACTCCTCTGCCATGAACTTGGGCATATTTTGGGCAGCGAACTCTGCCGCGTTCTTTCCGCCGTGGCCATCGAATACAGCAAACAACGCCTACAAGTTGGGGGTAAACGAGAAAGTTTAGTACTAGTTCTAACAATTTTATTTCAGATAAAACGGCAGAAATTTCCATCTGGGGTTAAGCTAAATCAAAAGTACTATGTACTCCGTACTTGGTAAAAATTGTGCAAGCAAATTCCTGAAGGAGAAGAGAGGTTGCATCGAGCGAGCTTACCACTTCGGGGTCTCCACCGAGCGCGACCTTGGCCACATGCCGGTCCTCCATCTCCACCCTTCTCCTCCCCCTCCCTCTTAGGCAGTAGGCCGCGAACTCGTCGCCCTCCTCCTCCACCTGGTTGCTCGGATCCGATTCCACGGCGGCCACAGCCGCCGCCGCGGCAGCAGCGGCCGCGGCGCCGTCGACCGGCACCATGAGCGGCGCCGGCCGCCGCCTCTTGAGCACCGATCCGGCGGAGGACGTCTTAGGCGACGGGGAGGCCTCCTCGCGGATCTGAGCGCGCAGCAGCCCGAACGGGCGGAGCGGCGAGCCGGCGGTGGAGGGCGCCGGGGAGGACACGGACACGGAGACGGACTCGGGCGAGGCGGAGGCGGCCTTGCAGGAGAGCGGGCGGCGCGACGGGGAGAAGACCGGCGAGCTAGGGATGGCGACGGAGCAGGACATGGCGAGGGCTTCTTCGGCCTTGGGAAACGGGGACGGGGTCTTGGGTGCGGCTCCTACGCCTCCTCGCTTTTCCTCCTCGATTTGTGATTAGGTTTGGATTGGACTGGGGCAAACGGCCGTTTGAACGGGCTTATATATGGGGGCAGCGACGCGTTGCCGGGGCCGCTCCCGTGGGAACTGGACTAGCTTGGCCCTAGGGGCAATTCACTGTTTTTTAATGTTTTTTCTGTTGCAAATGGAGTAGCACCGCTGGCACAAGTAGAAAATTTGCTGGAGCAATTATTGGCCAAAATTTCCTTGAAGAAAATTATACTACTACTACTCCCTAGTGCTATATAGTACTAGTAGTGAACTGTGAAACATTTTCTAGCCAATTTTAGTTGTATTAGGTATATGTCACGGGGCCAAATATTTTTAACACAGTCAAAGGATCATATAGGACAAATCTTGATGCAAAACAAATAGTCAAAATAAGGTCATATTTTGATTATAAAATATAGATTTTCCAGCTATTTCTTAAACCGATAAAATTGGTATGTGCTCATGATTTATCTGCTTTATTGGTTGCCAGATATAAGAGATTAATTTGTATTTATTTGGTTATGTATCATGAATTTATTAGTACTATTTATTGGGTTACCAAAGATATCTAGTAATAGGTACCGGATTTTACCAGAATGCATCGGATTTTACCATAGAAACAAATTATGTATGGAACGTGAATTTATTGCTATAACATAGATGATCTAGTATGATGAAAGTCAATAGGGGTTGAGAAACCAGGATTTTTTTTAATGAAGGATGGAATATTGGACAAAGTGATGGTGGGGAGAAAAATGAGTGAAAGATGGAACCTTATGTTAGGAAAGATGGAGATATTCTTCGTAGATTAATATAGTATTTATGTGTCGCGATATGCTTTCTCCGTATTCAAATATATCGTAAGATAATACTATCGGCCCATGCCAATTTACAGCTGGCATGTTTATCCGTGCAATTATTGGGCTAGATTTTTCCGAAGAAAAATATATTGACTCGTGCAAACTGATAACATTGTCTATTCAAAAAAACATTGTAATATATCATTCTGTGTCACAATACATTCTCCTGGTTTCAAAATATAGGGTATATTTTGGCTCGCTGAAATAAGGTTTAACCAACTGTTACCACGTCAAGATATTATTCATATGACACGAGTTTGATGCCATTAGTTCATATTTAAAAGTATTAGCTAATTGCATGTGTGTTGCAACGGGCACATACATATTTTAGTGGCTCAAAACTAGTTATATTCGACACGTGACTTACACCCACCATATTCTAGATTTTGATAAGATTTAATTTGCTTTGAGTATGTGTCGGAAAATGCAAGTATTATTTTGATTTAGTTTAGTTTTTTGTAGGATTTGATTTTTGTTGGGTATGCATTGGGGTGGGGGGTAAAGGAAAATTCTGATTTAGTTGAAAATTTGGAAATATTATATTTGATTGAGTTAATGCATGATGCGATTTTCAAAAAGTATTAATTTGATTTACATTGTTGCAAGGTACTCTATTTGTTTTTTTATTTTGTGCGGGTTGAGAGTATAAAAAATCAAGAGAAAAACCAAAGAGTAAGGGGGCGCGTGTGGCTGAAAAACCCAAGGGAGGGGGAGGCGACGGAACCAACTCATCTTTAATAGTAGAGATTTATATATAATTATAATTCTGTATAACATAGATTGATAGATCATATCTTAACGTGGGATTTTCAGTCGTAAGAAAGCCTTATATCATAGGGTGGAGGGTTATGTTGTTTCGATGGTGGTAGATCCTACAAATTCATTTGTTTTTTCACAATAGAAACCCATTTCTCACCTTCAATTATTTTACTTGCTCATTCCACCATAGTTGCCTCCAGTTCCAACTAATTTTTGCACACTTATTACTATATCTTGAAGCTTTGCAAGATTTCACTTTAAGAATTAAAAAATACTCAGCCTTAGGGTACAGAAAACCTGAAGGCAATGCATTGTAAGGTCAAGAAAAGGCTTTGAACGCCTGCTTGTGCAGCATAAGTACACGCATCGAACATGCCAGCTTGCACATCACGTAGAATGATACTTCCTCCATTCCGATTTACTCGTTGTGGTTTTAGTTTAAATCTGAACTAAAATCACGACAAGTGAATCAGAACGGAGGGAGTACGTGATAAGGAAGGCGCATGCTAGGAAAATGAGGTCGGAAAGAGGGAAAGAGGGAAAAATGAGGTGTAGTATATGTTGGGATGACCGGATGGGCACTTCCAAGGAAAAACAGATAAGCACCGGCAGCGAGTCACAACAAGAGCAGGGTGGTGAACAGGCGCCGGTCAAACCTACGTTAATCCCGTGTGACGCAGAAGTAAGCAGAAGCTGTTGAGACTTGAAAAGGCCTCCTTCTCGTCTCGTCTCCTAGGACGCGGTCTCGCTCTGTTTGTTTCCCCACTTGATTCTTGATTGCACTGCCGGCACATCCCTTGCACCCCGGAACCCACGAAACACCCCCGGCGAGCCAGCGGCAGCTCGCCACGACGAGACGCGTGGCCACGTGTCGGATTCCGGCTTCACGCGCTTGCTTCCTGTGCTGTTGGGCGCGACGGCAGTTGGGGAACCCGGAACGTGCCCGGAAAGGAGGGAGGGATCTCTCTCTTTCCCCGGCTCTAGAGGCCCGAGAGACGCGCGCTGACTGGCCGCGATTGGACTGGACCGGACCAGGCAGACGAACGTTGAAGGCAAAGTGTCTTTATCGCAGCGCGTACCCTCGGCTAAGCAACGAACCTCTCGGGTCGAAGTCGCTCTCCGCCTTTTTTCCTTCCTTCGCCCACGAACGAGACTGAGCTGAACCCGATCCTATCTATTGTCGAGAGTGCATCGGGTGCAAAGTCGATGTCGTTTTTCATCGGATCGACAGGATCACTGGGCCTTCGTACGTACTTTAGGTGTTTGCTCCTGACGGTTTGGGCCTGGTCCCACGTGTCGGGCTCGTGAGGACTATTTCTGTGGACATGCGCGTGTGCCCGGAGCGCGGGGGGGAGAAAATGTAGCCGTTGGCGCTTGCCTAGCTAGGGGCGGCAGGACCGACGCTGAGGTGGGGCCCGCCAGCTGGCTGGCGGCGTGGCGTCATCGGTGGCACGTTTGGCCTGGCCTGGCCGGGCGTGCGGTCTGCGTCGTGAAGCATGCGCGCCCGATTTGTTCGACTCCAACGTGCCCGGTCAGCTCAGCCGTTTGCGACCCCGCAACGGGACGGTGAGAAACGGATAATTAGCACCACCAACGTCGGTGCCGTGCTTCCAATTCAGCCCAAAATATGCCCCGCCCTTTCCTTACGGACCATTACAGTGCGATAGCGAGCCAATCAGTGATTGGATGGTTAGAGTACTCTGCGAGCCAACCTGTAGTTGGGTGGTCAGAGAACAGTGCGAGCTAATCCGTGGTTGAATGGTCAGATGGACAGTGGTATTTTCAGCCCATCATCATTCAAGTCCTGATACTCGCGTTATTTCAAAATTTATTTTAGAATTTTCGACGATGCACTTTCAGTGGGAGAAGACATTCCAGTCAACAACGAGACGCATACGGTGACTTCGTAAATCTCAAGATAATATGCCGGCTCAGTTTTCTCGAAAGTGCTCATAAGGATAGGATGTGCGATTTTGCAAAAAAAAAAGGTAGGATGTGCGAGTGTGTGTGTTCATATGCGTGAATGTATGCGTGTATATATGAGCGCTTGCTTCTGTATTGTATTCATAAAAAATATACGTGCGACAGGTAGGATCTAGTTTTTTTCTTTTTCCCAAGGTTGTGTCGGATCCAGGTCGATTCAACCTCTCGATACATTTACCCCGTATGAAACTACTACCTCTGTATCAAAATATAAGGTACTTTTATAATTTAAACTAGCCTAAAAATGTCTTATATTTTGATATGGAGGGAGTATAATCATTCGTTCTCTTTCTTTTGCAGTGAAACTTTCGGTCAGTGCCGGACTGGCAAAATCCGAAGCACTGTGCGAATATAGAAAATGGGGACCCGTCTCACTAGAAAAAATGACTAACAAGCAATTGAAATGTATAATCGAGCAAAAAATGTATACCTATATAATGTCTTGCATGACAATTGGATATATAAAAAATCATACCTATTCAACTTTAGACTCCCCGGCCCTCTGAAGTCTGGAACTATCCAGTCGCCGATAGACCAATCCCGTTTTCAATACAGGGGCGGCCTGAGGACTGGGGCGTCGATAGATCCGATGATCCGTTTCCAGGTTTCAGGGTTGCCTTTTGCGATTGATCAAAGTCCCGAGTGCATCCTTTTGCGATCGTCGATTGATCGAGTGCTACCTTTTGCGATCCATCTGAATCCTGATTCCCGACGACCCTGTTTCCATTGATCAAGTAGCGGCCTGGCTCGACGCCACAACTCACGCGGACGCCAGCGGGCGAACGCCATCCGAGGTCCGACGTCCAATAGCATTTATTTTTTGAGAAATGCATACTTGGCCTATACAAAAACTTGGGGCCCCGGGAATTTATGGGCCCTGTGCGGGCCGCACTGCGTGCACACCTATGGGGCGGGCCCTGCTTTCGGTCCATTTACCGACCGATAGACCGTGTTGGGGACTCAGAGTGTCTTTATCACAGGGAGGATGATCACTGATAATGAATGCATCCATAAGATACATCACAGTAGGAACCGACATGACACCCACTATGCTTATAAATTGGATCTTGTAAAGGATATGATTGGGTGGACTGGAGGTATCTTGAGCAAGTTTTAGGAAAAATTGGGTTATGTCCGCAGTGGATAAAGTGGATCATGGGGTGCATCACATGAGTGAGATTCTCTATGGAATGCAATCGGGAATAATCAGAATACTTCACACCCACCAGAGGCCTCCGCCAAGGGGATCCTCTCAGCCTGTATCTATTTTTATTCATTGTTGATTGGTTGGTTAACTTATTGAATTGAGAGATGGCTGGAGGACAGACCAAGCCGATCAAAGTAGCAAGAAATAGCCTGGGCATTTCAAATCCGCTTTTCGCTGATGACAACTTGGTTTTTTCCAAGGCTACGGTAGACCAAGTGAAATCAGTGGAGAGAGCATTGAGCATTTTCCAGAGATGCACAAGTCAACTTCTGAGTTCAAGTAAGTGCTCCATCTTTTCCAGTGACGTGTGCCCATAGGTTGTAAGGGAGGGTATTAAATCGGTGTTGGAAGTAGAAAAAACCACTTTCGAGAGCAAGTATTTGTGGTTGCCGACTCTGGAGGGGAGAATGAAGGACGAGAATTTCCAACCAATCATGTATAGGTTTGGAAAAAGATGCAACAACTGAAACGAGAGGTACATGTCAAATCAGTTGTGTAAGCACTCCCCACTTTCATTATGGGAGTTTTCCTTTTATCAAAGGGCTTTTGTAAGAAGTATGTAAAATGACCAGCTACTTTTGGTGGGGTGATGAAAGAGGCCAAGGAGGGTTCATTGGATATCTTGGGAACGCAGGACTCAACCAAAGAGAGCGGGTGGAATTGATTTCAGAGATATGCACCTTCTCAACTTAGTGTTACTAGCGAGGCCGGGATGGTGGCTCATCCAAAATTCTGAGAGTCTGTGCACAAGAGTTCTCAAGTCCAAATATCTTCCTAAGGGTGATCTAATAGATACAATCTTTTCCTCAGACGCTTCACCGGTCTGGAGAGGCATAGACCATGGTCTTGAGTGGCTGAAAAAAGACCTAGTGTGGCGAGTGGGAAATGGGAAAGTTATCGAGATTCAACGTGATCGATGGATCCCATGGAAGGAAGGTCTAAGAGCAGCGAGTTTCAGTAGGCGTTTTGGACTCCATTGGATAAACTAGCTAATTAACCAAGAGAAAAAAGTCTAGAACTCGGAAGTGGATGCAAATATTTTCTTCCCTTTTGACACGGAGGAAATACTTAAGATAATTATTCCTTCGGCCGAAGTGGATGATTGTATAGCCTGGCACTATGAGAAAAGTTGGCAATTTCACTGTCTGAAGTGCATATAAGCTCACGGCTAGTCTGGATCACAACACAGCCATGGGTGCCTCATCCATTGTCTCTAGAGCCGATGACAGAAGTATTTGGGGCGTTAATTGGAAAATCAAGGTCCCGAAGAGACTCAAGATCTTCGGTTGGAGAATAGCTACGGGAACACTAGCAACTAAGAAGAGAAAATATTAACGTACAATTGTTCATGATAGCGTATGTGACATATGCAGACATGGAGCTGAAGATAAATATCATGCAGTCTTAGTTTGCACTACGAGCACAGCTTTGAGATTTGCCACGAGAAATATACCGGATGGACATGATTTCTAGTATACTGGGAAAGACAGGTTGCAGGTGCTGTTGGAAAAAAATGATTCGGGGATGAGGGTTAAAATCCTTCTCCTAGTGTGGTGCACCTGGTTTTTACGTGATGATTGTGTGCATCATGAGGGCAAATAATCAGTATCGAGATCGGTGCAGTTCCTGGTTGAGTACGAGGAGGAGTTGAGGAATCTGCCTCTAAATGATGGGACTAACGGAAAAAGCAGCAGTTCCTTGTTTGTCTTCGGAGGAACCAAGCCTCGGGAACCGAGGAGTGCATAGAGGTTCCTTGTTCAGCATGCCTGCATCAAGCAGGTGAGGGACCTTGCCTCGGTCTTCAATGGACACAACCATCAAAGGTACTAATCACACTTCTGATCCATAGAAGGTGTTCTAATTATGAGATCAAGATCCGATTCACGTTAACCCTAAAGGCTTACATCTGTACGCAACAGCCACCTCCTGCCTCTTCCTAAAAAAATTAGGGTTCCTCTGCCTCCCGTCGGTGTTGACATCGATGCTCCTTGTCTCCGTTAGCCTTAGGATTATGGGAACATGGTTGATCTCAGGCCTTGCCAGCGAGAGGGCTACGTTTTCAGATGTTTCCTCGAGTTTTCTTAGGGTTTGTGTCTTGCTCAGTAAGGCGAGATGGTAGAGGCTTCCTAAAGATGGAACAAGGCTCTCCCCGCTTAGCCCCCGTTCCGGTGGCGCGCCTAACATCGTCGATGGATGTGCGGAGGCGTGTCTCCGGCGGATCTGTCTTGGGTGGATCTACTTGGATTTGGTCGTCGTTCGTCTATATTCGTGTGTCTTCATGTAGGATCCTTCTGATCTATGCTACTCGTCATTGGGGACGGATGTTGTTCTGGTCCATTGATCCTATGTGGCCCTAGCACGACGACTTCCCGACTGTCTACTACAACAACTTTTAGCGAGGGATGGGTGATGACGGTAGAGCGCCTTTGGCTCGCTTCAACGCTAATACTCGTCGCTAGGTGGTCTACGAATCTAGATGTAATTTTTATCATTTTTTATGTTCGTTGTAATACCATGATTGAAGGTGAATAGGTCGTAAGTTTTACGCAAAAAGAATCCTAAAAGCTTAATTCTAACACAAATATGTCGAAAACCATTTGATTTTATGTAAAAATTATCAAAGTATGAATGAAAATCGTCCTGGTTGTTTAAATATGCATTAAGTTCGTTCATTTTTCCCAAATTCTAAAAAGTGCAGATGTGCTGCTTCGTTGTCCTAAGCGCACACGCTTCCGCGTCGTCCGATCCGAATCGCACGCGCGCAGGTGTGTCGCGGTCGGTCGCGGGTTTCTCATGTGTCGTACGGTCAGGCCGGCCCATTTAGTACACCTCGCAATGGCTAGTCCACCGCCCCCATCTCCGCAGGCTACCATTCCCATTCCACTGCCCCCACCCCCACGGAGAGGAACTGCTCCTCCGGTTTCGGAACAGCCATTCCTCTCAATATCCGACGACGAATCTGGCGGTTTCGCAGTATCTGTTTCGCGTCTCCTCTATTCCACCCGTCGATTCCACTTGCCACAGAGCATTTCCGTGCGAGGGGCGGAGCAGTTATTGCAGGGATGACATCAAGGTCGGGGCGGCATCGGCGGCCGGGATCTCCAGGCGAGCGATGGTCAAGCTGGAGGGAGTAGGAAGGAGGGGGTGATGTTGTGATTGCTTGAGGAAGAGCAAATAGTACTGCAAAACACCGGTAAATCATCTCATCCCGTTCTCCAATCCACATCTCATATGGGGGGGTCGACCTTTCAATTTTGGGATGGTTTCTACTGCAGTGGATGCGAAGATGTGCTAGAAATGACAGAGGGTGGAGGAGCTCGATTTCTCTCTGATTACTCTGTTCCGGGGGCGGTTGCGTGTTTCCAGGGGGTCAATTTCCTCTAGCGCGGTGAGATATTCGGGAGAAATTTGAAGAGGATGTGCGAGAACCCGGGCTAGAAACTTGTGTTTCGCGGTTGAGTTGATTTTTCGCAGCACTATTGCATGATCTAGAGCACTTTTTTGCCAGGGGATGCTAGTTTGTTCTGGTAGTTAGAGATATGAGATGGGTTATGAACACCAACTTTTGCCTGACATTTACATTGCTCTTGCCCAGAAGATGAACACCAAGTTGCTTGCACACATGTGCTCATTGTTTTTAAATCTCACTTGCTACATAGTCACAGTGCTGCCTCGCTAGTGTTTTTTGCCTGACATTTACATTGCTCTTGCCCAGAAGATGAACACCAAGTTGCCTGCACACACATGCTCATTGTTTTTACATCTCACTTGCACGCAGCCACAGTGCTGCCTCTCACAAGTTTTTTTGCCTGACATCTACGCTGCTATTGCCTAGAAGATGAATACTCCCTCCGTAAACTAATATAAGAGCGTTTAGATCACTACTTTAGTGATCTAAACGCTCTTATATTAGTTTACAGAGGGAGTACCAACTTGCCTGCACACAAGTGCTCATTGTTTTTACATCTCGTTTGCACGCAGTCACAGTGCTGCCTCTCACAATTTTTTTGCCTGGCATCTACACTGTTATTGCCTAGAAGATGAACACCAACTTGCTTGCACACATGTGCTTTGATCTTTTGGAGAGGGCTTTTCATATGGTGAATATTGTAGGTTGCCTAAAAGCATTTCAACCTATACAGATTGCTAGTGTTACATTGGAAGATAGAGAGTTGGCCTGTCAAACTTTATCACGGGAGGGTAGTAACGGGAAGCTTGCTTAGCTCATTCATTTAACCTTTAAACGCCTTTTCCATTTTGATATTGGCATCCTTTAGCTAGCCAGATGCATGATATTTTCATGGTTTTTGCTTAGGCATGCGAACTTGCTTGCGCAGTTGTCATGGGGTTTCATGCCTTTTTTATCGTCAATTTAAATTTTCTAATTGCACTCATGTAACATTGTTTTATACTTGTCCTTATTAATTTGCATCAAATAATGTCTGGGAGCAGTAGTAAGGGCATCCAGCAAGACCCCCTACAGCGAACCTTGATGATGAACCTTCTCGTCTTATCATAGATACCCAAGCAGATGTACATGGGGAGAAAAAAAATCTGAATTCATTTTCTTATTTTTATATGTGGTGCATATACTGGTTAGTAGTCTCCATGTGTTCTTTCATGTCCTATTTTTTATTGTTGGTTTGTGCCATTGTCTCTCCCGTACGGTTGTAGTAGTGCGCCCATAATTGGTTACAAGCATCGAAGAGGGGCAAAAGGTATTATAACTCGTGGGGCGCGGCCATCAGATATTGATAGCAGTGAAGAGATATCCAATGATGCTGGTAACGCCGCCGGAGTTGATAAAGATGTATGTCTTGACAAAGACCCTGAAGATCGTACCAAGAAAGCAAAGCGCCAGAAGACTGCCGGAAACGAGGTAATGCAGTGTTGCCTCACTTTGCAGTCACTTTTTTGCCAACTAATTGTGTTTTGAGTTGCCAAACAACATATACGCATATAAATCTATTATGTCCATTCTTCTAATGAACTTTCTGGTGTTCCTGTTTTGTTTCTTTAGGGTTTTAGGAATAGGGGATCGCCTGCAGGGCTGTACAAATTAAACAAGTCACTTGTTCCTGTTCACAAGGGTGTCATCATTAATAAAGAGTTTGGGGGTTTGTTGGATATTGCAGCAACTAGTATGGATGCAGATCTCAGCAAATGGATTATGAAGCACTACGACCCTGAGATGTCCCAAATCGTTATACCAGATAGGGGGAAGATTCCTGTTGATGCAGCGAGCGTGCATAGAATTTTGGGACTGCCAAATAGGGGCAGGAAGGTTTGCTTTGAGAATCGTCCTGACATCACAAAGGCTATTTTAGAGCATCTACAATATCACCACCAAGAACTCACCAACCCTCATAACATGGTGTAAGATGATTGGAAATATGAATGGAGCTTACGACGACGACTTCCTTCGTGCCTGGCTAGCAGTTGCCTTTTCCTGCTTCCTTGCACCATCAACAAGTCTAAGCATCTCACCAAAAAGCTTCCATGCTGTCATGGATGTCAATGGTATAACAGAGACGAATGTTTGCCGGTTTGGTGTTGATCAGTTAAAGGCATCATTCAAAGATGAGGGTGTCAAGAAGAAAGTTGTATGCTGCTGAGTTTTCCATCTCGTAGTAAGTGCATTTGAACTCAAACGAGTATCTTTCATTCTCAATGTTATCCTCCACTTGTTTTTTATATTGCAAACTCATGTGTTTTCTACTTTCAATGTCATCTTCTTCATTTGCATCTCTTGTACCTAGATTCGCTGGATGCGGATGAACCTATACCAAGTTCTACACCAAGAGTTTTGGTTTGGAATTCGTCTCTAATTACAAAAGTTGTGAAGAAGGATAAGAAGGGCCCGGGTCAATATGGCAAACTGTGGGTAAGTCCTTTTTATTAGGTCACATATGTAATGCCTAGGATGGGACTATATCTCCTACGTGTCGAGGCACGACTTAGAGACATAACCCCATGCTGGAATGATCGCAAGTTTGGTATCTTTGCTCAACTCATGTAAAAATGGGGATGTAAACAGAAAAGATAGTTGGCTTACACTCGCCACGTCACACAAATACATTACATGTCCAAAACATCATTCGATAAAACATCACAGCCCATCTAAGGGTAAAATCCAAATGACAAGATACCAAACATAATTTAAATCCACAGGTTGGATCGAATCCTAGTAGAAGTACCACTACTGATCATCAGGATAACGAACATAGTAACGGCTACGCTCCTCGTCGTACTCCCAGTCTAGCTCGGTGCCATCACCTGGATAGCTCACCATCGGACCTGCATCTGGTGTGGTGAAGTAACTGTGAGCCACAGAGGACTCAGCAATCCCGTTCCCGGGTAACACGACTATTTAAGCCTTGGGTGAGGGTAAGGCTGAAGAAAAGAATAAGAGTCTGCAGCAACACTAGCACTAACTTACGTAAAAGAGAGCGAGAGGAGAAGTGCCTCGATCGAGAGATGATCACGAAGTGATCCTAAACTAATCAAGTCAAACATAACCCCACCGTGTTCATCTCCCGAAACCCCTTTCGGAAAATGACAGTCACGGTACTCACGCTGGTAGTGTATTGGAACAATGTGTCAAGTTTTCTACAACCGGATATTAACAAGCTCCCATCTGCCACATAACCGCGGGCATGGCTTTCGAAAGTTCAAACCCTGCAGGGGTGTTCCAACTTGGCCGATGACAAGCCCACGATCCGCGGAGTCGCAACTCCAAAGGTGGGAAGACCCGAGTATTCTCGGAATCCCGTGCTCAAGATACTCCGAACTAAGGTAAGGCTAATCCAGCAAATCCTCCCGGCGTGCCGACACCCTGACAATAGCCGCGCGTATCTAGTCTCAGGCCACGACCGGATGGGCGAGGCTACGGGTTTATATCAATCCTCGAGTTTCCTCGTGGTGACCCCGCAGGCTCCCCGTTTCGGACCAACACTCACGTGGAGCACTGGCCCGGGGTTGTTGATTAAGAACTCGGGTTTGCAAGACCCTATGCAAGTTTTATTAGTTATTAGGCGAATAGTACCAATGTTGGGACTTGCTGGAAAAGACTTAGCACTTAGCGGTTTATCGAGGGGGGCCCCATAACCCCAACCGTGTGAGGAACGCATAATCAAGGAACATAACACCGGTTTATACGGTTCCTAGCGGCATGAGTGGAACAAATCACCAAGCAAAAGGCTTAGCCTTCCACCCATTACCAATATATAGATGATTTCATTTAAGCATTTATATAGTGTGATATAACCCAACAAACTTCAACATGAAGCAAGCATCTTCAATCTTCACCTGCAACTAACAATGCTATAAGAGGGGCTGAGCGAAGCGTACTTAGCCATTCAACGGTTTGCATAGGTAGGGTGGTTAGACATGAACATGGTTACAATAGGAGGCTGACAGGAAAACATGGGCATCGAGGCAAAACTATAGATCGAGACTTCTAGCAATAGGCAAAGATAGTAATGTTATCGGGGTTCGGTCATCTTGCCTGAAGTGTTGTCGATGGGATCGTAAGAAAGCTCCTCGTTCTCAAGCTCGGTGGTAACCTCGTTCTCGTACTCGTACTCGGTCTCAGCTTCCGGCTCTAATCAACACAATCACACAAGGCACGAATCAACAAGATGCAATGCGCACACGAAAATATGCAGGATGCATGACTGATGCACTATGGGAGCACAAGGAGCATGGAAAATTGCACTCAAGAAAAATGTTGCAAAACATGATAACAATAGGATATTATGAATCTACACGAAAAATCAATCAAGTTTCATATAAGACTTACTCAAAACGGAGCTACGTGCTAAAAGTTATGCCCGAAACAATAAACATGCACAAGCTGAAAATTACAGCCACATAGCAACTTCGGAGCACTAGATAAATAAGCTACAGCACTCAAACATCATGGCAAAGAGCATGAACATAAACTAGATATACCCTACATCAAATAAGTCCAATGGTGCACCCCCAAAGGAGCCACGGATCAATAGCAACAAGCTATGACATATTGAACTTGACAACAAAATCCTGACAGCAGTATTTTATTGCAACTTTGGAGCAAAATTTAAATATGCTACAGCCACTCAAATAAGCATGTGAGAGCATGAATGGATAGCCAACAATATGTACAGCAAGGAATCATCAAGAGTCACCCCAAAACTATCATGGATTGTCCTAGAACAACAAGCAAACATGGCATCTGGAAATTACAGATTCCAGACTTCGTGAAATTTCACTGAGTGTTGAAACAGCAGTTTCATCATGGCATCTTTGAGAGCAAGTTTAAGTCACCTCAAAGCATATCAAGACAAGTGGTAAGCACCACAGCAAAGTACACATGATGGTGAATCCAAAACACCTAAGCATGCATCATGGGGACAATCACAATGATAGCAATGAGCTCCTCAAAATGACATCTCATAACAAGTTTAACAACTAAACAGCCACATAGCACTTTGCAACGGAGATAAACATGGCAAGATTAATTCTATCATGCAAGTCTAGGCAATCATCATGTAGAGCATGACAAGACGAACACGTGGACATCTCATTTGCATCATTTGGATAAACATGATAAAAGTTATCACATTGCAAAGATGGCATGAAAAACAACACTAACAACAGTTTTTATCAAGATGCACTCTTGCAACAGAATTTTAAGTATCTAGATGATCTCAAACATGCATGGCGTAATGGAACAAAATGTAGTACATGTCTCCACGAACAATTTGACATATCATTCACTCAAATCGGAGCTATGCACAAAAAGTTATCCACGTTTGAAAATAGCATCAGACAGATAAAAAATCTGGGGACTTAGTGGAATTCTGACTAAACAGGCGGGCGCTAGAAATATAAGCAGCGCCTAGTGCGAGGGATAGGAGGGCGCTCACCACGGGCTCGGCCCGGAGAAAAGGAGGCAGAAGCAGAGCGGGCCTCGCGGAGAAGCGCTTCGGCCCACGGGCGGCGCTGGCGTACTGGGCTTCGGAGACCCAGCTGTAGAGGGAGGCGGGGCCGGGCCTTGGATCTGGGCCGCTGACTCCGGCCTGATGGAGGGAGGAGGCTGGCCCCGGCTCGGGCCCGCGATGGAGGAAGGAGGCCGGCCCAGGGGAGCAAAGGCGACTGGATCGGGGAGGCGCTGCTCCTCCCGATCGAGTCGAGGGTGGCAGGGGGTCTTCGAGGCCCGCGGCTGGGCTGGCCCGCCTGACGGAGCCCAGCGGATCGGCGGCCTGGAGGCGGCTGGGCCCTAGGGCAACGGCCCAGGCCGAGCGGCTGGATCGGATCGGGAGCGCCCCGGCTCCCGACGCGGTGGCGGCTGCTGGCTCCTTCGAGCGCCCGACGGGAGGTGGCGACCCCGGCGGCGCTCCGGCCTGAGGGCTAGGCGGCGGCCGGCAGGAAGGAGGAGAGGAGCGGCGGCGGCTGGTGGTCCCGGCGGCGGCGGTGCCCTGCGGGGCCGACGGCGGTGAGGAGAGGCGGCCGCTGGCGAGGTGGCGAGGTGGTCCGGTGAGCTGCTCCGGCGGGGCTCCGGCGAGCTCCGGCCGGAGTGGAGAGAGGAGAGGCTGGAGGTAGGAGAAGAGGCTAGGGTTTCCTAATTTTGGGGCAAAAATTGAGGAAGGTGGACAAATATATAGGCACAAGGAGCTAGGGTTGTCCAAATGAGGTGTGGTTTTCGGCCACGCGATCAGAATTGGATGGCCTAGATGAAAGGAGGGGTTTGGGTTGGTTTGGTGGGCTGTTGGAGGGGTGTCTTGGGCCTCAAAGTGGAGGTACTTTGAGCCCACGAGAATAACTGTTGGGGTAGCAAACGAACTCCAAACGCGATGAGATTTGACAGGCGGGTTACACACACCAAAACAACAACACACGACAAGTCTCACGCTAAACCGGAAACGTTACACGGCCAAACACCAAAGTAGGCCTCGGGGATGCCACGAACACGTGAGGGAGCTCCGGAACTCGAAACGGACAACGGAAAGGAACGAGTGGGACCGGATGCAAACGACAACACAAATGCAATGCGATGCACATGACTACATGATAAGAATGAATGCACACACGCAACACGACAAAACGATGAAAACCCGAAAAGACAAAGAACCCGAAATGGAATAGATGGAGCCAAAGATATATATATTGCCCAAAAGGGAAAGTACCACATCCGGGGCATTACAACATATGTCTTTTTAGTTTTCTAGTCTAAAGTGCAATTCACAACATTTTAACCAAAAACAGGCAACTCGTGTATTGAAGTCCCACAAGTCTTGTCAGCTTGGCAAGCAACTCTTTTTACATTTTTTCAAAGAAGCATCCCACATTTTATGTTATGTACGGAGTATGTGTTTTATGATTCAATGTGAGGTGGTGGGTAACTGTCAAATGTTCTTTTATGGCAGTGATTGAGTTTAACTTTTAGTGCACATGCACATCATGTACTCACCATTTTTTTGGCGATGACTAACATCAGTTCAAGACTGAGTTTTCCCGGTGTGTTGACGACAGCTT
Source organism: Secale cereale (assembly GCA_902687465.1). Lineage (NCBI taxonomy): Eukaryota > Viridiplantae > Streptophyta > Magnoliopsida > Poales > Poaceae > Secale > Secale cereale. The sequence continues at coordinate 252,714,506 of LR738715.1, read as the reverse complement.
ATTCGGAAGCTTAGATCATGTCATGAAATTTGTTGCAGCAAGATTACCCAATTCCTATGATAAAGAAGTAAGTCATTTTATACATTGGCAATTTTCTAAAACTGTGTGCAAGCAAGTCTAACTTGAGAGTAGGCAACTCCATTTTTCAAGGTTATTGTCATTTTTAGTCTGCAAAAGGTTTGAAGTCCAAGATTCTAACCCAAGATTTGAACTTACTAGGATGTGTTTTTATAGGCAACATTTGTCAGAGTATGCTCGGATGTGCTAAGTTTACCCTGAATTATCCCTGTTTTTTGCAAAAACAAAAGAAGTTGTCAGGAATTGTCCATGAAATGTGCTCTAAAATTTCGCACTCAGTTGGGAAGCTTGTTCATGCATTTGGCAGGATTGATGTTGAGGAAACTGAGACAAGCAGGGCAGAACCTAGTAAAGTTGGAACAAGTAGGCAACATTCTAAGAAAAGAAGGAAACAAACGGCCAGTGACACCAAAAGCCTACTAGGCGAAGAAAGTAGGGACAACTTACACAACGAAGAAGTGATGTACCAGTCAGATACTGATGCTAGCGACGAAGGCGACAACGGTTTTGAGGAATCATATGATGATGGAGACAAAATTGCTAGCAATCGTGATGGAGACTCTGGCGATGATGATGGTGATGAAGTCATAAGCAAAGATGTTGGTTGCAACCCTAATGAAGGAGAAGTGGAGCATGATGTTGAAGCTAATAAGGATGGCAGTATTGACCATCACGAGGAAGTGCAACGAGGTAACACAGAGGAAAGTAATGATTCAGAGGAAGATGATGAAGAGAATGAAGATGAAGAAAAGGAAGAGGATGGGAAGGGAGATGCCAAGAATGATGATGATGAAGGAAATATGCCCTAGAGACAATAATAAAGTTGTTATTTGTATTTCCTTATATTATGATAAATGTTTACTATTCATGCTTGAATTGTAATAACCGGAAACTTAGTACATTTGTGAATACATAGACAAAACAAGTGTCCCTAGTATGCCTCTACTTGACTAGCTCGTTGACCAAAGATGGTTGTGTTTCCTAACCATAGACATGTGTTGTCATTTGATGAACGGGATCACACATTAGAGAATGATGTGATGGACAAGACCCATCTGTTAGCTTAGCATAATGAGCGTTTGGTTTTATTGCTATTGCTTTCTTCATGACTTATACATGTTCCTCTGACTATGAGATTATGCAACTCCCGAATACCAGAAGAACACCTTGTGTGCTATCAAACGTCACATCATAACTGGGTGATTATAAAGATGCTCTACAGGTGTCTCCGAAGGTGTTTGGGGTGTTGGCATAGATCGAGACTAGGATTTGTCACTCCGAGTGTCGAAGAGGTATCTCTGGGCCCTCTCAGTAATACACATCGTAATAAGCCTTGCAAGCAAACGACTAATGAATTAGTCATGAGATGATGTATTACGGAACGAGTAAAGAGACTTGCCAGTGACGAGATTGAACTAGGTATGATGATACCGACGATCGAATCTTGGGCAAGTAACAAACCGATGACAAAGGGAACAACGTATGTTGTTATGCGGTTTGACCGATAAAGATCTTCGTAGAATATGTAGGAGCCAATATGAACATCCAGGTTCCGCTATTGGTTATTGACCGGAGATGAGTCTCGGTCATGTCTACATAGTTCTCGAACCTGTAGGGTCCGCATGCTAAAAGTTCGATGACGATCGGTATTATGAGTTTATATGTTTTGATGTACCGAAGGTAGTTCGGAGTCCCGGATGTGATCAAGGACATGGAGAGGAGTCTCGAAATGGTCGAGGCATAAAGGTCGATATATTGGAAGGCTATGTTTGGACACCAGAATGGTTCCGGATGAGTTCAGGCATTTTTCGGAGTACCAGAAGGTTACCGGAACCCCCCGGGGAGTCAATGGGTCTTATTGGGCCTTAGTGTAAGAGAGGAGGAGGCGGCCAAGTGGAGGGCGCGCCCCCCAAGCCCAATCCAAATTGGGGTGGGGGCCGGCCCCCCTTTCCTTCCCCCTCTCTCCCTCTTCCTTCTTGTCCTACTCCTACTAGGAAAGGAGGAAACCTACTCCTAGTGGGAGTAGGACTCCCCCCTTGGGCGCCCTATGAGAGACGACCCTCTCCTCCCCCCTCCTTTATATACGTGGCCAGGGGTGATACGTCTCCAACATATCTATACTTTTTTATTGTTCCATGCTATTATTTATGATGTTTTGGATGTTTAATGGGCTTTGTCATACACTTTTATATTATTATTGGGACTAACCTACTAACCCAAAGGCCCAGTCCAGATTGCTGTTTTTTGCCTGTTTCAGGGTTTCGCATAAAAGGAATATCAAACGGAGTCCCAATAGAATGAAACCTTCGGGAGAGATATTTTTTTGGAGAAAATCACGCACGGGAGACTTGAGAACCACGGAGTAGGGACCACGAGGTGCCCACGAGGGTGGGGGCGCCCCCCCCCCTGCCCAGGGCGCGCCCCCTGCCTCGTGGACCCCTCGTGAGGCCCCCGGTGCCCTCCTTCCTCCTATATAAGCCTACGTACCCCGAAACCAACAGACGAACAGAGAAAACCCTAGTTCCACCGCCGTAACCTTTTGTTCCCATGAGATCCCATCTTGGGGCATGTTCCGGAGCTCCGCCGGAGGGGGGATCTACCACGGAGTGCTTCTACATCATAATCATCGCCTCACCATGAGTTGTTAGTAGTTTACCACAGACCTTCGGGTCCATAACTAGTATCTAGATGTCTTCTTCTCTCTCTTTGGATCTCAATACAAAGTTCTCCTCGGTCTTCGAGGAGATCTATTCGATGTAATCTCTTTTTGCGGTGTGTTTGTCGAGATCCGATGAATTGTGGGTTTATGATCAAGATTATCTATGAGAAATATTTGGTTCTTTTCTGAACTCTTTATTTCTGCTCATAATATCCTTGCAAGTCTCTTCGAATTATTGGTTTGGTTTGGCCTACTAGATCTATAGTTCTTGCAATGGGAGAAGTGCTTGGCTTTGGGTTCAATCTTGTGGTGTCCTTTCCCAGTGAAAGTAGGGGCAGCAAGGCACGTATTGTATTGTTGCCATCGAGGATAAAAAGATGGGGTTTACATCATATTGCTTGAGTTTATCCCTCTACATCATGTCATCTTGCTTAAGGCGTTACTCTGTTCTTATGAACTCAATACACTAGATGCATGCTGGATAACGGTCGATGTGTGGACTAATAGTAGTAGATGCAGGCAGGAGTCGGTCTACTTGTCTCAGTTGTGATGCCTATATACAATGATCATGCCTAGATAACCTCATAATTATTCGCTTTTCTATCAATTGCTCGACAGTAATTTGTTTACCCGCCGTAGAATAACGCTATCATGAGAGAAGCCACTAGAGAACACTATGGCCCCCGGGTCTATTCTCAACATATCAATCTACATCTACTTTACTTTTTCCGTTTTTACCTTTTGTTCTTATAAACAAAAATACCAAAAATATAAACTACCATCTCTATCACATCTCACTTTCGTAAGTGACCATAAAGGGATTGACAATCCCTTATCGCGTTGGCTGCGAAGTTCTTATTTGTTTGTGCAGGTGCGAGGGACTCGTGCGTGGTCTCCTACTGGATTGATACCTTGGTTCTCAAAAACTGAGGGAAATACTTACGCCACTGTGCTGCATCTCCCTTTCCTCTTCGAGGGAATACAAGGCAAGCTCGAGAAGTAGCAAGAAGAATTTCTGGCGTCGTTGCCGGGGAGGCTTATGCAAAAGTCATATACCAAGTACCTATCACAAACCCTTATCCTTCGCATTACATTTTTTGTCTCTCGTTTTCCTCTCCCCCACTTCACCCTTGCCGTTTTATTTGCCCTTCTTCTGCTGTGTGTTTATCGTTCGCTTGCTTCTTGTTTGCTTGTGTGAGTTGGATTGCTTGCTTGTCACTATGGCTCAGAACAATACCAAATTGTGTGACTTCTCCAATACCAACAATAATGATTTTATTAGCACTCCGATTGCTCCTATTACCGATGCTGAATCTTGTGAGATCAATGCTGCTTTGTTGAATCTTGTCATGAAAGATCAATTCTCCGCCCTTTCTAGTGAAGATGTCGCTACCCATCTAAACAACTTTGTTGATTTGTGTGATATGCAAAAGAAAAGGGATACGGATAACGATATTATTAAATTGAAGTTATTTCCGTTTTCACTTAGAGATCGTGCTAAAACTTGGTTTTCTTCTTTGCCTAGAAATAGTATTGATTCGTGGAATGAGTGCAAAGATGCTTTTATCTCTAAGTATTTCCCTCCTGCTAAGATCATCTCTCTTAGAAACGACATTATGAATTTTAAGCAACTAGATCATGAGCATGTTGCACAAGCTTGGGAGAGAATGAAATTAATGATACGTAATTGCCCTACACATGGTTTGAATCTATGGATGATTATTCAGAACTTTTATGCTGGCTTGAATTTTGCTTCTAGAAATCTTTTAGATTCAGCCGCAGGAGGCGCTTTCATGGAAATTACCTTAGGAGAAGCTACCAAACTCCTAGATAATATTATGGTTAATTATTCTCAATGGCACACCGAAATATCTACTAGTAAAAAAGTGCATGCTATTGAAGAAATTAGTGTTTTGAGTGGAAAGATGGATGAACTTATGAAATTATTTGCTGCTAAGAGTGCTTCTTCTGATCCTAATGATATGCCTTTGTCCACTTTGATTGAAAATAACAATGAATCTTTGGATGTGAATTTTGTTGGTAGGAATAATTTTGGTAACAATGCTTATAGAGGGAACTTTAATCCTAGGCCTTTTCCTAGTAATTCCTCTAATAATTATGGTAATTCCTACAACAACTCTTATGGAAAGATGCCTTCTGAATTTGAAACTAGTGTTAAGGAGTTTATGATTTCGCAAAAGAATTTTAATGCTTTGCTTCAAGAAAAAATGCTTAAGGTTGATGAATTGGCTAGAAGTGTGGATAGAATTACTCTTGATGTTGATTCTTTGAAACTTAGATCTATCCCACCTAAGCATGATATCAATGAGTCTCTCAAAGCCATGAGAATTTCCATTGATGAATGCAAAGAGAGAACCGCTAGGATGCGTGCTAAAAGAGAGAATTATATAAAAGTGTGTTCTTCTAGTTATCATGAAAATAAAAATGAAGATCTGAAAGTTATTGATGTGTCTCCTATTAGATCCTTGTTTTCTAGCATAAATCTCGATGAAGATAGGATTGGAGATGATTCTGCTTTAAGGTGTCCCAATGATTCGGAGTTTTTAGATCTTGATGCTAAAATTGTTAAAAGTGGGAGTGAAGAGATTAAAACTTTGCATAGTGATGAACCCACTACTTTGGATTTCAAGGGATTCAATTATGATAATTGCTCTTTGATTGATTGTATTTCCTTGTTGCAATCCGTACTAAACTCTCCGCATGCTTATAGTCAAAATAAAGCTTTCACTAAACACATAGTTGATGCTTTGATACAATCTTATGAAGAAAAACTTGAGTTAGAAGTTTCTATTCCTAAAAAGCTTTATGATGAGTGGGAACCTACTATCAAAATAAATATTAAAGATCATGAATGATATGCTTTGTGTGATTTGGGTGCAAGTGTCTCCACTATCCCAAAAACTTTGTGTGATTTCCTAGGTTTCCATGAGCTTGATGATTGTTCTTTAAATTTGCATCTTGTGGATTCCACTATTAAGAAACCTATGGGAAGGATTAATGATGTTCTTATTGTTGCCAATAGGAATTATGTGCCCGTAGATTTCATTGTTCTTGATATAGATTGCAATCCTTCATATCCTATTATTCTTGGTAGACCTTTCCTTAGAACGATTGGTGCAATTATTGATATGAAGGAAGGAAATATTAGATTCCAATTTCCGTTAAGGAAAGGCAATGAACACTTTCCTAGAAAGAAAATCAAATTACCATATGAATCTATTATGAGAGCCACTTATGGATTGCCTTCCAAAGATGGCAATACCTAGATCTATCCATGTATCGTGCCTAGCTAGGGGCGTAAAACTATAGCGCTTCTTGGGAGGCAACCCAAATTTATATTTTTTTTGCTGCTGTTAGGGAATAAATATTGCATCTAGCTTCTGTTTAGATGTGGTTTTGTGTTTTGTTTAGTGTTTGTGCCAAGTAGAGCCTTTGGAAAGACTTGTGTGAAGTTTATTTGATCTTGCTGTGAAAAACAGAATCGTTAGCGCTCGATAGAATGGTCATCGGATTTTACTGGAGCGTGCTATTTAGTTGATTCTTTTTGCAGATGATTAATAGACAAATTCCTCATGTTTACAAGTTTAGTTTGAATTTTTTGGAGTTACATAAGTATGTGAAACCTACAGATTGCTACAGACTGTTCTGTTTTTGACAGATTCTGTTTTTCGTGTGTTGTTTGCTTATTTCAATGCATCTATGAGTAATATTGGGAGGTATGAACCATAGAGAAGTTGGAATACAGTAGGTTTAGGACCAATATAAACAAAGAATGAATTCATTGCAGTACCTTTGAGTAGTGGTTTGCTTTCTTATACTAACAGAGCTCACAAGATTTTTGTCTAAGTTTTGTGTTGTGAAGTTTTCAAGTTTTGAGTATTGCTTTGATGGACTATGCAACGAAGAGTAGCAAGGGCCTAAGCTTGGGGATGCCCATGGCACCCCAAGTAAAATTCAAGGACAATCAAAAGCCTAAGCTTGGGGATGCCCAGGGAAGGCATCCCCTCTTTCGTCTTCATCCATCGGTAACTATACTCGGAGCTATATTTTTATTCACCACATGATATGTGTTTTGCTTGGAGCGTCTTGTATAATTTGAGTATTTGCTTGTTAGTTTGCCAAAATTATCCTTACTGGACACACCTATTTGAGAGAGTTAAATATGGCCTAGGAATTGTTATAACACTCTATGTGCTTCACTTATATCTTTTGAGTTGAATAGTTTTTGCTCTAGTGCTTCACTTATATCTTTTAGGGCACGGTGGTGATTATATTTTCAAGAAATTGTTGAACTCTCATGCTTCACTTATATCCTTTTGAGAGTCTATTAAAACATCATGGTAATGTGTTTAGGCTAAAAAAACTAGTCTTCACATGATAAACATCCAATATCAATGTAGTAAAAACTTTCACACTAAGTGCATTGAATATGATGAGAAGTTGGATGCTTGATAATTGTTTTGAGATATGTGGATAGTGATATTAGAGTCATGCTAGTGGAGTTATTATAAAATTGAGAAATGCTTGTGTTAAAGTTAGTGATTCCCGTAGCATGCAAATATGGTGAACCGCTATGTGACGAAGTTAGAGCATGAGGTATTTGTAAAGTGGCAACCTTTGTGTGGAGGTCGGGGGCGCGCGATGGTTAACTCCTACCAACCTCCCCCCTAGGAGCATGCGTTGATAGCTTTGTTTTGATGACTCGTAGATTTTTGCAATAAGTATATGAGTTCTTATGACTAATGTTGAGTCCATGGATTATACACACTCTTACCTTTCCACCATTGCTAGCCTCTCTTGTACCGCGCAACTTTCGCCGGTACCATACACCCACTATATATCCTTCCTCAAAACAGCCACCATATATATTCCTCAAAACAACCACCATACCTACCTATCATGTCATTTCCATAGCCATTCCGAGATATATTGCCATGCAACATTCCACCGTTCCGTTCATATGACACGCATCTTATTGTCATATTGCCATGCATGATCATGTAGTTGCCATCGTATTTGTGGCAAAGCCACCATGCATAATTTTTCATACATGTCACTCTTGATTCATTGCACATCCCGGTACACCGCCGGATGCATTCATATAGAGTCATACTTGTTCTAGTATCGAGTTGTAATATCAAGTTGTGAAAGTGTGATGATCATCATTATTAGAGCATTGTCCCATGGGTGGAAAGGCTAAATCTATAAAGCCACTCCACAAAAAAAGGCCAAAGAAAAAAAGAAAGGCCCAAAAAAAGAAAAAAAAAGAAAAGAAAAGAAAAAGGAAGAATTGCTACTATCTTTTTCCACACTTGTCCTTCAAAGTAGCACCATATTTTCATGATAGAGAGTCTCAAGTTTAGTCACTTTCATATACTAGTTGTAATTTTCATTATAGAACTTGGCTTGTATATTCCAACGATGGGCTTCCTCAAATGCCCTAGGTCTTCGTGAGCAAGCAAGTTGGATGCACACCCACTTAGTTTCTTTTGTTGAGCTTTCATACATATTTAGCTCTAGTGCATCCGTTGCGTGGCAATCCCTACTCACTCACATTGATATCTATTGATGGGCATCTCCATAGCCCGTTGATACGCCTAGTCGATGTGAGACTATCTTCCTCCTTTTTGTCTTCTCCACAACCACCTCTCTATTCCACCCATAGTGCTATGTCCATGGCTCACGCTCATGTATTGCGTGAAAGTTGAAAGGTTTGAAAGAATAGAGTATGAAAACAAGTGCTTGGCTGAAATCGGGGTTGTGCATGATATGAATATTTTGTGTGATGAAGAGGGAGCATAGCCAGACTATATGATTTGTAGGGATAACTTTCTTTAGCCATAGTATTTTGAGAAGACATGATTGCTTTGTTAGTATGCTTGAAGTATTATTATTTCTTATGTCAATATAGACTTTTATCTTGAATCTTTCAGATCTGAACATTCATGCCACAATTAAGAGAATTACGTTGAAAAACTATGTTGGTTAGCATTCCACATAAAAAATTATGTTTTTATCATTTACCTACTCGAGGACGAGCAGGAATTAAGCTTGGGGATGCTTGATACGTCTCCAACGTATCTATAATTTTTTATTGTTCCATGCTATTATTTATGATATTTCGGATGTTTAGTGGGCTTTGTCATACACCTTTATATTATTTTTGGGACTAACCTAGTAACCCAAAGGCCCACTCCAGATTGTTGTTTTTTTCCTGTTTCAGGGTTTTGCAGAAAAGGAATATCAAACAGAGTCCAAACGGAATGAAACCTTCGGGAGAGATATTTTTGGAGAAAATCATGCACGAGAGACTTGAGAACCACGGAGTAGGGGCCACGAGCTGCCCACGAGGGGGGGGGGGCGCCTCCCTGCCCAGGGCGCGGCCCCCTGCTGGACCCCTCGTGAGGCCCCCGATGCCCTCCTTCCTCCTATATAAGCCTACATACCCCGAAACCAATAGACGAACAGAGAAAACCCTAGTTCCACCGCCGTAACCTTCTGTTCCCGTGAGATCCCATCTTGGGGCCTGTTTCGGAGCTC
>LR738715.1:252636641-252705159 GCA_902687465.1 Secale cereale | reverse complement strand
ACCACGGAGTGCTTCTACATCATCATCATCGCCTCACCATGAATTGTGAGTAGTTTACCACAGACCTTCGGGTCCATAGCTAGTATCTAGATGGCTTCTTCTATCTCTTTGGATCTCAATACAAAGTTCTCCTCGGTCTTCGAGGAGATCTATTCAATGTAATCTCTTTTTGCGGTGTGTTTGTCGAGATCCGATGAATTGTGGGTTTATGATCAAGATTATCTATGAGAAATATTTGGTTCTTTTCTGAACTCTTTATGTGTGCTCATAATTTCCTTGCAAGTCTCTTCGAATTATTGGTTTGGTTTGGCCTACTAGATCTATAGTTCTTGCAACGGGAGAAGTGCTTGGTTTTGGGTTCAATCTTGCGGTGTCCTTTCCCAGTGACAGTAGGGGCAGCAAGGCACGTATTGTATTGTTGCTATCGAGGATAAAAAGATGGGGTTTACATCATATTGCTTAAGTTTATCCCTCTACATCATGTCATCTTGCTTAAGGCGTTACTATGTTCTTATGAACTCAATACACTAGATGCATGCTGGATAGCGATCGATGTGTGGAGTAATAGTAGTAGATGCAGGCAGGAGTCGGTCTACTTGTCTCGGACGTGATGCCTATATACAATGATCATGCCTAGATAGTCTCATAATTATTCACTTTTCTATCAATTGCTCGACAATAATTTGTTTACCCGCCGTAGAATATCGCTATCATGAGAGAAGCCACTAGAGAACACTATGGCCCCCGTGTCTATTCTCAACATATCAATCTACATCTACTTTACCTTTTCCGTTTTTACTTTCTGTTCTTGTAAACAAAAATACCAAAAATATAAACTATTATCGCTATCACGTCTCACTTTCGCAAGTGACCGTAAAGGGATTGACAACCCCTTATCGCGTTGGCTGCGAAGTTCTTATTTGTTTGTGCAGGTGCGAGGGACTGGCGCGTGGTCTCCTACTGGATTGATACCTTGGTTTTCAAAAACTGAGGGAAATACTTACGCTACTATGCTGCATCTCCCTTTCCTCTTCGAGGGAATACAACGCAAGCTCGAGAAGTAGCAAGGGGGCACCCCATAGACACACAAGTTGACAATTATTTTAGCCCTGTGCGGTGCCCCCTCCACTGTTAACACACCTCGATCATATTGTCGCAGTGCTTAGGCGAAGCCCTGCGTCGGTAACTTCATCAACACCGTCACCACGCCGTCGTGCTGACAAAACTCTCCCTCGGCCTCAACTGGATCAAGAGTTCGAGGGATGTCACCGAGCTGAACGTGTGCAGATCGCGGAGGTGCCGTGCGTTCGGTTCTTGATCAGTTGGATCGCGAAGACGTTCGACTACATTAACCGCGTTACTAAACGCTTCCGCTTTCGGCCTACAAGGGTACGTGGACACACTCTCCCCACTCGTTGCTATGCTTCTCTTAGATAGATCTTGCGTGATCGTAGGATTTTTTTTGAAATACTACGTTCCCCAACAGATGATGATGATGACGATTATGATGTGGGTAAAGGTGGGGTGATAAGGATGACGATAAGGAGGAGGATGGGAAGGGGGTGATAATCTTACTGAGGAGAATAGTGGAGGAAACAACAGTGGCCACGACAATGGTGGTGGGGGCGCTAGGTACGAGGATGCAGCAGCTGGCAGCTCGGACATCGACGAAGAGGGGTGCACACTACAATTTCTACTTCAAAAGAAGAAGGACTTCATAGCTAAAGGGTCTGATGAGTCTTGCTCATTTAATATCAGAGACATTGTGATGATGGAGCGGGAAAATAAATTGTCACACATCCCACTGCTTGAAGCAAAAGAAGTTTTTGATGGGCCATCAGCTGCATGGGAAGGGAATAAGCTTTTTCAAGACCTCTTGAATGGATTAGAGACGAAGGAAGTCTGCACAATGAACTTTGAGGAATTATGCCCAAAAGCCACTCGCAAGAGAATAATGTAGGAAATAGGCGCACAACATGACTTGGAAAGCAAAGATAAGGTAGTTGTGCATAACCAACTACCATCTCTCCCGCCCAAGAAGAAAAAGAATGTCAGCTTTATCCTGCATCCTACAGTAGTGACAACAACAGTAGAGGAGCTGCAAGCAAGTCGTGTGAAAAATAACTTACAAGGCCAGGGTGCCAACCAAAGGTTGTCAGTTGTTAAGAAATCCAGACATTTCCAGAAGCAAAAACAGGAAACTACCTCAGAAAATGAGGCAAGGTGTGTCATTGATAAGCCCCAGCTGCATTCGAACGGAATATCAAGCTCGGAATTAGCATCTAATGAACCAGGATGCAATAAGGTTGCAGTTGATGGAGTACCAACAGTGCTAGAGCAAGATGAGGCTGCGATCATGTATCCTAAATGCCAGACAAATGTCAGATAGAGTGAGGCAATCGAGGCCAAGAAGGAAGCAGTTTGCAAGACCAATCAGGCAAATCCTTCACAGATTAACTTAAGCTAGAAACAAGAACCAACAACCAATGTGTCAGCAGAAATACCAGGGCGCACAACAAAAACAAATGTTAGGCAACCATTAGTTGAGCTAAATGGTCAAGCGCAAATGGTTCCTTGTCTGAATATAATACAATCAATAAATGGTAATCAGGGTGGCAAAGAGCAGAAGATGAAAGCACCAGCACAAGAAAACATTTGCCCCCTGCCATCTGCTCATGTTTCAGGTGAGGCAGTTAGCGCCATTGACCTCTCATTGAAAAGCAGCAATCATGGTCAGAGGTAAACTTGCTCCAGTCACAAGGGAAGTTTCCTGCAAACTCAGCTTCCATCATCCAGATTGCCCAAACAGTCAGCCCTCAGGGCAAGAGATTCAACGTTTGCAATGGTAACAAGGAGAATTTTCCACCCATGCAATTCAAGGACAATACGAGAAATTCTCTAGAAGTAAACGTCTTGGAAATCAGTGAGCTCATAGCTAGGTGTGCACCTCCAAGGAATAAGTATGCAGAAAGCTCAAGCAACAAATCATCCAATTCCATTCGATCAGAGACATATGGATTGCAGTTTCAGCAAACCAAAAGTTCAGGATCAGACAAGTTTGTTCATGAATACTTCCCAGCCCCATCATTCTCTCTTGGCATATATGACAACTTTGTCTCAGAAACAACAGTCGAGGGAACAGTTGTACGTGATGGGCCAAGCATACTTGCAAACTGCGAGCTCATAGAAATACTCGATGACAGTGAAGAGTGGGATTTTGGAGTCGTCAATAAAGCGCATGAATTACCAAATCAAAGGTCCAACGAGGCTATTGGAGCTCATGCAGAGGGTAGCCGGTTGGCAAATGTGTTATCCACATCAGAAAAATCTGCTCACCAAGTAGAAGATGGTTCATGCAGCAAGTACTATACTAGCAGCAACTCTGGAGAGCCTGTTCCTAACCAGTTTGAGAGGAGGATCATCAAACCATCACCCTGCATCAGGTCACCATTCATGGACTACAATGAGAGAAAAAATCATTTCACTGCAAACCTGATCTCAATCGGTTATATTCATCGATTATCTTACATGAGAGATTAAATGAAGAAGTTTCCCTAGATGTAGATACCAGGTATAATAATGTCTAAGTAAATTTTTTGTTCAAGAAACATGTTTACTGTCATGTAGGCATATGAAATACTATCATCAGACAAGTTCATAAAAAAATAGTAGTAGGTGACTTAATGTACATCAATAAGTTAGACATCGTGGGGGTGGGGCGGCAAGTTCGTTATCAATAACACATTTTTCTTTTGGCACCGCGAGATCATTGTCAGATTCAACAAATCCAACCGGTTGGACCATAAAGATATGGTCAGACATTTTTTTTCTTAATTTTTTGATCTTTGTGTTCTTTTTTGCACATGAGGAAATACACATAGAGTATGGTAGTAGTTGCTTAAGTAGAAAACATTGACATGTTTATTGGGACTTGCTTAAGGAGCAACATAAGTTGCCACACAACACCCCCTTATCCTCCACCATGTTTTCTTTTTTCCAACTTGCTTCCATGCATCACAAAGTTGCTTACAAACATGCAGGGAATTTTCCTGATAACACAAGCATAATTTGCCTGCATTTTTTTCACCACATGTTTTTAGTTCCTAACATTTTCTACATACATGTTTTCTCCCCATACAGATCATGTTCCCTGTCATAGAAAACATTGACGAAACGAAGCCAGTTATAGGGAATCATTACTAGGTTTTCAATGTGAATTTAAGGACAGAAAGTTCGAGGTGCTTGATTCATGGGGGACACTTGTCGACCAGTCCTTGGATGTTTGTGAAAGGTGCATGGTTGCAAGTGTTTGAAGTCTCTGGGAGACTCATTACCCAAAATCTCACATTGTCATGGATGATTTCAAACTCTTCAATATCGACATACCCAAGCAAAACAATGAGTAAGCAACCACACCTCCCCAAACCGGTTGATATGTCATGTTTTTCTTCTTTAGTTCATTCAAGTGATAGTACATATATGTAACTAGGTAACTAAGAACATACTGTTTTTCATATTTTTTGTTGTCCAGGTTTGACCCCAGGGTTTATGCTCTTACATTAACTAGTGGTTGGGAAGCAAGGGTTGTTCCAAGATTCACCCCAAACGACATCCCAAACATCAGGAAACAGCTGGCAAGTAATTGGGTCGACACTGATTGCAACAAGGCTCCTTGGAAAGACATCCTGAAGTTGAAATATGTTAGTTTTTTCATCATCAATGTTATGTTTTTGTATGACTTAGTTGCTTGCATTTCTGTATATGCTTGCCAGAACACTAGACAGGAGTTGCCTGGAAATTAATTGGCAGTCATGAAAATGTTTCAATGATTGTCTCCCATGATGGAAGTATTTCTATCAATGCAAAATTTCTACATGTGAAAACAACATATAACAGATAGTTGCCTGAATCATTCATACAACTTGCAAGAAATACCAATACAAATTGCTTGCAGAATAAAAACAAAGCAAAAAAGAGCCCAAGCTGTAGAATTCAAATGGTGTTATTTGGTCTTCTCAACCATTTCCTCTTGGGTTTCCTCTTTGTCACCACCATTTCCACTCCTTTTTTACGTTCACACCAATCTTGTTTTGCATAGCGCAGAGTTGTGATCAACAGAACGATAATAACTACACTTGTTCTTTCTCTTAGGGCGCAACTCAAGTGCTGACTAAATCCTCTTCATTTTTGCTCTTCCTTTGGTTGTTGACTTTGGCGGGTCTCTAGGGATTGGCGGGTCAACCACAGTAGGAGTAGGATATCTTAGGTCTCGTTCCTTTGTAGATGCTCCTGGCTGCATTCTAGTACCCCCGTGTACTGGCGCAATTTGGAGAGGTGGTTGCGCATGTCTCCCAGGGGGTGTTGCAGAAGAAGAAAAAAGTGCCCCTCCACTTTTTCGTTGCCCTTTTTGTTGTGATGTGGAGGAAGTAGAATGCTCTCCAATTCCAACAGGCATTTGTTGAAGTCCTTATGTGGGCGGCGGGGCGCCCTCCTCGGTGGTACTACTGGCCACCTGTTTTGTGCCGGGGGACCCCTGGGTAGTTGTGCTTGCCTTGTTGGTAGTTGTAGAGGCCAACAACTTGGTGGTGTATGCCCTTTGGTTGTTTGTGCAGCCCCTCTTGGCTGTGCTCCAAACAGTCCTGGTGGTGTAGACACTACTAGTAGGGTAGGCGTTGTTGTGATTTGGGTGCAGATCCCATCTTGGGATGTGCAAGCACTCCCGAAGGATCAACCATTTGGGCTGCTTTTCTTTTCCATGGTGCAGAAGTAGTGGGACGCTGTGTAGAGTTAGCTGGCGGTTGTGCAACTGCAACATGAGGTGGTGGAGGGGCACTATTCGTTGGAGGAGTGTTGCCTTGTGGTGCAGAACCACTACTCGGGGGGTGGACCACCGGGGGCCACTAGGATTTGTTGTTGACCTCTTTTTTCTCGACAAGTTCAAGTGTTTTATTTTTGTGCGAGCTGCCCACATATGCCTCCTCACGATATCGGAAGCAGCATCTGACACACTAGCAACGTGAGCAAGACTTGCAAAATCCAAGGACCAGTTTGCATGCCTAAGTTCTTTCTTGGAGTGCGCTGGCAAATCATCGAGCCGACCGTCATTTGTAGGGGGTGCACTCGGGATTGCTTTAGGTGTCCATCTCCTCAGAATGTACTGTGCAGGGATTTCATCTATACCAAGGTAGGTGAAAACCTTCAAGACGTGGCAGCATAGCATGCCATCCCTATCCATTTTGCAGCACTGGCACATGTAGTCTCCAGCAGCAAGGTATGATGTCACGAAATAACTCCTAGAACCATACTTAGCAACCCACTTCTGTGTATGGTTGGGGTTGGTATTGTTGGTGTAAATCTCATACAAGTGACCCCCATGCGACCATACATTGTATCTCCCAGTCAACTTGAATTCGGTACGGAACTTCTCATACAAGTCCCTAGTATAGCTACCATATTCTTGCTTCTCAATGGGAAAAGACGACCACATTTTAGTCTCCAAATGTTCAGTCCGGTAGTATTTTCCACCCTCCTGGACAAGTATGTGAGTCTGGATTTTTGAATATTGCTTGACGAAGTTGAGGATGGAATTGTGTGGGTTCACATAGCGCTTAAGGACAGTGTTGAAACCCTCACTGTGTTGGGTTGACTGCAGGAATGGGAAGAACTGGTGTTTGAAGTAGCAAGGAACCCATGTTGCCCGGTATTTATAAAGGGTCTCAAAGTGTATGTCAGCCATAACCTCATACTTCAACATCAGAGCAGCCCATGATGCCTAGAACTCCTCTGGAGTCAAGCAGAAGTCAATACAGTTGTTCAAACCTTCCGACAATACAGGGTTTCGCCCCAACAAGGCACCAAGCTTTTCTTCAGCCTTTTTCATTATTTGCCAACGGCAACAACGATGGACACTTGTTGGGAACTGCTACTTCTCGAGCTTGCGTTGTATTCCCTCGAAGAGGAAAGGGTGATGCAGCATAGTAGCGTAAGTATTTCCCTCAGTTTTGAGAACCAAGGTATCAATCCAGTAGGAGACCACGTACGAGTCCCTCGCACCTGCACAAACAAATAAGAACTTCGCATCCAACGCGATAAGGGGTTGTCAATCCCTTTACGGTCACTTACGAAAGTGAGATCTGATAGAGATGATAGTTTGATATTTTTGGTATTTTTTATTATAAGAACAGAAAGTAAAAGCGGAAAAGTAAAGTAGATTGTAGATTGATATGTTGAGAATAGACCCGGGGGCCATAGTTTTCTCTAGTGGCTTCTCTCATGATAGCGATATTCTACGGCGGGTAAACAAATTACTGTCGAGCAATTGATAGAAAAGCGAATATTTATGAGACTATCTAGGCATGATCATTATATATAGGCATCACGTCCGAGACAAGTAGACCGAAACGATTCCGCTTAATTCCTGCTCGTCCTCGAGTAGCTAAATGATAAAGAAAGAATTTTTGATGTGGAATGCTAACCAATATAATTTTTCAATGTAATTCTATGAATTGTGGCATGAATGTTCAGATATGAAAGATTCAAGATAAAAGTCTATATTGACATAAGAATAATAATACTTCAAGCATACTAACAAAGCAATCATGTCTTCTCAAAATACTATGGCTAAAGAAAGTTATCCCTACAAAATCATATAGTCTGGCTATGCTCCCTCTTCATCACACAAAATATTCATATCATGCACAACCCCGATTTCAGCCAAGCATTTGTTTTCATACTCTATCTTTTCAAACCTTTCAACTTTCACGTAATACATGAGCGTGAGCCATGGATATAGCAGTATGGGTGGAATAGAGGTGGTTGTGGAGAAGACAAAAAGGAGGGAGATAGTCTCACATCGACTAGGCGTATCAACGAGCTATGGAGATTCCCATCAATAGATATCAATGTGAGTGAGTAGGGATTGCCATGCAACGGGTGCACTAGAGCTAAATATGAATGAAAGCTCAACAAACGAAACTAGTGGGTGTGCATCCAACTTGCTTGCTCACGAAGACCTAGGGCATTTGAGGAAGCCCATCGTTGGAATATACAAGCCAAGTTCTATAATGAAAATTCCCACTAGTATATGAAAGTGACTAAGCATGAGACTCTCTACGATGAAGATCATGGTGCTACTTTGAAGCACAAGTTTGGAAAAAAAGATAGTACCAATTGTCCCTTCTCTCTTTTCTCTCCTTTTTTTGAGGGGCTTTCTCCTCTCTTTTTTTATTAGCCCCTCTTTTTTGGGGGGGCATCTCCTTTTTTTATTGGTCTTTCCTCACATGGGACAATTCTCTAATAATGATGATCATCACACTTTTTTATGACAACTCAAAATTACAACTCGATACTACAACAAGTATGACTCTACATGAATGCCTTCGACGGTGTACCGGGATATGCAATGAATCAAGAGTGACATATATGAAAAATTATGCATGGTGGTTTTGCCACAACTACGATGTCAACTACATGATCATGCATGGCAATATGACAATATGATGCGTGTCATATAAACGGAACGGTGGAAAGTTGCATGGCAATATATCTTGGAATAGCTATGGAAATGCCATGATAGGTAGGTATGGTGGCTGTTTTGAGGAAGGATATATAGTGGGTTTATGGCACCGGCGAAAGTTGCGCGGTACAAGAGAGGCTAGCAATGGTGGAAGGGTGAGAGTGCGTATAATCCATGGACTCAACATTAGTCATAAGAACTCATACACTTATTGCAAAAATCTACGAGTCATCAAAACAAAGCAATCTATGCATGCTCCTAGGGGGGAGGTTGGTAGGAGTTAACCATCGCGCGCCCCCACCTCCACACAAAGGTTGGCACTCTACAAATACCTTATGCTCAAACTTCGTCACATTGCGGTTCACCATACGTGCATGATACGGGAATCACTAACCTTAATACAAGTATTTCTCAATTTCATAATGACTCCACTAGCATGACTGTAATATCGTTATCCTCATGTCTCAAAACAGTTATCAAGCATCCAACATCTCATTCTATTCAATGCACTTAGTGTGATTTTTTTACTACATTGACATTGGATGTTTATCATGTGAAGACTAGTTTCTTTAGCCTAAACACATTACCATGCTGTTTTAATAGACTCTCAAAAGGATATAAGTGAAGCTTGAGAGTTCAACAATTTCTACAAAATATTACCACCACCGTGCTCTAAAAGATATAAGTGAAGCACTAGAGCAAAAACTATTTAACTCAAAAGATATAAGTGAAGCGCATAGAGTGTTCTAATAATTTCTAAGCCATATTTAAATCTCTCAAATAGGTGTGTCCAGAAAGTATGATTGTGGCAAACTAACAAGCAAAGACTCAAATTATACAAGACGCTCCAAGCAAAACACATAACATGTTGCGAATAGAAATATAGCTCCAAGTATAGTTACCGATGGATGAAGACGAAAGAGGGGATGCCTTCCCGGGGCATCCCCAAGCTTAGGCTTTTGATTATCTTGAATTTACTTGGGGTTCCATGGGCATCCCCAAGCTTAGGCCTTTGCTACTCCTTGTTCCATAGTCCATCAACGCAATACTCAAAACTTGAAAACTTCACAGCACAAAACTTAGACAAAAATTCTCGTGAGCTCCGTTAGTATAAGAAAGCAAACCACTACTCAAAGGTGCAGCAATGAATTCATTCTTTGTTTATATTGGTGTTAAACCTACTGTATTCCAACTTCTCTATGGTTCATATCCTCCAATACTACTCATAGATGCATCGGAATAAGCAGACAACACACGAAAAACAGAATCTGTCAAAAACAGAACGGTCTGTAGTAATCTGTAGGTTTCGCCTACTTCTAGAACTCCAAAGAAATTCAAACTAAATTGGTAAATTTGCGGAATTTGTCTACCAATCATCTGCAAAAATAATCAACTAAAAAGCACGCTCCATTAAAAATCTGAAGACTACTTTAGCGAGCGCTAACGATTCTGTTTTTCACAGCAAGATCACATAAACTTCACACAAGTCTTCCCAAAGGTTCTACTTGGCACAAACACTAAACAAAACATGAAAAGACATCTAATCAGAGGTTAGATGCAATATTTATTCCCTAACAGCAACAAAAACAAAAAACATAAAATTGGGTTGCCTCCCAACAAGCGCTATCGTTTTACGCCCCTAGCTAGGCACGATACAAGATATATGTAGGTATTGCCATCTTTGATCTTCACCCTTTTAATGGTGTCAAGCTCGAATTCGGGAGGTTCTTTACGTTTCCCTTCATATTCGGAAATCTTTAGATCTAGGGCATCCAACCGCTTATTGCAAAGGGTAATCAACATATTCAAGCGGTGGATATTTCCACTAACATTCTTAAGTGGTTCAAGAGACTTTTGTAATATCTTTGTTACTTCACATATTTTCTCAAAAACTTGAGTCTCTTCCTGGGTGGAAGGCTGCCCAAATAAATCTATCAGGATATTATAAGAATTAAGGGTATGATTCCCCAAGAATTTTCCTCCGGTAACGGTATCAAGAACAAGTCTATTCCAAGGGGTTATGCCAACATAAAAATTGCGAAGAAGCACGGAAGTGGAATGCTTCCTATTAGATCTATTTTGAGCATTGCAAATTCTATACCAGGCATATTTTAAGTTTTCTTTCTCCCTTTGTTTAAAGTTGAGTGGTGATAATGATAGGTGTGCTAGACATGATGACAAGCGAGCAAGCAACACACGAGCACACAAGAAGCAAGCGAACGATAAACACACGGCGGAAGAAGGGCAAATAAAACGGCAAGGGCGAAGTGGGGGAGAGGAAAACGAGAGGCAAAAAATGTAATGCGAAGGATAAGGGTTTGTGATAGATACTTGGTATATGAATTTTGTGTAAGCTTCCCCGGCAACGGCGCCAGAAATTCTTCTTGTTACTTCTCGAGCTTGCGTTGTATTCCCTCGACGAGGAAAGGGTGATGCAGCACAGTAGCGTAAGTATTTCCCTCAGTTTTTGAGAACCAAGGTAACAATCTAGTAGGAGACCACGCGCGAGTCCCTCGCACCTGCACAAACAAATAAGAACTTCGCAACCAATGCGATAAGGGGTTGTCAATCCCTTTACGGTCACTTATGAAAGTGAGATCTGATAGAGATGATAGTTTGATATTTTTGGTATTTTTAGTTATAAGAAAAGAAAGTAAAAGCAGAAAAGTAAAGTAGATTGTAGATTGATATGTTGAGAATAGACCCGGGGGCCTTAGTTTTCTCTAGTGGCTTCTCTCATGATAGCGATATTCTACGGCGGGTAAACAAATTACTGTCGAGCAATTGATAGAAAAGCAAATACTTATGAGACTATCTAGGCATGATCATTATGTATAGGCATCACGTCCGAGACAAGTAGACCGAAACGATTCCGCATCTACTACTATTACTCCACACATCGACCGCTATCCAGCATGCATCTAGTGTATTGAGTTCATAAGAACAGAGTAACGCCTTAAGCAAGAAGACATGATGTAGAGGGATAAACTCAAACTTAATGATATAAACCCCATCTTTTTATCCTCGATGGCAACAATACAATACGTGCCTTGCTGCCCCTACTGTCACTGGGAAAGGACACCGCAAGATTGAACCCAAAGCCAAGCACTTCTCCCATTGCAAGAACTATAGATCTAGTAGGCCAAACCAAACCAATAATTCGAAGAGACTTGCAAGGATATTATAATTATACATAAAGAGTTCAGAGAAGAACCAAATATTTCTCATAGATAATCTTGATAATAAACCCACAATTTATCGGATCTCGACAAACACACCACAAAAAGAGATTACATCGAATAGATCTCCTCGAAGACCGAGGAGAACTTTATATTGAGGTCCAAAGAGAGAGAAGAATCTATCTAGATACTAGCTATGGACCCGAAGGTCTATGGTGAACTACTCACAACTCATGGTGAGGCGATGATGATGATGTAGAAGCACTCCGTGATAGACCCCCCTCCGGCGGAGCTCCGGAACAGGCCCCAAGATGGGCTCATGGGAACAGAAGGTTACAACGGTGGAACTAGGGTTTTCATTTCTCCTCTGATGGTTTCGGGGTACGTAGGTATATATAGGAGGAAGGAGGGCACCAAGGGCCAAACGTGGGGCCCACGAGGCAGGGTGCGCGCCCTATAGGGGGGGGCACCCTCGTGGGCGCCACGTGTGCCCTACTCCGTGGTTCTCAAGTCTCCCGTGCGTGATTTTCTCCAAAAATATATCTCCCGAAGGTTTCATTCCGTTTGGACTCCGTTTGATATTCCTTTTCTGTAAAACCCTGAAACACGCAAAAACAGCAATCTGGACTGCGCCTTTGGGTTAGTAGGTTAGTCCCCAAAATAATATAAAAGTGTATAACAAAGCCCATTAAACATCCAAAACATCATAAATAATAGCATGGAACAATAAAAAATTATAGATACGTTGGAGACGTATCAGGAACATCCTTTTAATTGATTGTGCCATCACGATCTCTTGGTCAGTTATGATATTAGTAGATGCTAGACCATGCATTGCTTCAAGAAAGGTCCCAAACAGCCAATCAAAGCTCGCAGCCAATTCTTGCCTCACAAACCTGCAACCCAACATGAACGATTGTCCATGCCGATTAATTCCAATGAATGGTGCAAAGGGCATGTTATACATGTTAGTCATGTATGTGGTGTCAAATGAGATACAGTCGTGGTATGCCTCTGCGTAAGCCTTCCTTGCTGCACCGTCAACCCAGAAAATATTCTCCACCCTGTCCTCCTCATCATACTTTATCTTGTAAAAGAAATCTGGATCCTCTCTTTGTTGGTCTTTAAAGTAGGAAACTATCTCAATCATATCACCTTCTTTTGTGGCATGCTTGTTCAATTCCGACTTCAAGTTTGCAATATGTTTAGTACCATAAGGGACAATCAGCTCCGTCCCATAGTAATCCGACATGATGTGCATCATACGACCTGCAAGCAAAAACATAGTGGCTAGTTAGTTTAACGCATTTGTATGTAGAGGTAGTTGGACAGTACCACAAGACCTTCAAGCAACTAATACATCATTTGCAGGCAAATAAAGGCATATACTTGCTTAAGATTTTGTAGTCATTAACATAATAAACGAATAACTAACACACCAAAACCAAGGGACATGGAAATGTAGTACATGCAAGCACTTGGTTAGGGTCTGATCAACTTACACATCAGGGCAAGGCAAGTCCAGGAGGAAGCCAAAATCGCCCCTTTTGAATAATAAACCAGCCAAGTAGTGGGGTAGGGTATGAGCAAGTCACACAACAAGCCAGGTCAAGTATAGGACTAGTATAACTCAGATTTCCATCATTTCAAGGTTTAAATAATAATACATACAAGTAGGTTGGTCAGGCAAGCACTGGGGTAGGGTGCAAGCAACTCACACAGAAACCAAGGCAATTGTAGGAAGGAAACATATTTCCATCATTTTATGGGTTTAAAAACTAACAAATGCAAGCAGCTGTGTAGGATTTGTGCAACTTACAGAGCATAAAAAGGCAAATCATGGAACAAACCTAATTTCTCCCATCTTTTTTGGTTTTTAATAATAAACCAAGGTGGGGTGTGAGCTTCTCAAACCAAGGCCAGTCTTTGGAACAAAGTTAATTTTCCACATTCAAGAGAAGACTAGGAAGTATTTGCGTAAGGTATGACCAACTAACACAGCAAGCCAAGAATATTTCAGGATTTTTCCTAGTCATAGTTTAGGAGGGAACTAAAACTGTAGTCAAGTTGCAATTATGAAGATGTGTGAGGAAAGCACTTTCTTCTGCTGGGATCCCTTGGTGTGATCTCAGCTACTTAGTCAAAGATGGTTTGTCAACCAACGAGTGGTTGTGCTCATCAACAAAGTAAATGACCTCCCAACGACTATCTAGTAACTTCATCACCATCTTGGCTCTACAACCTATTTGCACTATTGTATCCTGCTTCCGCTTCTTGGTTTTCTTTTTAGTTTGCTTTCATCATCAAGAAAGACAATTTCATCCTCTTCATCAATATTTTCACCTTGTTCTACAATCTTGTCTAGGGTAGTAATTCTTTCTGCTCCTCCATCATCAACTCTAGGTTTCCGAAACTTATTGCACACAAATTGCTGCTTTATCAACTCTGCAGTTTTAACATACTTCCTCGAAGTGTTCTTCTTGACAGAAAACCCAAGTTGCAAAGCATATGCGTTGTAGTGTTCTTTGGCGCCTTCCACGGTGTCAAATCTCATACCAAGATATGGCTCCTTAGGCTGTGACCATGCTTCTTCATCGTTTTCACCTTCCAAGCCTGCCAAACCATTCCCAATAGTCCCTCCAGTTTCATCTGTAGTCGATGTGTCATCAAGGGTGTGCGCATACGTATATGTTGCTTCTTCTCCAGGGACAGTTTGTAACATCCCAAATTTTCAATTTGGAATGTTATACATAGATCATATTGCATTCATGCTCTTTGCATTTTTGTTTGTGGTGTTCTCGAAAATTCCAAGCAACTCAAGGACCTACGGAGAAAGTTGGGAATTTTACCGTTTTCGTATTTGAGTTCGCTCGAATACCGGTACGAGGAGAGTGTGATTCTAATTATTTTTCTCTCCTAAAAATATTTCTAAATACAAAATATGAGCGGAGATAATATGACTTCTCCAAAATAACAGAAATATTGGAGGAAAAATGTTAAAATCAATTTTGCTATTTTTCTGGATTTATTTGCGATTTTATTTGCATAGGAAAAATGCGCGTTTTTCAAAATTGCATTTAGGTCCGGGAAAAATGTTCACTTTGTCCTAAATATTATTAGAGGACGGTTAAAATTTATTTCGGGATTTTTGGAGTCGGTTTAGTATTTCTTTCGTTAGTTTTTCTGCGCGAGGACTCTAAAAAAAAGTAAACCGACTTGGAGTCGTTTAGGACCGGGACTCTGGGCTTTATAAGCCGGCCCGCCAGCCCCGCCAGCCCAGTGATGACCCACAACCGTAAGGGATCTATTGCAGCGTTTTCGATAAGTAAGAGTGTCGAACCCAACGAGGAGCGGAAGGTATTGATAAGCGATCCTGAGTAAGAAATTACTGCAAGCACTGAAAGATAACTTTTTAGGGGTTTTCTTGATATAAGCGACAGGAAAGTAAAAGCAAGCAATGTAAAAGGCACTGAGAGTAACAAGTGGCCCAATCCTTTCTTAGCAAAGGAGAGGCCTAGCAACTGAACTTATAAAGGCTAAAGCGTTCCTGAGGACACACAGGAGAGGTAGTCATGTGCTTTCGCCATATCCCGTATCGATACTATGTTATGTGTTGATAAGTGTTGAGTGGGTGGATCTATGCTAGTGCACTCTCTAGACTAAGATGAATGCACTCTTATGATTAAACACCTTGTAAGCATCCGCAAATACAAGATAGTATTTAAAGCAAAAGCCTAACCATAGCAATACGATCGAGGATCCATTGTTCCCTTATGCAAAAGCGTGCGAACTGGGGTTCAGGTTTCTGTCACTCCGGCAACCCACCGTAAGCATTCTTTGTACACAATGTATTCTCCTAGGTCCTTAATAAGGCGAAGTGTTGGGTGTTCGACTCACACAACACCACTAGTAGAATGACAACGCAACTTAAGTATCAAACAACACATATTACTTCAACAGCATATGACTACTAACAACAAGACTTTCCCCATGTCCTCAAGAACTAAGGTAACTACTCATGAGACATAAAAGAGATCATGATCAGTGGAGATAAATAGATGATAAACAATCTGGACATAATGATAATTCTCCAACAAAACTCAATAGCATTCACCACAAAGTAGTAATCAACACCGATGGAGTAGAGAGGATAGGTAGTACAAGTTACAACACAAGTTGCAATTGTGAGATGAGATTTGGATGAAGATGGGGATGGTGCTGGTGTTGGGGATGATGTTGATGATGATCTCGATGATGCCCGTGACGATGATGATGGCGATGGCGACGATCTCCCCTTCCGGGAGGTGATCTCCCCGGCGGAATCTGCCCGCCGGAGATGGCTTTTTCTTCTCTGTAGGTTTCAGCCACGGAGCGGCGGCGGAACTCCGTAAAAACTCTCCTTTTTAGGGTTTTCGGATAACGGAGAGTATATAGGCAAAAGGGGGCCGCCGGAGGTGGGCCAGGGGCTCCAGGCCCCCCCCGGCGCGGCCAGGGGGGGCGCGCCCCCAGGGCGCCTGGGCACCCTATGGCCCCCTGATACGTCCAAAACGTATCTATAATTTCTGCTTGCTCCATGCCACTTTTGGGTGATATTGCTATGATATTCATACACTTCCATACACTTTTGATCATATTTGGACTAACTTACTAATCCAGTGCACCCCAGTGCCAGTTTCTGTTTTTGGCTGTTTTTGTATTTCAGGTTTTCACGTTTCGAGAACTGCCCAGAAAAATACAGAAAAATTATATAAAAAATCAGCGTATCGGGAACGACACTGCTTCCGAAGGGGAGCCTGGGGGGGCCACAGGGGCTCCAGGCGCCCTGTGGGCGCGCCTCGGCCCCCCGAGAGCCCCCCGGTGCCCTACTTTGGCAGATATTTAAAGGGTCCCCCGTAACCCTTGAAACAGGACTTCTTTTCGCGATCCCATCTCTGTTCTGTCGCCGCTTCCAAGATCGGGAGCACCAGGAGAACTCTTCCCGGCACCCTGCCGGAGGGGAGGATCACCACCGGGAGCTTCTCCACCACCATGGACGCCTCCCGGATGACTCGTGAGTAGTCTCCCTTGGACCATGAGTCCATGACCAGTAGCTATGTGATGTTCTCCTCCCATTCTTGTGCTTCACTAATTAGTCCTCGTGAGCTGCCCTACATGATCGAGGCACCTATGTAATCCTTGTGTTGTTGCTATGTTGAGTTTGCTGGGATCCGATGGATTATGAGATTATGTTCAGATTGATCTTGAGTAATATATTTGATTCACCTCTTTTATATTTTAGTTCATAAGTAATTCTTGCATGTTCTCCGTTGTTATTTATTGCTTTGGCCAAGTAATAGGTAGTGACTCCAAGAGGGAACGTTATGCTCGATTGTGGGTTCATGCCCCTCGATGACTAGCTTGAGTGACAGAAACATGAGTCTAGGGGATGTGCTGTTGCCACAAGGGGGAAAACAACGGTGCTTGTGCCCGCGGGTGCACGGATTGTTTACTTTACGCAAAGTTCTTTTAATGCAGTTGTCTGTTGCATTGAGTTTACACTATGGGTGGGACTCGCAACTTAATACCAGCGAGATGTTCTGGATAGATATCTCAAGGTGGATGATTAGTAGTAGATGCAGATGGATTTCGGTCTACTTACTTTGGCGTACCGCCCATGCTTTGAACCTCAACCTTTCTTGCAATGTAGTCAACATTGGTTTGCGTTCGTGGTCCTGTCAATTGCCCAGCTGTAATTTGTTACCTCACATAGCTGTTTTATCGTCTTTTGGGAGAGAGACATCACTAGTGAACATCATGTGACTCCGGTCCATATTACTATCATTGATCACATACACTATTTTACTTTCCGCTATTTTATTTACTATTGTAAAACACTATCTACCACTACTATCATATTGCTTTTAACCCTTTGTGAACTACAAGGCCGGAGAGATTGACAACCTCTCTGTACTCGTTGGGAGCAAAGTTATTTGTATCTGTGTGCAGGTCCACGTTGATTGCTAATTGCGCCGTTAGCAGTTGACACCTACCTGTTGAACCTAGGAGTCTCTGGGGATTCGATCCTTGGCATCTTTGCTAGGGGAAAACACTTCTACTTACTGCATCTTACACCTTCCACTTGGGGTAATCCAACGAGGGGTTCGAGGCCCATCAAGGAGTATTTTCTGGCGCCGTTGCCGGGGACTCCACTCTTCAGGATAGGGGAGTTGCATGCTATCTTTTACCTTTGCTTTTTAGTCTTGTTAGTTTACCTTTTATTTTTGCTTTAGTTCCTTTTATCGAAAATCACAAAAATAGTTATCTTGTTCTTTAGTTATCATTATGTCGGGTCCTTTTGTCTTTGACGAGGCAGAAGTTCTCACCTTTAAACAAAGAGGTGGGGAAAGTTTGAAAGATGCTTGGTATAGAATTAATGATTCGCAAAAAGGAGCCACCAAGAAGCAACCTACTACTATCTTACTTAGAAATTTTTATGTTGGAATCACATCTTGGAATAGGTTTATTTTAGATACTGCTATCAATGGGAATTTCCTAGAGGCCCCAGTTTGGGAGTCTCTTAGTATTATTGAAAATCTTGTTGGGAGTCCCCCTGTTGTTAGCGTTCGAGAGGACATCACCCTAGCTCACATTATGAAAAAACTTGAAAACATAGAGCTAGAAATGCCAAGCACTAATAAGATGAATGAGTTGGATCAAAAGATCCAAGGGAATTTGAATAGACTTGATAGCTCCATGCATAAATTTTTAAAATTTTGGAGACCGTCAAATTCCATGATTCTGACTCTTCTAGGATGGAAAAGATTGAGGAAATATTTGATACCTTAGGAACTACATTCTCCTCGATCAAAACCGAAAAGGTAGAAACTCCAGCAAAGAGGGAGCCTAAGTTCGTTCACGTTCCAAAGGCTCCCCGTTCTAAAAACAATTCATCTATAGCCAAAGGGGTTGAAACTGTAAAGACTTTGGAAGAAACACGTATCGTTGATGAATTTATAAATGAATCTTCCCTTGACTTTTATCCTTTTGGTCTTCTACCTAGAAGTATCTCTATGAGGCCTTTATTTGAGAGTCCTCTTAAGACTAGTTGTATTATTGAAGAGCTTTTTGATGATCTTGATGAAGGTTCAATTGATACAACTTGATCTATGCATTATGCCTAGCTTAAAGGCATAAAAGAAAGCGCTTTTGGGAGGCAGCCCACATGAATAAATTTTTTGCTTTTGTTGTGTCTTGATGTTGTTTACTGCTGTAGCATCATCATTGTATCTTTGCTTTTCATATTTGTGCCAAGTATAGCCTCTGATTGCTAGAAAGTTCAAAAGTTGTGAGGTGCTGTCCAGGAAACAGATTCTGTCCTTGGATAGAAAAATTTGTATAAAATCACCAGATCATCTTTTTGGTCTGAATTTTTTCGACAGCGTTCTCTATATAATTTTCTTTCGTGCGTCAGTTCTGAGTTTTTTGATTTGAGTTGCAGAAGTATCCCGAACAGGTCAATTACTGCCTGCTGTTCTGTTTTTCATAGATTCTGTCCTGTTTTGCCTTACCTTCACTTTGCAAATTAAGAACTTGCTTTTTCTTTGCAAAAACCTTTTGACAATCTTGAGAAACAGTAGAACTTCAAGAATATCCTTATTTCCAGCAAGGTATAATTATTTTATTAAGGGTACTAACCTCGCTAATCAGATTATGATGAGTTGTGTATGAAGGGAGTTTTCAAGTGTGCGAGGGAAGATGATAAAAAGATTCAGGAGTGTCAAGCGCTCAAGCTTGGGGATGCCCCCGTGCACCCCCAAGAAATATTCAAGGAGACTCAAGCGTCTAAGCTTGGGGATGCCCCCCGTGCATCCCCTTCTCCATCAACATTATCAGTTCGTCTTTCGTTCCGCTATATTTTTATCACTTCATGTGTTATGTGCTATGCTTGGAGCGTCTTGCTTTTAGTTTTCTTTTTAGTTTTTCATAACGAGTCGGAACCCAGCATTCCTTTATGTGGGAGAGAAACACGCTCCACCTCTACCTAGAACATTACATAGAATTTTCATGTCTATCTATGTTGTGTGTGTTCTTTATCTTTTAATAGCTACTATCGTGCTCTGCTCTTAGTATTCATGCTTATCTTTTCAAGAGCTTTTATTTAGTTGGTTGCTTGAACTCTTTTTAATTATCATGATCACCTTATTAAGAGAGTTTGCTTCCGTTGCATTGGTTAATGTGTCTATGATAAAGACGCTACTTTCTGATGGTGCTTAGTAGTTCAGGTTTTCTTTTGGTTAATCTCGAATAGCTGGGGGGTTCCCAATGTGTCATTGGAATACCAACTTGGTTTGTTTGCCTATGATGTGGTATGGTTTAGTAATATCTTCCTTTGAGAATTTATTTTGATTGACTTGGCGTATGCTCACGCATATTCAAGACTGTAAAGAAAGTCTGTCAAGCCTTGATGATCTTTTGTTTCTGAGTAGCGATATAACTACCATGCCTGATTCAATATTGCTTTGTCGTTCTGCATGATTATGACCGTCATTGCTCTCTTAGTTGGTTGCTCCCAGTCTTTTGCTAACCTACACCTGCACTAAGCAAATTAACCATGCAATACATAGCTAATGGGAAAGTAGCCTAAAAACTATTGTGGTAAAGAATATGTTGCTTATGTATCTTATTTCTTATGAGTTGCTTGCTGAGCGGTAACCATGTTTCTGGGGACGCCATCAACTGTCACACTTTTGTTGAATATCATGTGAGTTGCTATGCATGTTCGTCTTGTCTGAAGTAAGGGTGATTTACCGTGGGTTGAATTAATATGCATATTGTTAGAAAAGAACATTGGGCCGCCAACCAAAGCCATGCATCATGGTGGAAGTTTTAGCTTGGACCTTAATCCTCAATCTCTCATGAGAATATGCTTATGCATTAAAGAGGAGTCCATCATCTATTTTCTATGTTGTCCCGGTATGGATGTCCTCAAGTTGAGATTTATCAAAAACGAGAAATCAAATGCGATCTATCTCCTTGGACCTTTGTACAGGTGGCACAGAGGTACCCCTTTGTGACACTTGGTTAAAACATATGCAATGCAATGATAACCCATGGGAATCCGAGCTAATTAGGACAAGGAGCGAGCACTATTAGTATTCGATGCATGAGGTTTGCAACTTATAAGATGTTTTATGCATGACACATATGAAGTACTACTACCGTTGACACAATTGCTTCCATGTTTCAAAATAAAAAGCTCTAGCACTTCAAGCATCAACTACTGAGAGCATGATTGTCATTCTAAGTGTAATGTGCATTGTTCCAAAGTAGCATTGTCTTTTGCATGATTGTGATATCGTTTATTTTGAAATGATTGTATCTAGTCATCACTTAAACCTTGAAGGTGCCCCTGCATTTATGTTTTGCATCACTAAAAGGGGCAAGCTAGATATCACTTGATCATATTTGCACATCATGTTCATTGCAAATCTTTTTGATGTTTCAGTTTCATGTTGTAAAACTTTCAGTCATTTGTGATTTTCTCTTGAGACAACTTAAATTACTTTAGAATCATTGTCTCGGTAAGATTTTGTCATATGACTATGAGAAAGTCTTATATGGTTAATAGCATGTCACCACAGAAATTATTCCTGTTATCATTTACCTACTCGAGGACGAGCAGGAATTAAGCTTGGGGATGTTGATACGTCCAAAACGTATCTATAATTTCTGCTTGCTCCATGCCACTTTTGGGTGATATTGCTATGATATTCATACACTTCCATACACTTTTGATCATATTTGGACTAACTTACTAATCCAGTGCACCCCAGTGCCAGTTTCTGTTATCGGCTGTTTTTGTATTTCAGGTTTTCACGTTTCGAGAACTGCCCAGAAAAATACAGAAAAATTATATAAAAAATCAGTGTATCGGGAACGACACTGCTTCCGAAGGGGAGCCTGGGGGGGGGGGCACAGGGGCTCCAGGCGCCCTGTGGGCGCGCCCCCCTGGGCCGCGCCGGGGGGGCGCCTCGGCCCCCTGAGAGCCCCCCGGTGCCCTACTTTGGCACATATTTAAAGGGTCCCCCGTAACCCTTGAAACATGACTTCTTTTCGCGATCCCATCTCTGTTCCGCCGCCGCCGCCGCTTCCAAGATCGCGAGCACCAGGAGAACTCTTCCCGGCACCCTGCCGGAGGGGAGGATCACCACTGGGAGCTTCTCCACCACCATGGACGCCTCCCGGATGACTCGTGAGTAGTCTCCCTTGGACCATGAGTCCATGACCAGTAGCTATGTGATGTTCTCCTCCCGTTCTTGTGCTTCACTAATTAGTCCTCGTGAGCTGCCCTACATGATCGAGGCACCTATGTAATCCTTGTGTTGTTGCTATGTTGAGTTTGCTAGGATCCGATGGATTATGAGATTATGTTCAGATTGATCTTGAGTAATATATTTGATTCACCTCTTTTATATTTTAGTTCATAAGTAATTCTTGCATGTTCTCCGTTGTTATTTATTGCTTTGGCCAAGTAATAGGTAGTGACTCCAAGAGGGAACGTTATGCTCGATTGTGGGTTCATGCCCCTCGATGACTAGCTTGAGTGACAGAAACATGAGTCTAGGGGATGTGCTGTTACCACAAGGGGGGAAACAACGGTGCTTGTGCCCGCGGGTGCAAGGATTGTTTACTTTACGCAAAGTTCTTTTAATGTAGTTGTCTGTTG
The DNA here is from genome assembly GCA_902687465.1 of Secale cereale. NCBI lineage: Eukaryota > Viridiplantae > Streptophyta > Magnoliopsida > Poales > Poaceae > Secale > Secale cereale. The sequence goes on along the minus strand of LR738715.1, from coordinate 252,682,760 downwards.
CATTGAGTTTACACTATGGGTGGGACTCGCAACTTAATACCAGCGAGATGTTCTGGATAGATATCTCAAGGTGGATGATTAGTAGTAGATGCAGATGGATTTCGGTCTACTTACTTTGGTGTACCGCCCATGCTTTGAACCTCAACCTTTCTTGCAATGTAGTCAGCATTGGTTTGCGTTCGTGGTCCTGTCAATTGCCCAGCTGTAATTTGTTACCTCACATAGCTGTTTTATCGTCTTTTGGGAGAGAGACATCACTAGTGAACATCATGTGACTCCGGTCCATATTACTATCATTGATCACATACACTATTTTACTTTCCGCTATTATATTTACTATTGCAAAACACTATCTACCACTACTATCATATTGCTTTTAACCCTTTGTGAACTACAAGGCCGGAGAGATTGACAACCTCTCTGTACTCGTTGGGAGCAAAGTTATTTGTATCTGTGTGCAGGTCCACGTTGATTGCTAATTGCACCGTTAGCAGTTGACACCTACCTGTTGAACCTAGGAGTCTCTGGGGATTCGATCCTTGGCATCTTTGCTAGGGGAAAACACTTCTACTTACTACATCTTACACCTTCCACTTGGGGTAATCCAACGAGGGGTTCGAGGCCCATCACCCCCCTCTGGTTGCCCTTTCGCATGTCTTCGTGATTCGTCCGGAAAATATCCTCCGTCGATTTTCAGGTAATTTGGAGGTATTCTTCTTCAGCAACTCAGCGTCCACTTTTTACCGCCGAATCCTGCGTCTGCTGCTTCGGCACCGGAAAGTTGCAAACTGTGTAAAATAGGCCAAAACAACATGAGAACATCATCGTAATGTGAAATATATCAATGAATAAGGATAAATTATGATACAAAATAGTGATGCATTTTGGACGTATCACCCAGCCGCCCGCCTCCCCTGCCCTAGCCGCCCCGCGCCGCCGCCGCACTTAGCCGCCGCCGCCGCCTCGCGCCCGCAGCCGCCACCTCGCCACCGCCTGCGCCCGCGCCGCCGCACCACCGCGCCGCCGTGCCGCCGACTCGCCGCCGCCGGAGTTTGTCGTTGAGGTAGATACCGGTTTTTTTAACCAATCTGTTTTCGTAAACCGTAGATCTGTTTTTTATTAGATTAGATCGGTTCAGTTTTTCGTCGGTTTAGTTATTTAGCGGACGTTCGTCCGTACATTCGTTTTAACGAACGGTTTTCGTCCGTTAGCCGCAGACAGCGAACGTTCGTTCGGTAGCCTGTTCGTCCGTTTTCTTTTCGGGGTATTTATCCGCGATTATTCCGATCGCGATTTCTGCCCTGATCTTGTTTTTCGTTTTTTTTCGCTCGAGAATCGGAATCAGGTGATTCAAAATCCCAGATCTTCGTCTCGATGCCCTCTTTACGTTTAACCAACTTGAACACGGTTTTGGCTACTGTAAAATTTGACTTTAGGCCAATTAGCAAACCGGAGCTCGTTTCTTTTGTAGTTTGAGTTTCGTTGCTTCTTTCGAGTTGATTCTTTTTGCAAACCGGAGTTCTTAAGTTAAACTTTCTGGTTAGATCTCTTATTTGAGCTTTACCTGTGCATTAGTTAAGTATTTATTGTGTGCTTGTTTGATTGCGATAGAGTACCCGGAGTGCGCCGCTTGCTACTTTGAATCTCTAGGTTTTGCGGATCATCAGCAAGGCAAGTAACACTTTGATCATACTTTCTAATTACCCAGTTTTCATTGCATTAGTCAAACCCTCACACATTGCATGCGTAGGATCAATTAACTTGTGGGACTGGGAAGTAGATTGTGGTAGTACCTATTACCTGTTTTTTATTCAAACCTTTGGGAGTTACTTCTACGTTTCCTGTTAGGCCATGCTATGCTCGTAGACGTGGATTGGGTGAGTGTAGCCATGACAGATGTGAGTTTGTTAATTAATGGTTCAACTTAAGGTGGCAACTTTAACACACATCTGGGTGGATTGAGGCACTTGGGTATTCCAGCGATTGCCTGTGTTTTTCTTTTGGACCGCCACCCAGGCTCAAAGGGATCATGAGATTATTCATACTAGAAACTTCCGTGTGCAGCCACATGCCAATATGGGCTCTGGCATAGTTGAGTAAGTTGTGGGAAACCTTTCCATGATGGGCTAGCATATGTAGAGGGTTTGTAGGTGTACCGGCCTATCTATCTGGTTAAGGGGACTTCTTCGGAAAGACTGTGTCTCGGTCATCCGTTTCTCAAACACCATGCAGTGCGAGAAACCAAACGGAGGCGGTCGAGTCTTGTGGGGAAAAGTGCACAAACCTCTGCAGAGTGTACAAACTGATCATGACTAGCCGTGTCCCCGGTTATGGACGTCTTGAGTATCTAGTACTTGGATTATCATGTGAATCTCATCATGTTACTCTAATTTAATATTGTTGGGTTTAAGGATGACTTTTAATTGGGGTTGAGAGGATGTCTATCTTCTCAACAATGTTTCAACTGCCATGATAGTTAATTAAAATCTATTCCTTTGAAGTAGGGAAAAATTGGCTTTACGCAAAAACTGTAAGCATGGAGCTTTCCACCAGCCATATTGCATATAGTATAGCTTTACTTTCATTGCTCTCTTGTGTTACTTTGCCAGCATATTCCATGTGCTGACCCGTTTTCGGGCTGCAATGTTCATGTTGCAGACTTTTCAGACGACGAGTAAGGTGCCCTTTTTAGGTCGTGGTTCTATACTCAGTGATGCCGTTGGAGTTGATGGACTCACTTATCTTCCAAGCCTTCCGCTGTTATCGTGTTAGATGGCCTTAAGCCATTTTTATTGTAATAAGTTCATCGTTGGAACTATCGATGTAATAAGTGTGTGATTGCTACTCTGTTATAAATCCTTCAAGTACTATGCGTGTCAGCATTACTGATCCAGGGATGACACTGATGCACAGAGATCAGACTGTTTGAGGTCTGGTCGCACCAAGATGGTATCAGAGCACACGCTGACTGTAGGACACGACCACTAAGCTAAAACCCTAGAGCACTATTCACTCTTCTTTTTTCTGACTCCTCATCTTTTCTACTCTTTTAGGATGGTGGATGCAAAGAACAAGTTCACGCAACCGGATGATGATACACCATTTGGACGACACCTGAAGGAAGTCACCAGATATCTAAACATTGGACTACCAAGTTTCACCGGAACCTACAATGCCACTCTACCTGAGGAGGAGCGTTGGTTGATTCAAGCCCAAGTTCCAGGAAGGACGTTCGAGCCCGTCACTTCACTCATAGCATTTTCTTTTAATGCGCCTACGTGGAGCCTAGGCAGGAGCATGGCAGCCCACATCGCTATGGGAAGGATTGGAGAAGTCTACAAGCAGGAGCTAAAGGACGCCATCTACCAGATTTATGGACGCCGAGATGAGAACTGGGACATGATCAGCACCCGGAAGGATAGATCCATTGCAGCCTTCATCCAGGAGTTGAACCATCACATTCGTCGCCAGGAGCACCAGATGTGTGCAGGAATGATAGACTTGAAGAAAGCACTAAACAGGAATTTGGAATTAGAAGAGGAACTCAAGTCTACGCGCGACGGATACGAGGAGGAGATGCTAATACTTGTGGAGAAGAATGATGACTTGACATGGAAGTTAGGGATACTCATGGGAGAAGAAGACGAGGAAGAAGAACCCAAGGAGATTTCACCAGAAGACTATATCATCATTGACGACACGGATTCGGAACCTGATGATAGCAAAGACGAAGACTATGAAGATGAAGCTGGAGCATATATCATGGAATCCTCTGCCGATCAATATTTTTAGATGACCACCCTGTGACTAGTAGTTTACCTCCATATATTAGTTTTAGAGCACTTTTGTAACGGTAGTTAGATTTGTAAGATCTTGCTTGAAATTGATTGGTGTGATATGATTGTGTTTGTCTCATGTGCATATGGGTAGTGATTTCCCTTAGACCTCTTTTATATTCTAATCTCTTCCCTCTACACCCATTAGATGCCTCCAAGACGTGAGCCCGGATTTGAGTTTCCCCCTGAGCTCACCCAGTTGATCCAGCAACAGAACACCCTGATGCAACTTCTTGTACAGAACACTCAAAACAACCAGAACAACAACAACAACAACCCTCCACCACCACCACCCGTGGACAACCTGACACGTTTCTTAAGGTTGCAACCACCCGTGTTTGCTAGCAGCATCGAACCAATAGTGGCTGATGACTGGCTACGCAAGATTGGAAGTGATTTGACCACTGCTAACTGCTCAGATGCTAAGAAGGTGCGTTTTGCCGCACACTAGTTGTCTGGACCAGCCGCAGCATGGTGGTAGTATTACACAACCACTTATCCCATAGCCAATGTAACTTGGGATCAGTTCCAGCAAGCTTTTCGTACCGCCCATGTCTCAACTGGAGCTATGAGTATGAAGAAGCAGGAGTTTCGTAATTTGCGCCAAGGCAACCGTACTGTGGCTCAGTACGTGGATGAGTTTAGTACCCTATCTCGTTATGCCCCAGATGATGTGGCCATAGATGCCGCTAAGCAGGAGAGATTTATGAAAGGGCTGAGATGAGCGTACAGTTGATGGTGGCCACTTTCAATAATTACCAGGAGCTGGTTGACCGCGCCCTAATGATTGAAAGGAAGCACCAACAGATTAAAAGTCGCAAGAGGAAGTATGGACAAGGAAAATACAATTCTGGAGCCCAACAGAAGCCTCGTTTTACCCCTAAAACGGTAGGACAGTTCCAACATACCCATGGAGGAGGTAGCTCGCACAATCACAATGGCCCTAAGAATGGAAATGGAAATGGAAATGGAGCAAGTAATAACCAGAGCCGCTCTACCCCGTCCACACCCACCAAGAAGGATTTCAGTCATGTCACCTGCTACAAGTGCGGGAAGAATGGACATTATGCCAATGAATGCCCAGAAGCTAAGAATGGAAACGACAATGGAAGCGCCGCAAAGAAGCCCAACCCGTTCAACAAAGGACAAGTGAACCACGTGACTGTGGAGGAGGTAGAAGAGCACCAGATGCTGTTGTCGATAAGTTTTTGGTTAAGACATTTGCCGCAATAGTTCTTTTCGATATTGGTGCATCGCATTCATATATTTCAAGGGGATTCGTAAATAGACATAGAATGTCCACCCGAGTTCTTAAGACCCCCATGTTAGTAAGTTCACCTGGAGCAGATTATATGGCACACCAAGGATGTTTTCAGACGCCATTGATCATAGGACGCCATACTTTCCCCTCTTACCTAATAGTCCTGGAGTCACAAGGATTGGATGTGATATTAGGTATGGATTGGCTATCGAAGTATGGAGGTAACATTGACTGTGCCAGTAAGTCAATTTTGCTCACCACCCTTGAGGGAAAAAGGATTAAGTATGTATCTAGGCATTCGCCTATAAGGACTCAAATACATTCTCTCACGGGAGTTGTTCAGGAGGAAGTGCCAGTAGTGAAGGATTATCCGGATGTGTTTCCAGAGGAGTTACCTCGCATGCCACCGGATAGAGATATAGAGTTTTTGATTGAACTTTTGCCAGGCACCGGGCCAATTTCTAAGAAACCATATAGGATGCCCGCAAAGGATTTGGAGGAGATAAAGAAACATATTAAGGAGTTACTGGATAAAGGATTCATACGCCCAAGTTCTTCGCCTTGGGGTTCGCCAGTACTTTTAGTGGAGAAGAAGGATGGATCGTTAAGAATGGTTGTTGATTACAGAGGGCTGAACGAAGAAACGATCAAGAATAAGTACCCACTGCCGATGATCAATGATCTGTTCGATAGATTGCAAGGAGCTAAGATATTTTCCAAGATCGATCTGCGATCAGGGTACCACCAATTGAAGATCCGAGAGCAGGATATACCAAAGACGGCCTTTACCACCAGGTACGGGTTGTACGAGTATACCGTTATGTCTTTTGGTCTGACTAACGCACTGGCATAATTTATGAACCTGATGAACAAAGTGTTTATGGAGTATTTGGATAAGTTCGTCGTAGTGTTCATAGATGATATATTGATCTTCTCGAAGGATGAAGAGGAGCATGCAGAGCATTTGCATTTGGTATTGGAGAAGCTCAGAGAACATCAGTTATATGCCAAGTTTAGCAAATGCGAGTTTTGGTTGAAGGAAGTTGGATTTCTCGGACACGTTATATCTGGAGAAGGAATAGCAAGGTGGACACTGTGACCCATTGGGAAGCACCAACAACAGTTGGAGAGATCCGGAGTTTTCTTGGACTTGCAGGATACTACCGGAGATTTATTGGGAATTTCTCGAGGATCGCAAAGCCAATGACGGAGTTGTTAAAGAAGGAGACCAAGTTCAGTTGGACAGAAGAATGTGAGGCCAGTTTCCAGGAATTAAAGAAAAGGTTGGTCTCATCCCCTGTGTTGATTCTGCTAGATCAACATAAGGATTATGAGGTGTACTACGACGCTTCACGTCGAGGACTTGGAGCAGTCCTTTGCAGGAAGGAAGAGTTGTTTCGTATGCTTCACGACAGCTAAAACCTCATGAGCTGAACTATGCCACCCACGATTTGGAGTTAGCAGTCGTAGTGCATGCATTGAAGACGTGGAGACATTTTCTTATTGGAAACCATTGTGAAGTATATACGGATCACAAGAGTTTGAAGTATATATTCACTCAGAAGGAGCTGAATCTCCGGCAAAGGAGATGGCTGGAACTCATTAAGGATTACGACATGAGATTGCATTATCATCCCGGAAAGGCTAACGTAGTAGCCGATGCGCTAAGCCGTAAGAGACATGTCAACACCCTAATGATGGAGGATTTTCCAAAGGAAATAGCCGAGGACTTACAAGAACTATGTTTGGAGATAGTTCCGAGAGGCTATGTAGCAACCTTGGAGATCCAGTCTACCCTGATGGATAAAATCAGAGAAGCTCAGAAAACTGACGAGGAGGTTGTCTCTATAAAGGAGAGGATGAGCGAAGGAAGAGCTAAAGGTTTTCGTGAGGATGAACACGACACCTTATGGTTTGAGGACCGCATTTATGTGCCTAATGACCTGGAGATCAGGAAGTTGATTCTACAGAAGGCCCATGATTCACCATACTCGATTCACCCAGGAAATACTAAGATGTATTTGGATTTGAAGGACATTTTTTGGTGGACCGGTATGAAGAAAGATATCGCGGAGTATGTAGCAGTTTGTGATGTATGTCAGAGAGTAAAGGCAGAACATCAGAAGCCAGCAGGATTGTTACAACCTATGCCGATACCCGAATGGAAGTGGGACAAGCTTTTCATGGATTTTATCACCGGATTGCCCAGGACCAAAACAGGATATGATTCAATCTAGGTAGTAGTAGACCGATTGACGAAGGTAGCCCACTTTATCCCTGTGAAAACCACATATACCAGTGCGAAGTTGGCCAAGATATACATGACCAGGATAGTATGTCTGCACGGAGTTTCGAGGACCATTGTATCAGATAGAGGAACACAGTTCACCTCAAAGTTTTGGCATCAGCTACACCAAACTTTAGGAACGAGGCTGGAATTCAACACAGCTTTTCATCCGTAGACCGATGGACAGACCAAGAGAGTCAACCAGATCCTGGAGGATATGCTGAGAGCCTGTGCATTAGACTACGGATCTAGTTGGGATGACAATTTTCCCTACGCGGAGTTCTCATACAACAATAGTTACCAAGCCAGTTTGAAAATGGCACCGTTCAGGCATTGTATGGAAGGAGATGCCGAACACCGTTAATGTGGGATGAAGTTGGAGACTGACAGTTGTTTGGACCAGACTTAATCAAAGAGTATGAGGAGAAGGTGAAGTTGATTCGAGATAGATTGAAGGTAGCTCAGTCCAGGCAGAAGAGTTATGCAGACTCGAAGCGCAAGGAGATAGCCTATGAGATCAGATATAGAGCGTACCTGAGAGTATCACCTCTGCGAGGGGTTAAACATTTCGGAGTTAAAGAGAAGTTAGCCCCGAGATTTGTGGGACCTTACCGTGTTTTGGAACGCATGGGAGAGGTTGCCTATAAGTTGGAGTTGCCCGAGGGATTGTCAGGAGTGCACGCCGTGTTTCACGTTTCACAGCTTAAGAAGTGCCATGCGGAGATGGCCGATATACCACTTAGAGACACAGTACCCCTGTAAGCAATTCAGTTGGACAGTGATCTGACTTACGAGGAGAAGCCTGTTAAGATTCTCGAATTTTCGAGTAGAGTCACCCGCAGTAAGGTTATCAAGTTTTGCAAAGTTCAGTGGAGTCATCACACCGAGGAAGAAGCCACCTCGGAAGGAGAAGATGATCTACGCAAGGACCACCCACACCTGCTCTCTAGCCAAGTCGAATCTCGAGAGCGAGATTCATTCTAAGGGGGGTAGGTTTGTAACATCCCAAATTTTCAATTTGGAATGTTATACATAGATCGTATTGCATTTATGCTCTTTGCATTTTTGTTTGTGGCGTTCCTCGAAAATTCTAAGCAACCCAAGGACCTACGGAGAGAGTTGGGAATTTTATCGTTTTCGTATTTGAGTTCACTCGAATACCGGTACGAGGACAGTGTGATTCTAATTATTTTTCTCTCCTAAAAATATTTCTAAATACAAAATATGAGCGGACATAATATGACTTCTCCAAAATAACAGAAATATTGGAGGAAAAATGTTAAAATCACTTTTGGTATTTTTCTGGATTTATTTGCGATTTTATTTGCATAGGAAAAATGCGCGTTTTTCATAATTATATTTAGGTCCGGGAAAAATGTTCACTTTATCCTAAATAATATTAGAGGACGGTGAAAATTTATTTCGGAATTTTTGGAGTCCGTTTAGTATTTCTTTCGTTAGTTTTTCTGCGTCAGGACTCTTAAAAAAAAAGTAAACCGACTTGGAGTCGTTTAGGACTGGGACTCTGGGCTTTATAAGCCGGCCCGCCAGACCAGCCGCCCGCCTCCCCTGCCCTAGCCGCCCCGCGCCGCCGCCGCACTTAGCCGCCGCCGCCGCCTCGCGCCCGCGCCGCCGCCACCCGCAGCCGCCGCCTGCGCCCGCGCCGCCGCACCACCGCGCCGCCGCACTGCCGCCTCGCCGCCGCCCTGCACGCCGGACCGCCGCCGTCGGAGTTCGTCGTTGAGGTAGATACCTTTTTTTAACCGATCGGTTTTCATAAACCGTAGATCTGTTTTTTATTAGATTAGATCGGTTTGGTTTTTCGTCGGTTTAGTTATTTAGCGGACGTTCGTCCGTACGTTCGTTTTAACGAACGGTTTTCGTCCGTTAGACGCAGACAGCGAACGTTCGTTCGTTAGCCTGTTCGTCCGTTTTCTTTTCGGGGTATTTATCCGCGATTATTCCGATCGCGATTTCTGCCCTGATCTTGTTTTTTGTTTTTCTTTTCGCTCGAGAGTCGGAATCAGGTGATTCAAAATCCCAGATCTTCGTCTCGATGCCCTCTTTACGTTTAACCAACTTGAACACGGTTTTGGCTACTGTAAAATTTGACTTTAGGCCAATTAGCAAACCGGAGCTCGTTTCTTTCGTAGTTTGAGTTTCGTTGCTTCTTTCGAGTTGATTCTTTTTGCAAACCGGAGTTCTTAGGTTGAAATTTCTGGTTAGATCTCTTATTTGAGTTTTACCCGTGCATTAGTTAAGTACTTATTCTGTGCTTGTTTGATTGTGATAGAGTACCCGGAGTGCGCCGCTTGCTACTTTGAATCTCTAGGTTTTGCGGATCATCAGCAAGGCAAGTAACACTTTGATCATACTTTCCAATTACCCAGTTTTCATTGCATTAGTCAAACCCTCACACATTGCATGAGTAGGATCAATTAACTTGTGGGACTGGGAAGTAGATTGAGGTAGTACCTATTACCTGTTTTTCATTCAAACCTTTGGGAGTTACTTCTACGTTTGCTGTTAGGTCATGCTATGCTCGTAGACGTGGATTGGGTGAGTGTATCCATGACAGATGTGAGTTTGTTAATTAATGGTTCAACTTAAGGTGGCAACTTTAACACACATCTGGGTGGATTGAGGCACTTGGGTATTCCAGCGATTGCCTGTGTTTTTCTTTTGGACCGCCACCCAGGCTCAAAGGGATCATGAGATTATTCATACTAGAAACTTCCGTGTGCAGCCACATGCCAATATGGGCTCTGGCATAGTTGAGTAAGTTGTGGGAAACCTTTCCATGATGGGCTAGCATATGTAGAGGGTTTGTAGGTGTACCGGCCTATCTATCTGGTTAAGGGGACTTCTTCGGAAAGACTGTGTCTCGGTCATCCGTTTCTCAAACACCATGCAGTGCGAGAAACCAAACGGAGGCGGTCGAGTCTTCTGGGGAAAAGTGCACAAACCTCTGCAGAGTGTACAAACTGATCATGACTAGCCATGTCCCCGGTTACGGACGTCTTGAGTATCTAGTACTTGGATTATCATGTGAATCTCATCATGTTACTCTAATTTAATATTGTTGGGTTTAAGGATGACTTTTAATTGGGGTTGAGAGGATGTCTATCTTCTCAACAATGTTTCAACTACCATGATAGTTAATTAAAATCTATTCCTTTGAAGTAGAGAAAAATTGGCTTTACGCAAAAACTATAACCATAGAGCTTTCCACCAGCCATATTGCATATAGTATATCTTTACTTTCATTGCTCTCTTGTGTTACTTTGCCAGCATATTCCATGTGCTGACCCGTTTTCGGGCTGCAACGTTCATGTTGCAGACTTTTCAGACGACGAGTAAGGTGCCCTTTTTAGGTCGTGGTTCTATACTCAGTGATGCCGTTGGAGTTGATGGACTCACTTATCTTCCAAGCCTTCCGCTGTTATCGTGTTAGATGGCCTTAAGCCATTTTTATTGTAATAAGTTCATCGTTGGAACTATCTATGTAATAAGTGTGTGATTGCTACTCTGTTATAAATCCTTCAAGTACTGTGTGTGTCAGCATTACTGATCCAGGGATGACACTGATGCACAGAGATCAGACTGTTTGAGGTCTGGTCGCTACACAGTTGTACCTCTTGCAGTTCCCCCAGCATCAGTGAAGTGCCCATCCATGTCCATTGTGCTCATGATAGGTGTTGCAACATTTTGTGTAAGAATAGGATTAGGAGACTCAGCACCACTGCGGGGGTTGTGTGTTGTGCTCAGAATACATGATCTCCAAGATTACCGCTGTCAGGAATTTGCAATTGAGGGTCATTTAGGTCAATCATCTCCACCCTGCACATTTTTTTCACACCAAGTTAACGAAGCAAGTTAGGAGAATCAGGTAAGCATCTAACACACAGAGCGTAGGTAAGAAATTTACTAAGAGACAACATTTAGCTTGACGCAAGTTTCTTTTTTTACAAGAGCGTTGCTACAAAATACAGTAAGCATAAATGCATGAAAAATCAAACACAAGTCGCTCTTTTCTCTACACATGTTTTCATTTTTCTGGGCACAGTTTATCAATAGTAGTTTCTTACAACTTATGTATTTTTTCCATGATGTATTTTTTTGTTTTCTAAATGTTCATAGGAGAGTAACAATTAGCCATGCGATTCAAGGTTTTGGTGAAGCAAGGCGCATGGAAAAGATTTTTTTCTTCTTCGAAGTGCATCTTTTTAACTTTTGGGAAACTTGTGTCAACATGACTGATATCGAGAGTAGATTGTTATATGCTCGATTTTTTAGGAGTAGTCAAGGGTGATGCACTCTTTGTGTTCAAATAACTTCTCTTTGTAGTTGCTTTGTATTGGGAGGAACAAAACATTATCTTCTATGCACAAGACCGTTTTCATTTGCTATTTCCTTTTGTCTTTCTATTCTCATATCATCCTTCTTTGCACAACAATTATTAGGCAATTTGTATGGTCATTCCAAACTAATATTTTTTTCAGAATGCAACTGGAGCATGCTACCATTCATAACATGTCCATGTTTAAAGCAGGAAATAGTGTTCAACCATTTTCCTTGAAGGTAATGTTCGGTACTGGGCAGGTTTTTTATTCATTCATTTTTTCTATTTGTAGTAATATGCAATGTCTCGTATGAATTGCTTAGGATATTCAGTAGATGCTCAAAACAATGTTGCTTTAAGTATAGTAGTTGACAACAATCATGCTAGTTCTTTTTCTGAAATAACCATATTAGTTGCTTCAGATAACCAACAATAGTTGCTTGAAATAAGCATCCCAATAAGCAGGGTTTTGATATACCCCCAGCACTTTTAGTCGATAACACTAGCAACAGTTTATCTTCTTGAAACCAACATAGTTCTTTTTTGGTTTAAAAATCGTAGCATTTGCTTAAAAGGAACATAGCTTTTGCCTAAAGTAAGTAAAGTAGTTTCTCAGAACAAGTGGTTTCACTAATGTTGCAGACCACCTAAAAAGTTTCATGAAACAAAGCTATCCTAGCCCTATGTCTCAATCACAGTTTTTCGTTGCTTGAAATTACCTCACAATTTGCTCTAAAAAACAATAGAATTTGCTTAAAGATCTGTTCCTAAATCCTAGCAATTTTTGGGATAAAACAAACCAAAGTAGATCAACAGTAGCTACAGTTTATCTTCTTGAAACCAACATAGTTCTTTTTTGACTTAAAAACTATAGCACTTGCTTAAAAGGAACATAACTTTTGCCTAAAGAAAGTAAAATAGTTGCTCAGAACAAGGGGTTTCCCTAATGTTGGAGACCACGTAAAAAGTTTCATGAGAGAAAGCTATCCTAGCCCTGTTTGTCAATCACAGTTTTTCGTTGCTTGAAATAATCTCACAATTTGCTCTCAAAATCAACAGAATTTGCTCAAAGATCTGTTCCTAAATCCTAGCAATTTTTGGGGAAAAACCCACAGTAGATCTCTTTTTTTGACTAGCACTCATGAAAAAGAAGTTGTAGCACAATTTAGATAGAGTATATGCAGTATTTTGTATAAAACTGAAGAAAATAATCCAAAAATTCGAGGAAGAATCAACAAGGACATGAGTAGGTACTTTGGCAAATTAAATGGAAGAGCTGGGCAAACCTAATCCCCTGTGCGTCCTTGATTAGTATTTTCTTTCAGTTTTACCTTTGACTGACAACTCCCCTATGCCGCCATTACAGGGTGAACCGAGGTCTGTAGATCTGGGGAAAGAGGCACACCTCTTTTTTCGTAGCTTGGGGGAGAAGAAGATGGGGATTCGTGTGTGGGTTTGTTCACGAGAAGGGAATAGCTAGGAGTCACGTGACGGGGGGACCAGGTGGAGTTGGGTTGCAGGGAGGGTGGGTATGCAATTCGCGTGATAGAGTGGTGGACATGTGGGTTTCCTTTTTCGTCAAGGGGAGACCCGAACCTCCCTTTTATAGCCGGATGCCAGGGAATACTAGGGAGCACCAGGCCACTCCCTAGCCACGTATTTTTTTATTAAATTTCGATTGAAATGTAACCGGACATGCTGCTCGCTTTGAATGGCCGACTCTCGCATCAGTGTCATGGACTGATCCCCCGATCCACGAAGGGATATGGTGTTCGGTTTGCGGGTCGGCGCTGGAGATGCTCTTACAGGGTTTGAAGTTTGAAGGTACTAAAAGTAAGAGTTGAGTCGTGACATATTGATCGGTTACTAATCACAACCGAAAAATCACCTAAACAAGCACGTGCAACGACAGACAGCAACCCTGAACACCGGCATCCAGGCTCCAGCTCTACTTGAAATCAACGGTCAAATGCCCATTTCGTTGATTTCCTCGCGAACGTAATCTTTGGACAGAACAAACGAATGTAACTCAGTTTTTTTTACGGGCGACCAAGCCAACTCTGGCATGCATGCCTTACGCTTATGCATCGTCTTCTAGCCTTGCAATTGCACGATTCGCTTTGTGGAATGGAGCATGAATACTGTTGAGCATACGTTGTCCATCGTATATGTATAGGACTAAGGGTCTGTATTTATACCGTTGTATCTCTCTCTTCCCTCGTATATTTGTAAATCTTGGGAGACAAGTAGAGGCCGGTCCACCCTGTATCTATATATGTGCCCATGCACACGATCAATGGAATTATCGATTCGTGCAATCTCATTCTTCCCAACTAACATGGTATCAGTTTAGCACGCCGATCTCTTCCCCGTCTTCCGCTCCAAGCCGCCGCCGCCGCCCTACAGCCGCCATCGCCGCGCCGCCGTTGTCCGCCGCCGCCGCCGCTCCTCCCTACCTCCCTCGCAGCCGCCGCCTCCTAGCCGCCGCTGCACCCCTCCACCCCCTCCCTCCTCCAGCCGCCGCCGCACCCCTACACCCTAACCCTACCCGCGCCGCCGCCCCTCTTTTTCCATCGAGCCGCCGCCCTCTCCCTACGCCGCTGCTCCCATGGCCTCTCCCGGCTCCAACAACACCAACCCGTTCGCCGGCCTCGTTCCCGATGCCACCGCCGTGCGTGATCTCGACATCCACACCCGCGTCCCCATCAAGCTCGATCAGTCCACCTCCTCCTACTACGCGTGGAAGACTTACTTCAACCTTGTCTTCCGCGAGTACCACCTCCTCGAGCACGTCGACGGGATCGTTGATGGTGATCGCATGGCGGATGACCCGGACTGGATGGCCATTGAGGCCTCTCTCATCCGGTGGTTCTACCTCACCATCTCCCCCGACATCTTCCACACGGTCGTCTCGGATGCTGACGTCGTGTGTGCCGTGTGGACCAAGATCAACAACCTCTTCACCGATAACCAGCTTCAACGTCTTGTGTTTTTGCAGCAGGAATTTTTTGGGTGCCACCAAGACGACTCCTCCATCGACGACTACTGCATGCGCCTCAAGCGCCTCGCCGATGAGCTCCGCGACATCGGCGCCAAGGTGTCAGATGAGCTCATGCTCAGCACTCTCACCGTCGGCCTCAACGAGGACTTCGGCAACGTGGCATCCAACCTCTCCCTGCTGCCGAACCCAACCTTCCAGTCTGTCGTGGCGTATTTACGCTTGGAGGAACGACGGATGAAGAAGGTGAAGGCCCGGGTCAAGCATACTGCTCTCGCCGCCGGGACCTCCCGCGGCCCGCCACCGCCCGCCACGCTTCATCCCCGACCACCGGCGCCCCGGGGTTTCTACCCGCTCCCGCCTGCTCCGCCCGCCCCGGCTGCCCCGCAGCAACAGCAGCCCGGCGGGGGTGGCGGCCGCCGTAACCGGCGCCGTGGGGGCGGGGGCGGAGGTCGCCCCCAACAGCAGCAACAGCAGCCCGGGTACGGAGGGGCTCCACGCCAGCATCAGCCCCTCCCGCCCTGGGCCGTCGGCACAAATCCATGGACCGGCGTGGTCCATGCCTACCACATGCCGGTCCCACGCGCCGCGGGCATCCTCGGGCCCCACCCGACCGGTCCTCAGGCGCATCTCGCCGCCGTCCCTCACCAGGCGGGTGCGGGCGGCTATGCGCCCGGCGGCTATGCTTCAGGTGGCTATATGCCCCCTCCCTACGCGCCACCGCCTGCGTCCGCTCCGCTACCTCCGGCTCCATGGGATCCCGCCCTGCTCGCTGCCCTCCACTCGGCGCCGTCTCCCTCCAACTACGGAGGTGGCGGTGATTGGTACATGGACACGGGGGCCACCACCCACATGACGTCGCACCCTGGTAACCTTGTCTCCTCCATCCCGATTACCACTTCGAACCGCATCACCTTTGGTGATGGTTCCTCCGTTCCCATTACTCATGTCGGTCACAGTTTCTTTCCATCTAACTCTACGCCTATTAACATGTCTAATGTGCTTGTCTCACCTCACCTAGTTAAAAATCTCGTTTCTGTTCGTCGTCTTACCCGTGATAATCCTCTTACCATTGAATTTGATGGTCTTGGTTTCTCTGTGAAGGACGCCCGTACTAGGATGGTGCTGCACCGATGTGACAGCCCTGACGACATGTACCCAGTGCACTCCGCCTCCACCACCTCTCCAGTCGCCCTCTCCGCCGGAGTTGACATTTGGCACGCACGTTTGGGTCACCCGAACTCCACCGTCCTTCGCCAGATTCTCAGGAGTTTTTCATTTTCATGTAATAAATTCGACGAACACACTTGTCATGCTTGTCGTCTCGGCAAGCATGTTCGTCGTCCGTTTAGCGAGTCAAACACTATCTCTTCTTTTCCGTTTCAGTTAGTCCATAGTGATGTTTGGACCTCTCCCGTTGCGAGCAACACGGGCTTCTTATATTATCTTGTGTTACTTGATGATTTCTCTCACTTTGCATGGACGTTTCCACTCCGTCGCAAATCCGATGTGCTCGCCACCCTCACAGCTTTTTACTCCTACATTACTACCCAATTCGGGCGCCCCATCCTCGCCCTCCAGACTGACAACGGAAAAGAGTTTGACAACGCTGCCACCCACCATCTCCTCGCCTCTCACGGCACCACCTTTCGTCTCACATGTCCATACACATCCCAGCAAAACGGCCGAGCCGAACGGATTCTCCGCACTCTTAATGACTGCGTTCGCACGCTGCTCTTTCACTCCAACGTGCCCCCTAGGTTCTGGCCCGACGCTCTCGCCACCGCCACTCTCTTAGTTAACATCCGGCCTTGTCGTCCTCGCTGGAACTTTCCCCCCCCCCACCTTCTCTTCGGTTCCCCTCCGTCCTATGATGGTCTTCGTATCTTCGGTTGTCTGTGTTACCCCAGCACCACCGCCACCACTCCCCACAAACTCGCCCCTCGCTCCGTAGCATGTATCTTCCTAGGTTACCCCCCTAACACCAAAGGTTACCGGTGCTACGACCCCGTCGCGTGTACACTTCCCGGCACGTGTACTTTGATGAGCAGGTTTTTCCTTTTCACCAGGTACCTCCCTCTGCAGTGGCCCCGGCACCCCATGGCCTATCGGATACGGACCCGGTGCAGCTCCCGGTGCGGCCTCTCCCGGCCCCGGCGCGGCTCCCGCTGGCTCCTCCCGGTGCCTCCTCGGCGCGCACTACTACGGCGGCCTCCGCCCCCGCTGCGGATCCGGCCGCCGACTCTGCGGCCTCGGCGCGGCCCAGCATGGCCACCGGCGGCCCCTCGACTTCCGCCTCGCCGGGTGGATCCCCGGCCGCCGCACCGCCTGGAGAGGCGGCCAGCTGCGCCGTCCCGCCCGACCCTGCCTCTTCGGCCGGTCCGGCTGCGCCGACGGGCGCCACTGACCCCGCTGCTTTACCGTCAGCCGCCCCTCCCGCGGCCGCCCCGCCTACCACTGGCGTGGTGACACGGTCCCGCGCCGGTATCTACCGCCCCAGCACGCGCTATGATGCTGATGAGTATGCGTGCGCGGTGTCGACATCATCCTCTCCACCGTCGCCCATTCCCTCGTCTGTACGCGCAGCCCTCCGTGATCCGCACTGGCTTGCCGCGATGTGCGAGGAGTTTGACGCGTTGCAGCGCAACCGCACTTGGCAGCTTGTGCCGCGACCCCCTCATGCCAACGTCATCAGTGGCAAATGGGTGTTCCGTCACAAGACCAACCCTGACGGTTCTCTCGAGCGCTACAAGGCTCGCTGGGTGGTGCGTGGCTTTCGCCAACGCGCAGGAGTGGACTTCACCGACACCTTCGCCCCGGTTGTAAAACCGGGCACGATTCGGACGGTGCTCCAGCTAGCGGTCTCCCGTGCCTGGCCCGTGCATCAGTTGGACGTCTCCAACGCTTTTCTGCATGGTCATCTCACGGAACGGGTTCTCTGCGAGCAGCCGACTGGCTTCGTCGACGCCGAGCATCCTGATCATGTCTGCCTGCTCTCTCGGTCTCTCTATGGCCTGAAGCAGGCCCCGCGGGCGTGGTACGAGCGTATGGCTGGGTTCCTACAGCAGCTTGGGTTTCACACAACCCGCTCCGACGCATCTCTGTTCGTCTATCATCAGGGCGCCGCTACCGCGTACTTGCTGCTCTATGTGGATGACATTATCCTGACGGCATCCTCGCCTGGGCTCCTTCAGCAGCTCACGGCTCGTCTTCGCGATGAGTTTGCCCTCAAGGATCTGGGAGCACTGCATTACTTCCTTGGCATTGAGGTCGTTCTCCGCACCGACGGGTTTTTTATGCATCAGCAGAAGTACGCCCATGAGCTTCTTGAGCGCGCGGGCATGCTTAATTGCAAAACCGCGTCCACGCCTGTTGACACCAAGGCGAAGGTGTCTGCCTTGGAGGGTTCCCCAGCGCCGGATGCAGCGTTCTATCGCTCCATTGTTGGCGCTCTGCAGTATCTCACACTCACTCAGCCTGATTTGCAGCATGCAGTCCAGCAGGTGTGCCTCCATATGCACTCTCCACGTGACTCTCATTGGACCCTGATGAAGCGTATTCTCCGATACATACGCGGCACCATGAGCATGGGACTCACTCTGACGGCCTCCTCCTCCATTGACATGGTTGCCTACTCCGACGCTGACTGGGCCGGTTGCCCGGATACGCGTCGCTCTACGTCAGGCTACTGCGTCTACCTCGGGCCCTCGCTGATTTCGTGGTCGTCCAAGCGACAACCCACGGTCTCCCGCTCGAGCGCCGAGGCGGAGTATCGGGCAGTGGCTAACGCCGTCGCCGAGTGCTCTTGGCTCCGTCAGCTGCTTCAGGAGTTGCTTTGTGTGGTCCCCAAGGCCACGATCGTCTACTGTGACAACGTCTCCGCTGTCTACCTCTCCGCCAACCCGGTTCACCATCGTCGTACGAAGCATATTGAGCTCGACATTCACTTCGTTCGCGAGCAGGTGGCTCTTGGGAAGGTTCGTGTTTTGCACGTTCCTACCACTCAGCAGTTTGCCGATGTCATGACTAAGGGACTACCGACCCCAGTCTTTGAGGAGTTTCGGTCCAGTCTCTGTGTCTCCGGCGACGCTTCGACTGCGGGGGGTGTTGAGCATACGTTGTTCACCGTACATGTATAGGACTAGGGGTCTGTATTTATACCGTTGTATCTCTCTCTCTCCCCTCGTATATTTGTACATCTTGGGAGACAAGTAGAGGCCGGTCCACCCTGTACCTATATATGTGCCCATGCACACGATCAATGGAATTATCGATTCGTGCAATCTCATTCTTCCCAACTAACAAATACATTAGCATTTTGAAAGTCTTCGTTCGCTTCAAAAGATACAAGGACGCACGCGCGAACTGCCAGGAGTGAGTAAATCCAACGATATTTAGTTGTCCGTCACAAGTTGCTCAGTGCGTGTCAAGCTACGTATGCCAATACGCAATGGCACCTGTTTGACTATCTTCGCCTTGCTTCATCAGAGTTTTTCACCCGTGCACGAGCTCGTCCGGCCACGCTGACTTTGACTAAAGATTGCGCTACCTTGTTCTTAGCCAATCCAGCCGGTCAAGCTTTGTCCACTGGATCATGGCGACAACTTTAGTTGTAGTACCTACCGATTTCCGATTTTTCAGTTGACGGTGCCGACTGCGGACGAGTTGCATATGGTCATTACGTGCGTTCGGCGTCAACGACCGGCCGACTGGATCCAGGTTTTGGAGTGTGAGTTTAACATTGTATCTCTGCATGCTGCCAGCTCAATTCATGGGTATTCACCATATTTTTTTTATCCTTTTAATTTACGCTCTTCATCTACGACGGTTGCTTTTCTTGTGCGATGATTCTATGGTGTCTTAGCACGACAGCTTTCCGACTGTCTACTACAATAAGGTTTGCCCGGCTTCTGCGAGGGAGAGGCAATGACAGCGGCGCGCCTTCGGCTCGCTTCGGTGTTTGTAGTTATTGTTGAGTATATATATTATGTGCATATTGTGTATTGGGCTCGCGTCCTAGTTTTTTTTATAGTTGAGGTCCGTGACCTACCTTTATACATCATATAGCCTATGCACGAGGAACAATACATCATACAATCATAATCTCATACATGGTATCGGTTTCCAAGATTTCTTTCCCGTTTCCACCGACGCCGATCGCTCCCGAGCCGCTCACCGCTTCGCCAATCGCTACCCGCCCGCGCACCCGCTAACCTGATCATGTTGCCATCCGTCGGCGTCTCGTGTCCTCGCGTGCCACTGTTCTCGGCGAGATCATATCAATCATGTATCCGGCGTCAGGCTGGCAATGGGGATTACCCATGCGGGTATTGGACTCCCATCCCCGTCCCCGCGACAGCCTTATCATGCCCGTCCCCGTCCCCATACCTGTCTGCGGGGATAAAAATATTCCCATCCCCATCCCCGTCGGGTTTTTTTTATACCCGTGGGGAAACCCATAGACGCTATCAGCAACAACCCATATAGCATTTTAGTAGGAAAAATAGCATTTCAGCACAATAAATAGTATGTTGTGTATATGTAAGGGTTTTCCTCAGGCTTTTTGGCCACACGGATGGGATGGGTGAAAAACTCAGTGGCTAAGGGCATGAATTACACGGGGTCTACTAATTTTTGACCATGCATGTAAGGCCTACACGGGTAAGACGGGTAACGGGCATAGGTAATTATATCCCGTCTCCATCCCCGTCATACATGTTGGGTAAGGTATTTGACCCACAAACTTCCCCGTTGGTATTAAAGCTGGCACATCCCCGTCTCCTAATAAAGTAATTACTCATTGGGACACGGGTAACGGTTAACAATTGCCAACTTGAATCCGGCGGTGGTTTGCTATACGTTCATAGCTAGCTAGCTTTGACTCCGTCAAAAGCATCCACTTGCATGTGTGTTTGGTTGGTAGCTCCGTGAAGAATCGATCAGCTACCGTGTTAACTTTCGTCTACGTACGTGCAGTTTGAATGTACAAGCGATGGCGTCCACCGGCCCATCCGTTGCCGCCTCTACCGTCCTGTCACCGGCGGCCTCTAGCGCGGCTCCGCTGCCGGCACCCTACGGTGCGGTCCTGCCACCGTATGGGACGGCCACTACCTACGACGCGGCCGGCGCCGCCCCGCCAACCCGCTTCGACTTGCCGTGCGACTCGGCTTCGCTGCCCCGCTGACGTACGTCGTCGCCCCACCGTCGACGCTTTCTGGTCAGTCCGTCGTCGCCCCGCTGCCGGCGCTGACTCTACCCGTCGACCCCTTGCCGTCGCGCGGGCGTTCAACGCGCCCGTTCCCACATACGGGGCTTCGTCTGCGTACGGGGCTCCGTCCGTGAACGGATCTCCCGAGTACTGGTGGGGGTCGTCAGCGGGCCAGCACTCGTCCGCTGGAGAGTATCCACCGCCGCAGCTGAGCGGCTGCTACGGCTTCCCCATGGCGTCTCCGTCCCCCTCGCCGGCCCTGCCGCCGTCACCCTGGGACCCGGTGCATCTCACCGCGCTACATGCCGCTCCTACGTCGAACAACTACACTGGCAGTGCTGATTGGTACATGGACACCGGTGTTGCGGCTCACATGTTTGCTCATCCTGGTAACCTTGCCTCTTTCACTCCTATCTCCACCGAACGCCGCATCATTGTCGATGATGGTTCCACACTTTCTATCACTCATGTTGGGCACACTTCTTTTCCTTCTACTTCTACGCCTTTATCTTTGTCTAACATACTTGCGTCTTCTCATTTTATTAAGAATCTTATCTCCGTTCATTGTTTCATTCGTGAAAATCATGTCACTGTTGAATTTGACGAGTTTGGTTTTTGTGTTAAGGACGCTCGAGCCAGGATGGCACTTCATCGATGTGACAACCCCGGCGAGCTCTATCCGATGCATTCGCCCTCATCCACCACCACCGCACCGGTCGCTCTCTCCGCTGAAGTTGATCTCTGGCACGCTTACTTGGGTCACCCCAACTCCGTCACACTTCATCATATTCTTAGGAGTTTCAGTTTCAGTTGTCATAAGATTGATAATCACACTTGTCATGTCTGTCGAGTCGGCAAATATGTTCGTCTGCCGTTTAATAATTCCACCACCATTGTTTCTTTTCCTTTTCAGTTGATTCATAGCGATGTATGGACCTCTCCGGTTCCTAGTAATTCAGGCTATTTATATTATCTGGTCATTCTTGATGATTATTCTCATTATGTGTGGACTTTTCCTTTGCGCAGAAAGTCGGATGCACTCTCCACCTTGATGACTTTTTACTCCTACGTCCGCACACAGTTTGGGTGTCCCATCCTTGCGTTTCAAACCGACAATGGGAAAGAGTTGGACAACCTTGCTTTCCACACTTTTCTGGCGCACCACGGCAAAGTTTTTCGTCTCACATGTCCATACACTTCCCAGCAGAACGGTCGAACCGACCGAGTCCTTCGCACTCTGAATGACTGCGTTCGTACGCTCCTGTTTCATGCTAACATGCCGCATCGCTTCTGCCCGGACGCACTCGCTACTACATCACTCCTCCTTAACCTTCGACCCTGCCGCCCACGGTGGAACTACGCACCTCACCACCTTCTCTTTGGTACGCCCCCGTCCTATGATGGATTGCGTATCTTTGTGTGCCTTTACTATCCTAGCACTGCCGACACCGCTCCTCACAAACTTGCACCACGTTCTGTCGCTTGCATCTTCATTGGCTACCCCTCTAACTCCAAGGGATATCGGTGCTATGATCCCGTCTCCCACCGTGTGTTCACCTCCCGACAACTTTACTTTGATGAGCATGTGTTTCCGTTTCAGCAGGTACCCCCGGCTGTTCCTCCCGCCACCGGTGACGCATGCTTCTCGACGCCTCTCCCAGGGCGCTCGCGCCCCTCTTTTGGCCCGCCCTGGCTTTGAGGCGTGCCCCCCGCATGCGGCTCCTCCTACAGCCGCGACGCTGGCGCCCCCGACGTTGGCCCCCGCGCCCCCCCCCCAGCGTCCCTGGCGCCCCCGGTGCCCGCGCCCCCCTCGGCGCCCCGGCGCCAACGACACCCTCGGTGCATGTGGCCGGTCCGGCCACCTGCATCCGCATGGGTGTTTTTCGCCCGAGCTCACACTACGCCTTGATGGCTACGTCCATGCGGCGTCCACCTCTGAGCCGTCGCCGTTGCCGTCCTCTGTTCAAGCCGCTCTTTGTGACCCGCTCTGGATGGCTGCGATGCAAGAGGAGTTTGACGCCCTGTTGCGCAACCGGACGCGGCAGCTTGTTCCCCGTCCCCGACACGCCAACGTGATTATCGAGAAGTGGGTCTTTAAACACAAGCTCCATCCTGATGGCACCCTTAATCGCTATAAAGCGCGCTGGGTCATTCGTGGCTTCCGACAGCGTGTTGGCATCGACTTCACCGACACCTTCGCTCTGGTCGTCAAGCCCAGCACGATACGCACGGTTCTCCACCTTGCGGTCTCCCGTGCTTGGCCGGTGCACCAGATGGACGTCTCCAACGCCTTCCTCCATGGTCACCTCGAGGAGCAGGTTTTCAGCCAGCAGCCCACCGGGCTTGTTGACCCGGCGCTTCCCGACCACGTGTGCCTGCTTTCGCGGTCCTTGTACAGACTCAAGCAGGCTCCGCGCGCTTGGTACCAGTGCATCGCGGTGTTTCTCCACCATCTTGGGTTCCGCTCTACCCGCTCGGACGCCTCACTCTTCATCATCCTGTCGGCATGTACGACTGGTCTCCTCAGTCAGCTCACGACTCGTCTTCGCGCTGAGTTCGCCATCAAGGACTTGGGTCCTTTGCACTACTTCCTCGGTGTCGAGGTAGTGTGCCGTCCGGATGGCTTCTTCCTTCATCAGCGGAAGTACGCTCACGAGCTCCTGGAGTGTGCTGGCATGCTTAACTATAAGCCCGCCGCTACGCATGTTGATACGAAGGCCAAGCTTTCTGCCACGGATGGTTCTCCTGCTTCGGATGCTGCTTTCTATCGGTCTATCGTTGGTGCTCTCCAGTATCTCACTCTGACTCGACCAGAAATCCAGTATGCCGTGCAGCAGGTGTGTCTTCATATGCATGCTCCTCGTGATGTTCACTAGGCTGCCGTCAAGCAGATTCTCCGCTATATCTATGGCACTATGGATCTTGGTGTCATGCTTCACGCCTCCGCCGACACCGCCCTCACCGCTTACTCCGATGCAAACTGGGCGGGCTGCCCTGACACTCGTCGCTCCACTTCGGGCTATTGTTTCTACCTTGGACCTTCACTTATCTCGTGGTCGTCCAAGCGGCAGCCTGCGGTCTCTCGTTCTAGTGCTGAGGCTGAGTATCGTGCAGTGGCCAACGTCATCGCCGAGTGTTCGTGGCTTCGTCGGCTGCTTCAGGAGCTCTCTTACCCTGTTCACCGTGCCACGGTGGTCTACCGTGACAAGGTCTTGGCGGTCTACCTCTCCGCTAACCCGGTACATCATCGACGGACCAAGCATATTGAGTTGGATATTCATTTTGTTCGGGAACAGGTGGCCCTTGGCCATATTCATGTTTTAGACGTCCCTACTTCCCAACAATTTGCTGATATCATGACCAAGGGCTTGCCTGATAACCCACAAGTGTAGGGGATCAGTTGTAGCCTCTTTCGATACGTAAGAGTGTCGAACCCAACGAGGAGCGAAAGGTAGACCAAATATTCTCTCAAGTTCTATCGACCACCGATAAAACTCTACGCACGCTTGACGTTCGCTATACCTAGAACAAGTATGAAACTAGAAGTACTTTGTAGGTGTAACGGGATAGGTTTGCAAGAGTATAAAGAGCACGTAAATATAAACTAGGGGATGTTTAGATAAAGAAGCAATAAATTTAGGATAGCGAGTGTGGAAAAGTGGTGGTAGGAGTTGCGAAATTGTCCCTAAGCAATTGACTACGTTACTAGACCGATAGCAAGTTTTATGTGGGAGAGGCCACTGCTAGCATGTCATCCCTGACTTGGAATTCTATGCACTTATGATTGGAACTATTAGCAAGCATACACAACTACTAACGTTCATTAAGGTAAAACCCAACCATAGCATTAAGATATATTGGCCCCCTTCAATCCCGTATGTATCAATTTCTACCCTAGGTTCAAGCTTCTGTCACTCTTGCCCTCCAATACGTAGTCCTATCAACATACAACTAAACCTATATTGTGATCCACGCGCACGCTCATATGATGGGCACCAAAGTACAGCAACATAACCACAAGCAAATTAAACCAATCATAGCAATTCACCAATTACCGATAGGATAACGAAAATCTACTCAGACATCATAGGATGGCAACGCATCATTGGATAATAATATGAAGAATAAAGCACCATCTTCAAGTAGAGGGTACAGCGGGTTGTGGGAGAGTGGACCGCTATAGATAGATGGGGGAAGGTGATGAAGATGTTCGTGAAGATAACAGAGGTGTTGGTGTAGATCGCCGTAACGCGATGATGGCATCGGCGGCGTTCCGGCGCCACCGGGAGAGAGGGGGAGAGAGCCCCCCTCCTCCTTCTTCTTCCTTGACCTTCTCCCTAGACGGGAGAAGGGTTTCCCCTCTGGTCCATGGCCTCCATGGCGGCGGAGGGGCGAGAGCCCCTCCGAGATTTGATCTGTCTCTTTGTTTCTGCGCTCTCAGATTCTGGCCTTTCACCGTTTCTTATATTCCCGGAGATCCGTAACTCCGATTGGGCTGAATTTTTGACACGATTTTTATCCGGATATTAGCTTTCTTATTATGAGGAATATCACCTTCATCAAATCTATAGAGAGAATTTACCTTTACTACCGTGTCGGGTTATCAAGACCATGTATTTCTTCAATAGGTGGTAAATTCTTAACATCTTCAGCTTTAATACCTTTTTCTTTCATAGATTTCTTTGCCTCTTGCATATCTTCAGGACTGAGAAATAGGATACCCCTTTTGTTCGGAGTTGGCTTAGGATTTGGTTCAGGAAGTGTCCAATTATTTTCATTACTCAACACATTATTTAATAGCAATTCAGCTTGATCAACGGTTCTTTCCCTGAAAACACAACCAGCACACCTATCCAGATGGTCTCTAGAAGCATCAGTTAGTCCACTATAAAAGATATCAAGTATTTCACTTTTCTTAAGAGGATGATCAGGCAAAGCATTAAGTAATCGGAGAAGCCTCCCCCAAGCTTGTGGGAGACTCTCTTCTTCAATTTGCATAAGCTTGTGGGAGACTCTCTTCTTCAATTTGCATAAAATAATATATTTCCCTTAAGGCATCTTGTTTCTTATGAGCGGGAAAATATTTAGCAAAGAAGTAATAAATCATATCCTCGGGACTACGCACACAACCAGGATCAAGAGAATTAAACCATGTTTTAGCATCACCCTTTAAGAAGAACGGAAATAACTTAAGGATATAATAGTAGCGAATTTTTCCTCATTGGTGAATAAGGTGGCTATATCATTTAATTTAGTAAGATGTGCCTCAACAGTTTCAGATTCATAGCCATGGAAAGGATCATATTCAACCAAAGCAATTAACTCAGGATCGACAGAGAAATCATAATCCTTATCAGAAATACAGATAGGTGAAGTAGCAAAAGCAGGGTCATATTTCATTCTAGCATTCAAGGACTTTTCTTTCAGCTTAGCTAACAATTTCTTAAGATCATACCTATCATTGCAAGCTAAAAGATTTCTAACAGTTTCTTCATCCATAACATAACCCTCAGGCACAACATGCAATTCATATCTAGGGGGAGAATCTTCATCATCACTTTCATCAATATTATCAGTTTCAGTAATTTCATTCTCTCTAGCCCTAGCAAGTTGTTCATCAAGAAATTCACCTAGTGGCACAGTATTACCGAACATAGAAGTAATTTCATCATAAGTATCATGCATAGTAGAAGTGGCATCATCAAGAACATGCGACATATCAGATTCAATAGCAGGTGAAGGTGTCGCAAATTTACTCATAACAGAAGGTGAATCAAGTGCAGAGCTAGATGGCAGTTCCTTACATCCCCTCGTAGTTGAGGGATAAATCTTGGTTTTTTCGTCTTTCAAGTCCGTCACAGTGATCAACAGATATAAATCTCAAGTGACTCACAGAATATAGCTATGCTCGCCGGCAACAGCGCCAGAAAATAGTCTTGATAACCCACAAGTATAGGGGATTGCAACAATTTTCGAGGGTAGAGTATTCAACCCTAATTTACTGATTCGACACAAGGGGAGCCAAAGAATATTCTCAAGTATTAAAAGTTGAGTTGTCAATTCAACCACACCTAAAAGACTTAATATCTACAGCAAAGTATTTAGTAGCAAAGTAGTATGGAAGTAACAGTAACGGTGGCAAAAGTAACAATAGAAGTTTTGTAGTAATTGTAACAGTAGCAACAGAAAAGTAACTAAGCAAAGATCAATATGTGAAAAGCTCGTAGGCATTGGATCAATGATGGATAATTATGTCGGATGCGATTCCTCATGTAATAGTTATAACATAGGGTGACACAGAACTAGCTGCAGTTCATCAATGTAATGTAGGCATGTATTCCGAATATAGTCATACGCGCTTATGGGAAAGAACTTGCATGACATCTTTTGTCCTACCCTCCTATGGCAGCGGGGTCCTATTGGAAACTAAGGGATATTAAGGCCTCCTTTTAATAGAGTACCAGACCAAAGCATTAACACTTAGTGAATACATGAACTCCTCAAACTACGGTCATCACCGGGAGTGGTCCCGATTGTTGTCACTTCGGGGTTGCCGGAGCATAACACATAGTAGGTGACTATTGACTTGCAAGATAGGATCAAGAACTCACATATATCCATCAAAACATAATAGGTACATATCTGAAATCATGGCACTCGGGCCCTAGTGATAAGCATTAAGCATAGCAAACTCATAGCAACATCAATCTTAGAACATAATGGATACTAGGGATCAAACCCTAACAAAACTAACTCGATTACATGGTAAATATCATCAAACCCATCACCGTCCAGCAAGCCTACGGTGGAATTACTCACGCACGGCGGTGAGCATCATGGAATTGGTGATGGAGGAAGGTTGATGATGACGATGGCGACGAATCCCCTCTCCGGAGCCCCAAACGGACTCCAGATCAGCCCTCCCGAGAGAGATTAGGACTTGGCGGCGGATCCGTATCGTAAAACGCGATGAATCCTTCTCTCTGATTTTTTTCTCCCCGAACGTGAATATATGGAGTTGGAGTCGAGGTCGGTGGAGCCTCATGGGGCCCACGAGACAGGGGTGCGCGCCCAGGGGGCAGGCGCGCCCCCACCCTCGTGGACAGGGTGTGGGTCCCCTAGTCTTGATTCTTTCGCCTGTATTTTTATATATTCCAAAAAAAATCTCCGTGGATTTTCAGGTCATTACGAGGACTTTTATTTCTGCTCAAAAATAACACCATGGCAATTCTGCTGAAAACAACGTCAGTCCGGGTTAGCTCCATTCAAATCATGCAAGTTAGAGTCCAAACAAGGGCAAAAGTGTTTAGAAAAGTAGATACGTTGGAGATGTATCGATGAGTTATACGTTATTGTATGAGATGGTCATGTTTTGTAATTTATCGGCAACCGGCAGGAGCCTTATGGTTGTCTTTTATTGTACGAATTGTGAACGCCATGTAATTGCTTTACTTTATCACTATGAGTTAGTGATAGTAGTAGTAGCAGTAGTTGGCGAGACGACCAACACCCTACGATGAAGATCATGGTGTCAAGCCGGTGACGATGGAGATCATGACGATGCTTTGGAGATGGAGATCAAAAGCACACGATGATGATGGCCATATCATGTCATATATTTTGATTGCATGTGATGTTTATCTTATTATGCATCCTATTTTGCTTAGTACGACGGCAGCATTATAATATGATCCCTTACAAAATTTCAAGATACAAGTGTTCTCCATGAGTATGCACCGTTGCGACAGTTCGTCGTGCCGAGTGATGTCTACACACGCTTCTACTCTTGTAGACTATGTTGGGCCTCCAAGCGCAGAGGTTTGTAGGACAACAGCAATTTCCCTCAAGTGGATGACCTAAGGTTTATCGAACTCAGGGAAGTAGAGGTTGAAGATGGTCTCTCTCAAGCAACCATGCAACTAAGATATAAGAAGTCTCTTGTGTCCCCAACACACCTAATACAACTAGGAGTTGTATAGGTGCACTAGTTCGGCGAAGAGATGGTAAAATATGGATGATAGGAGTGGCAAAGCAAAGTAATATAAATCTGTAATAAAAAGTGCAGCAAGCAAACAAGTGGTAAACGTGAGCACAAATGGTATTGCAATGGTGGAAACAAGGCCTAGGGATTATATACTTTCACTAGTGGCAACTCCCAACAACATTAACATAATCGAATCACATGATATTTCCCATAAAACATGCAATGGAGACGCACCCGGAGGTCATTCCTTCGTGGTCAAGAGAGGACGAGAATTATGTAGGGCTACAAAAGCACACCTCAAAGTTCGTAGTTCTCAATCTAAGGATTTCCCAATGTCACCGCGGCCATCCAAAGAGAGTCCCACAATCACCACAACATATCTAAAGGATAGTCAAAGACAAGCACCAAGAGACTCTCAATCTTCAATCAACACACAAGAGAGGAAATCACTCATGAAAATATTTTTCTAATCCATGTCCAATAGACCGCTGTCACCTTGGTCTCGGGGATTATACTAGATAAAGACAAGTGAGTACATCAATCCAATACATAGAGGAAGGGGAAATATCATGGGATCACCCTAGATTAACATAGCCTATGATCACAACGAAGATCACATCATGGGAGAGAGAGATAACCACATAGCTACACGTACGAGCCCTCGGCCCCGAAGGAAACTACTCACGCATGGACATGGTGAGGAGGAGGTTGATGATGGTGTTGATGGAGAGGTGCAGCCCCGCGAGGAAGCGGCGGCCGGCGGCGGCCACGGAGGCGGCGACGGCGAGGAGGAGACGGCGGTGGCCCTAGGGGGCGGCGGCGGCCCTTGGGGGCGGCGGCGGCCCTAGGGGCAGCGGCTCCTTGGCCCCCCTTCTTCCTTGTGGATGGTGCTGCAATGGTGCTGGTCCTCCCCTCCAAGAGGGCGGCTCGGGAGGAGGAAAATTCGTGGTCCTTGGTGACCTAGGTTTCCTCTCTTTATATAGACTCTCGGATTCCCGTCATCATATTTTGGGCCTCAGTAAAACGGGCTTTACTCGGCCGTCCGGACTCCGATTTGGACGAATTTTATATCCAGAAGCATCGCCTCGAAATTCCCCACAACTTTCGCAACTAGACTTTTTCCGTTTGACGTCATATACGGGCCGGAACGTGACCATCTTTAAAAAACGTTCTCAGACAGATTTCAGGAAAGACAGAGTCCTACTCCAATACGACTCCTTTTGCGTTTTTGTCAATTCCAAGTAATTCCTACACAATAAAGTGTAAAACAAGAACATTGTGCACTTTTGCAACCATTAGTAGGTTAGTCCAAATATGATCAAAAGTGTATGGAAGTGCATAAATATCATAGCAATATCACACAAAAAAGGCATGGAGCAAGCAGAAATTATAGATACGTTTTGGACGTATCAACATCCCCAAGCTTAATTCCTACTCGTCCTCGAGTAGGTAAATGATAACAAGCATAATTTCTGTGATGACATGCTATTAACCATATAAGAACTTTTCACAGTCACATGACAAATGCTTACTGAGATAATGAATCTGTAGTAATTAAGTTTCCTCATGAGAATATCACAAAGAACTGAAAGTTTTACAATATGATACTGAAACACTCAATAGATTTGTAGTGAGCATGGTGTGCAAACATGACAAAGTGATACCTCGCTTGCCCCCTTTAGTGAAGCAAAACATAAATGCAGGGGCACCTCCAAAGTTTAAGTGACGACTAGATACAATGATTTCAGAATAAACGATATCATAATCATGCAGAAGACAATGGTACTTTGGGACAATGCACATTATACTCTGAATGACAATCATGCTCTCAATAGTTGGTGCTTTAAAAAAAGAAGGTGGAGACTCTCGAACCGTGGCTTTTGTTGGCAAGGTTGAAAACCCGCGGTCGAAAACAAAAAATAAACATGTACCAGAGCTCTTGGTTTCTAAAAACAGAGGTAATAATTATTTTTTGAGAATATGCATGTTTCGTCAACGAATGCTAGCAGATAACTCAATTACTTCTTGAGCTGGACAAGTTTCGAGGAACGGCTCCCGAATGAGGACGATCACATTCTCTTAATCTCCTTTGTTTATCACTGCCAAAGTTTTCTGATTTCTCATGAACAAAGCGTGAAGGAGGGTTTGTTTGTTGTATATTTTTTTAATGAGCCGGGCGCACTCTATGCCAGTTCCTTCTCGTATTATGGGTTTGCACATTAGACATGCAATCCCGGGGTGAAGCTTGTCCAACTTAAAAAGATCATGAATTAACTACTACTTCCTCATGAGCTAAAACAGAGGCACAAAAGAGAAATGCTTTTTTTTGAATAATTTCGAGATGGTACATGAAAGTCTTCGTTAGGAATGACAGGTAAATACCATGTATAGGAAGGTATGGTGGACTCATATGGCATAACTGGTTTAAAGGATTTGGATGCACAAGCAGTCAGTCCGCTTAGTACAGGCGAAGGTTAGCAAAAGACTGGGAGCGACCAACTAAAAGAACAATGACGGTCATAATCATGCAGAGCGACAAAGCAACATTGAATCGGACATGGAAGTTATATCGCTACTCAGAAATTAAAGATCATCCAGGCTTGATGGACTTTCTTTACAGTCTTAAATATGCGTGAGCATATGCCAAGTCAATCAAAATAAATTCTTGGAGGAAGATATCACTAAACCATACCATATCATAGGCAAACAAATCATGTTGGTACTCCAATAACACATTGAGAACCCCCAGCTATTTGAGACTAACCATAAGAAAACATGAACTACTAAGCACCATTATGCACGTAGCGTTTTTATCATAGACATATCAACTAGTGCAACAAAAGCCAACTCTCTTAACAAGATAAGCATTATAACTAAATAGAGTTCCAGCAACCAACTAAACAAAAGCTCTTCAAAAAAGATAAGCATGAAAACTAAGAGCTGAACATGATAGTAGCTATTGAAAGACAAAGAACACACACAGCAAGGATAGACATGAAAATTCTATGTTATGTTCTAGGTTGAAGTGGAGCGTGTTTCTCTCCCACACAAAGAAAGCTGAGTTCCAACTCGTTATGAACAGCAAGCAAAGCTAAAGAAAACATAAAAGGAAAACTAAAAGCAAGACGCTCCAAGCATAGCACATAACACATGAAGTGATAAAAATATAGTGGAACGAAAGACGAACAGATAATGTTGATGGAGAAGGGGATGCACGGGGGCATCCCCAAGCTTAGACGCTTGAGTCTTCTTGAATATTTCTTGAGGGTGCATGGGGGCATCCTCAAGCTTGAGCGTTTGACACTCCTGAATCTTTTTATCATCTTCCCTCGCACACTTGAAAACTCCCTTCATACATAACTCATCATAATCTGATTAGCGAGGTTAGTACCCTTAATAAAATAATTTTTCCTTGCTGGAAATAAGGATATTCTTGAAGGTCTACTGTTTCTCAAGATTGCCAAAAGGTTTTTGCAAAGAAAAAGCAGGCTCAAGGTTTGCAAAATGAAGGAAAGGTAAAACATGACAGAATCTGTGAAAAACAGACCAGCAGGTAGTAAATAATTTTTTCAGGGCACTTCTGCAACTCAAATAAAAAAACTCAGAACAGACGCCCGAAAGCCAATTGTATAGAGCACGCTGTCGAAAAAATTCAGACCAAAAAGATGATCTGGTGATTTTATACGAATTTTTCTATCCAAGGACAGAATCTGTTTCCTGGACAGCACGTCACAACTTTTGAACTTTTTTGCAATCAGAGGCTAAACTTGGCACAAAGCTGAAAAGTAAAGATACAATGATGATGCTACTGTAGTAACAAACATCAAGACCACTACAAACTGAAAGAACAAACTGAAAGCAAAGATAACAAGGGTTGTCTCCCTAGAGCTCTTTCTTTATAGCCATAAAGATAGGCTTAAGACTTTAATGATGCTCTCGTAGGAATAAGAGTTGAAGAGCAAAAGAGAGCATCAAGAAGCAAATATCAAACACATCTAAGCCTAACATGCTTCCTATGCATAGGAATATTGCAATAGAATAATTCATTGAAGCACAAAGCAATAAGCATAGGAAGACAAAACAAGTGCAGCTTCAAAACCTTCAACATAAAGAGAGGGAACTTGATATTATTGCAACATCTATAAGCATATGTTCCCTTCTCATAATAATTTTCAGTGGGATCACGAATAAACTCAACAATATAAGCATCACATAAAGCATTGTTACCATGATCCACATGCAAAAAGGTACTCTTACTCTCCATATAAGCATCTTTGGGGAGCCCATGGTTAGGACTTTTTAGCATTAACGTTTTCAGTCTCCCCCAAGCTTGAGCTACGCTCTCTCCGTCACGAGACCTAAAGTTATAGATATAGTTCCTGTCTCGATGAATTTCATGAAGAGGATAAAACTTAGTATAAAAGAGAGACATAAACTCTTGCCAATCAAGCAAGTGCGAGTTATCGAGAAGCTTATACCAATCTGAAGCTTTATCTATAAGTGATACGGCGAACAATTTCATCATGACAAACTCCCTTGATACACCTGCAAGCTTAAATAATGAACATAATTGTGACAGATATAGCAAGTGTTCACCGGGATGTCTGTTTCCTGCATAACGATTAGCCAAAACATAATCGATAATACCAGCTGGTATTTTATAGGGCATAATTTCAGTAGGGGGAGGAGCAACCACCACAGGTGTGGGGCGTCTTCCCACAAGCAACGAACTAAGATTGCGGTTTTCCATAAACATAACTAGTGAAATAAAAACAAGAAACAAAAAGATTTAATTGCAAGATCTAAAGATATACCTTCAAGCACTCACTTCCCCGGCAACGGCGCCAGAAATAGCTTGATGTCTACACACGCTTCTACTCTTGTAGACTATGTTGGGCCTCCAAGCGCAGAGGTTTGTAGGACAGCAGCAATTTCCCTCAAGTGGATGACCTAAAGTTTATCGAACTCAGGGAAGTAGAGGTTGAAGATGGTCTCTCTCAAGCAACCCTGCAACTAAGATACAAGAAGTCTCGTGTGTCCCCAACACACCTAATACAACTAGGAGTTGTATAGGTGCACTAGTTCGGCGAAGAGATGGTAAAATATGGATGATAGGAGTGGCAAAGCAAAGTAATATAAATATGTAATAAAAAGTGCAGCAAGCAAACAAGTGGTATATGTGAGCACAAATGGTATTGCAATGGTGGAAACAAGGCCTAGGGATCATACTTTCACTAGTGGCAACTCCCAACAACATTAACATAATCGAATCACATGATATTTCCCATAAAACATGCAATGGAGACGCACCCAGAGGTCATTCCTTTGTGGTCAAGAGAGGACGAGAATTATGTAGGGCTACAAAAGCACACCTCAAAGTTCGTAGTTCTCAATCTAAGGATTTCCCAATGTCACCGCGGCCATCCAAAGTGAGTCCCACAATCACCACAACATATCTAAAGGATAGTCAAAGACAAGCACCAAGAGACTCTCAATCTTCAATCAACACACAAGAGAGGAAATCACTCATGAAAATATTTTTCTAATCCATGTCCAATAGACCGCTGTCACCTTGGTCTCAGGGATTATACTAGATAAAGACAAGTGAGTACATCAATCCAATACATAGAGGAAGGGGAAATATCATGGGATCACCCTAGATTAACATAGCCTATGATCACAACGAAGATCACATCATGGGAGAGAGAGATAACCACATAGCTACACGTACGAGCCCTCGGCCCCGGAGGAAACTACTCACGCATGGACATGGTGAGGAGGAGGTTGATGATGGTGTTGATGGAGAGGTGCAGCCCCGCGAGGAGGCGGCGGCCGGCGGCGGCCACGGAGGCGGCGGCAGCGAGGAGGAAACGGCGGCGGCCCTAGGGGGCGGCGGCGGCCCTTGGGGGCGGCGGCGGCCCTAGGGGCAGCGGCTCCTTGGCCCCCCTTCTTCCTTGTGGATGGTGCTGCAATGGTGCTGGTCCTCCCCTCCAAGACGACGGCTCGGGAGGAGGAAAATTCATGGTCCTTGGTGACCTAGGTTTCCTCTTTTTATATAGACTCTCGGATTCCCGTCATCAGATTTTGGGCCTCAGTAAAACGGGCTTTAGTCGGCCGTCCGGACTCCGATTTGGACGAATTTTATATCCAGAAGCATCGCCTCGAAATTCCCCATAACTTTCGCAACTAGACTTTTTCCGTTTGACGTCGTATTCGGGCCGGAACGTGACCATCTTTAAAAATCGTTCTCAGACAGATTTCAGGAAAGCCAGAGTCCTACTCCAATACGACTCCTTTTGCGTTTTTGTCAATTTCCAAGTAATTCCTACACAATAAAGTGTAAAACAAGAACATTGTGCACTTTTGCAACCATTAGTAGGTTAGTCCAAATATGATCAAAAGTGTATGGAAGTGCATAAATATCATAACAATATCACACAAAAAAGGCATGGAGCAAATAGAAATTATAAATACGTTTTGGACGTATCACCGAGACACCACGTGATGATCAGGTGTGATAAGATCTATGTTCACATACAATGGGTGTAAGACAGTTTTGCACATGCAGAATACTCTGGTTAAACTTGACGAGCCTAGCATGTATAGACATGTCCTCGGAACACTGGAGACCAAAAGATCGAGCGTGAATCATATAGTAGATATGATCAACATAAGATGTTCACCGTTGAAAACTACTCCATCTCACGTGATGATCTGACATGGTTTAGTTGATATGGATCACGTGATCATTTAGATGACTTGAGGGATGTCTATCTAAGTGGGAGTTCTTTAGTAATATGATTAATTGAACTTTAATTTATCATGAACTTAGTCGTGATAATATTTGCAAATTATGTTGTAGATCAATAGCTCGCGTTGTAGCTCCCCTATGTTTTTGATATGTTCCTACAAAAAATTAAGTTGAAAGATGTTAGTAGCAATGATGCGGACTAGGTCTGTGGTCTGAGGATTATCCTCATTGGTGCACAAAAGTATTATGTCCTTGATGCACCGCTAGGTGACAAACCTATTGCAGGAGCAGATGCAGACATTATGAACGTTTGACAAGCTAGGTATGATGACTACTTGATAGTTTAGTGCACCATGCTTTACGGCTTATAACCGGGACTTCAAAAACGTTTTGAACGCCACAGAGCATATGAGATGTTCCAAGAGTTCAAAATAGTATTTCAGACTCATGCCTGTGTCGAGATATATGAGACCTCTGACAAGTAATTTTTCTACAAGATGGAGGAGAATAGCTCAACCAATGAGCATGTGCTCAAAATGTCTGAGTATTACAATCACTTGAATCAAGTGGGAGTTAATCTTCCAGATAAGATAGTTATTGACAGAGTTCTGTAGTCACTATCACCAAGTTAGTGGAACTTTGTAATGAACTATAATATGCAAGGGATGACGAAATTGATTCCCGAGCTCTTTGTGATGCTAAAATCAACGAAGGTAGAAATCAATAAAAATCATCAATTTTTGATGGTTAACAAGACCACTAGTTTCAAGAAAAGGGAAAGGGGAAGAAAGGGAACTTCAAGAAGAATGGCAAGCAAGTTGTCACTCCCGAGAAGAAGCCCAAAGCTAGAACCAAGCCTGAAACTGAGTGCTTCTACTTCAAAGGAAATGGTCACTGCAAGCGGAACTACCCCAAATATTTGGCGAATAAGAAGGATGGCGAAGTGAACAAAGGTATATTTCATATACATGTTATTAATGTGTACCTCACTAGTGCTCGTAATAGCCCCTGGGTATTTGATACTTGTTTGGTTGCTAAGATTAGTAACTCGAAACAGGAGTTGCTGAACAAACGGAGACTAGTTGAGGGTGAGGTGACGATGTGTGTTGGAAGTAGTTCCAATATTGATATGATCATCATCGCACACTCCCTGTACTTTCGGGATTAGTGTTAAAACCTAAATAAATGTTATTTGGTGTTTGCGTTGAGCATGAACAAGATTGGATCATGTTTATTCAATACGATTATTCATTTAAGTCAGAGAATAATTGTTATTCTGTTTACATGAATAAAACCTTCTATGGTCATACACCCAAGGTGAATGTTTTATTGAATCTCAATCATAGTAATACACATATTCATAATATTGAAGCCAAAAGATGCAAAGTTGATAATGATAGTGCAACTTATTTGTGGCACTGCCGTTTAGCTCATATTGGTGTAAAGCGCATGAAGAAACTCCCTGGGCTTTTGGAATCACTTGATTATGAATCACTTGGTGCTTGCGAACCATGTCTCATGGGCAAGATGACTAAGACTCCGTTCTCCGGAACAATGGAGCGAGCAACTGACTTATTGGAAATCATACATACTGATGTATGCGGTCCGATGAGTGTTGAGGCTCGTGGAGGGTATCGTTATTTTCTAACCTTCATTGATGATTTGAGCAGATATGGGTATATCTACTTGATGAAGCACTAGTCTGAAACATTTGAAAAGTTCAAAGAATTTCAGAGTGAAGTAGAGAATCATCGTAACAAGAAAATAAAGTTTCTACGATCTAATCATGGAGGCTAATATTTGAGTTATGAGTTTGGTCTTCATTTAAAATAAGGTGAAATAGTTTCACCGCTCACGCCACCCGAAACCCATGACATAATGGTGTGTCTGAACATCGTAACCGTGCTTTATTATATATGGTGCGATCTATGATGTCTCTTACCGATTTACCACTATCGTTTTGGGGTCATGCATTAGAGACAGCTGTATTCATGTTAAATAGGGCACCATCTAAATCCGTTGAGACGACACCGTATGAACAGTGGTTTGGCAAGAAACCAAAGTTGTCGTTTCTTAAAGTTTGGAGCTGCGATGCTTATGTGAAAAAGCTTCAACATGATAAGGTCGAACCCAAGTCGGAGAAATGTTTCTTCATAGGATACCCAAAAGAAATTGTTGGGTACACCTTCTATCACATATCTGAAGGTAAGACTTTTGTTGCTAAGAATGGATCCTTTCTAGAGAAGGAGTTTCTCTTGAAAGAAATGAGTGTGAGGAAAGTACAACTTGACGAGGTAATTGTACCTTCTCCCGAATTGAAAAGTAGCTCATCACAGAAATTAGTTCCAATGATGCCTATGCCAATTAGTGAGGAAGTTAATGATGATGATCATGAAACTTTGGATCAAGTTACTACCAAACCTCGTTGGTCAACCAGAGTACATTCCGCA
Organism: Secale cereale; assembly: GCA_902687465.1. Classification (NCBI taxonomy): domain Eukaryota; kingdom Viridiplantae; phylum Streptophyta; class Magnoliopsida; order Poales; family Poaceae; genus Secale; species Secale cereale. The sequence continues at coordinate 252,644,643 of LR738715.1, read as the reverse complement.
CCAGAGTGGTATGGTAACCCCGTTTTGGAAGTCATGTTACTAGACCATGATGAACCTATGGACTATGAGTAAGCGATGATGAGCCCAGATTCCGCGAAATGGCTTGAGGCCATGAAATCTGAGATGGGATCCATATATGAGAACAAAGTGTGGACTTTGGTTGACTTGCCCGATGATCGGCAAACCATTGAGAATAAATGGATCTTCAAGAGGAAGACGGATGCTAATGGTAGTGTTACTATCTACAAAGCTCGACTTGTCGCAAAAAGGTTTTCAACAAGTTCAATGTGTTGACTGCGATGAGTTTTTCTCACTCGTAGCGATGCTTAAGTCTGTCCGAATCATGTTAGAAATTGCCGCATTTTATGAAATCTGGCAAATGGATAACAAAACTGCATTCCTTAAAGGTTTATTAGAGAAAAGTTGTATATGATTCAATCATAAGGTTTTGTCGATCCTAAAGGTGCTAACAAAGTGTGCAAGCTCCAGCGATCCATGTATGGACTAGTGCAAGCATCTCGGAGTTGGAATATACGCTTTGATAAGGTGATCAAAGCATATGGTTTTATACAGACTTACGGTGAGGCCTGTATTTACAAGAAAGTGAGTGGGAGCACTACAACATTTCTGATAAGTATATGTGAATGACATATTGTTGATCGGAAATGATATAGAATTTTCTGGAAAGCATAAAGGATTGTTTAAAAGGAGTTTTTCCATAAAAGACCTCGGTGAAGTTGCTTACATATTGGGCACCAAGATATATAGAGATAGATCATGACGCTTGATAAGACTTTCGATTAGTACATACCTTGATAAGATTTTGAAGTAGTTCAAAATGGTTCAGTCAAAGAAGGAGTTCTTGCCTGATTTGTAAGGTGTGAAGTTGAGTAAGACTCAAAGCCCGACCACGACAAAAACATATAGAGAGAATGAAAGTCATTCCTTATGCCTCAGTCATAGGTTCTATAAAGTATGTCATGATGTGTACCAAACCTGTTGTGTACCTTGCCATGAGTTTGGCAAGGAGGTACAATAAATTATCCTTATTAACTGGAGGACTAAGGAAATGTTTCTCGATTATGGAGGTGATAAAGAAGTTCGTCGTAAAGGGTTACGCCGATGCAACCTTTGACACTAATCCAGATGACTCTAAGCATCAATCTGGATGCGTATTGAAAGTGGGAGCAATTAGTTAGAGTAGCTCCATGCAGAGCATTGTAGACATAGAAATTTGCAAAATACATACGGATCTGAATGTGACAGACCCGTTGACTAAACTTCTCTCTCAGAGCAAAAAATGATCACACCTTAGTACTCTTTGGGTGTTAATCACATATCGATGTGAACTAGATTATTGACTCTAGTAAACCCTTTGGGTGTTGGTCACATTGCGATGTGAATTGTGGGTATTAATCATATCTCGATGTGAACTATCGATGTTAAATCACATGGCGATGTGAAGTAGATTAGTGACTCTAGTGCAAGTGGGAGACTGAAGAAAATATTCCCTAGAGGCAATAATAAAGTTGTTATTTATATTTTCTTATATATCATGATAAATGTCTTGTATTCATGCTAGAATTGTATTAACCGGAAACTTGATACATGTGTGAATACATAGACAAAACAGAGTGTCCCTAGTATGCCTCTACTCGACTAGCTCGTTAATAAAAAATGGTTGAGTTTCCTAACCATAGACATGTGTTGTCATTTTATGAATGGGATCACATCATTAGGAGAATGATGTGATGGACAAGACCCATCCGTTAGCTTAGCATAATGATCGTTTAGTTTTATTGCTATTGCTTTCTTCATGACTTATACTTGTTCCTCTGACTATGAGATTATACAACTCCCGAATATCGGAAGAACACCTTGTGTGCTATCAAACATCACACCATAACTGGGTGATTATAAAGATGATCTACAGGTGTCTCCGAAGGTGTTTGTGGTGTTGGCACAGATCGAGAATAGGATTTATCACTCCCAGTGTCGGAGAGGTATCTCTGGGCCCTCTCGGTAATACTCATCATAATAAGCCTTGCAAGCAAATGACTAATGAGTTAGTCACGAGATTATGTATTACGGAATGAGTAAAGAGACTTTCCAGTAATGCGATTTAACTAGGTATGATGATACCGACAATCGAATTTCGGACAAGTAACATACCGATGACAAAGGGAACAACGTATGCTGTTACGCGATTTGACCGATATAGATCTTTGTAGAAACATTAGGAGCCAATATGAGCATTCTGATTCCGCTATTGGTTACCGACCGGAGATGTGTCTCGGTCATGTCTACATAGTTCTCGAACCCGTAGGGTCCGCATGCTTAACATTCGATGATGATTTGTATTATGAGTTATGTGATTTGATGATCAAAGTTTGTTCGGAGTCCCTCATGAGATCACGGACATGACGAGGAGTCTAGAAATGGTCGAGAGGTAAAGATTCATATATTGGAAGGCTATATTCGGACTTCGGAAAGGTTCCCAGTGATTTGGGTATTTTTCGGAGTATAGGGGAGTTACGGGAATTCACCGGGAGAAGTAAATGGGCCTTATTGGGCCATTCGGGAATAGAGGAGGCAGGCCAAAGGGGAGGTGGCGCGCGCCCCAACATGGGTCCGAATTGGACTAGGGGGAGGGAGGGGCAGCCCCCTTGCCTTTTCCTTCTCCCTCTCTCTTTCCCTCTTTCCTTCTCTCTTACTCAGAATAGGAAAGGGTTTCCTACGAGGACTTGGAAGTCCTAGTAGGACTCCCTACTCTTGGCACGCCCTAGGAGGCCGACCTCTCTCTCTACCTCCTTTATATATGTGGGCAGGGGGCACCCCAAAGGCACAACAGACAATCTCTTAGCCGTGTGCGGTGCCCCCCCCCTCCAAAGTGACACACCTCGGTCATATCGTTGCAGTGCTTAGGCGAAGCACTGCGCCGGTAACTTCATCATCACCATCACCACGCCGTCGTGCTGACGAAAATTTCCCTCCTCCTCAACTGGATCAAGAGCTCGAGGGACGTTATCGTGCTGAACGTGTGCTGAACACGGAGGTGCCATGTGTTTGGTACTTAATTGGTTGGATCGCGAAGACGTTCGACTACATCAGCCGCGTTACTAAACGCTTCCGCTTTCGGTCTACAAGGGTACATGGACACACTCTCCCCGCTCATTGCTATGCTTCTCCTAGATAGATCGTGCGTGATCGTAGGATTTTTTCTTGAAATACTACGTTCCCCACCAGTCCAGTATACTATTGAGGCCTACATATTTTGCTGATGCTGATTGAAGGTGACACATGAATGCTGGCAAAGCAAAATAGCGGATATAAAATAACTGCAGCTCAGGCCATGTAGTTCTACAACAAGGAAGGAAGAAGTCCATTTTTGAAGCCCACCTCGGCCAAGCAATTTAAGCTTATATGGGTGCTCTGTATTTTTCAGAGGTGTGTGTACTAAGAACGCCCATGATTTAGGGCCAAAAATGTAGACAAAGTGACAAAACTCTATACGAGACTTACTTGAAGCCAGTGATAGCCCGTTGAAGGATGCCGATTGTGGCTATCCAACTACAACAACCTGCTTGCAACTCATGAGTGGCAAAGTATAACATGCCGCCTTTATTAAAGAAGCCCCTTCAATTTATGTGTGCAGAATGCTGTGAAGAACTCATGACAAAGCCAGATCTGTATGCATGTCTTAATGTATTTTCATACTGGCTCGAGTAATCTACTCTTGCCCGCCGCACGTCACCGCCTTTGTAGTGTATTCTTGATCGCGTGTTGCTCAATTAGGTTATTCTATTTTCTTTTTCTTTTTTATTCACAATTGTTGGCATGAATTTGCCGTGCATTTGGTCCTATCACTGACAACAATTTAAACCTGTCAATCGAGAAAGGATATGCACATCATCATTGCACTTCTATGTATGCATGTCTTAATGTATTTTCATACTGGCTCGAGTATAAATGAGTAGTTAATTTGCTAATTAAAGTTGTTTTCCTGTGGGTATATTCATCTCATTAGAAGGTTCTTTTATGCGGCTTTGGTCTTTCTAAATATTGTGTGGTTTTTTTCCTTTCCTGGTTTAACTTTGCGAAATAATGATTTTCTAGCGCGTGATCTACTCGCGCCTATTTACCTTATTGTATAGTTTGTCATTCTAGAACATTAGACCTTTCTCCACAGCTGATATGTTGATATGACAAGCTTAATTTTCCTTTAGTCTTCGCAGAACTAATTTTGCATCCTAGGAAGGGGGCAAAATGGTCTTGACCACCGGCAGACTCTTCTAACATCTCACTGTCACTCCCACGGGCAGCGTTGTAGTCGAGTCCAGCAATTCAACTTCTGAAAATAGCATGTAGGCCGAACCAAGAGGGAATAGTATACAGTACTTCATTTCACCCAGGAGAGCTTCCGTTATATGAAAATTAATTAATTTTAATATGAATTTCGATATTCAATACGCACATGAATTGTATATGTTGCTTTGCTCGAGATGTGCATTGCACTGTAGTTTCAGGGAGCCCCATCGCTTTCTTATAGAATTATGTTTAGATATAATTTTTTTTTTGCCAACAATACATTGAATTATAATTATAATATTGCAGGAACAAATTTCATGTGAAGCAAATAATTTCCTTAGAAAAAAGTAAGCTCCGTTTGCACTATTAATTAGCTTCCTGGGTTATTTCGCTTGACAAGAGAAATGGACTTGTTTCTTCTATAGCCTAATTGAACAGTAAGAGTCTCTCCTACTTTCATTGCTAAGAAAACAAATAAACCTAGATACAGACATGCATCTCAATCTCTTGTTTTGAAGTTAAACCGTTTGTAGATACTTTTTGATGTACCTTTCGAACCCATAAACTTAATGTTGTGCTTGTAGTGTTGGTTCTGGGTTTAGAATCAATTTAATATGTGGACTGATATCCCACCAACCACAAAACCAAATTTCTTCTTTGATATTATGCTAGTTTTCTGGTTGAGGATTTCCATCGAGAGTGAATGTATAATCCAGCCAACCAACCCAAGATGTTTACCAGCACCATCACGTTGATCTTTCTCAGCCTGCTCGACCCAATCGGTCTTCTAATATTCATCCCATGGTAGGCATGCTCTCCAAAAATGCAGCAACAACATTTTTTTGTCACGTGTGTTAAACTTGTGCTATGAACTGTTAGCATATTGGCTCTCCTTTGCTTTGACTTTACATAGGATATTCACTCCAAGGAGAGAAAAATCACATACAATTTTCCGCATTTACCCTTCTGAATTAATTGCCTAATTGTTTAATGATTTTTTAGGAGGGTCAAGAAAAAGATGAAAAAGCACAGCTTGCTCCTTGGTTCCAGTTTCTGCAGCCACCATTGATAAGCATGGGGCTGAGCAAATGAGTATCAAAGGGAAGTCAAGGAAACCTCATCCTCTAGGCCGCTTGCGATGTAGTTCTCCAGCAGCTTCAGTGCCAAGCTAAAACTTCATCTATTTTGCAAACTGGGATAACACCCACTATTTTCACTTATTTTGAATTGATAGATCCTATAATAGCATGGATAATTGTGATGATGCCATAGTTTCCTAATTACTATGATAATTTACTAGATGAGGAGGTGGGAGAGGTGCCGCCCAAGGAGGTCAGGGAGGAGGGCAACAAGGCTGGGGAGCGGGGGCAGAGGCTGACGGGGAAGAGAATGATCAAGCATGTAAATCTAGAGCACAAGCTCATGATTTATCAAGGGAGTGGCGCTGCCGCTGGAGTAGAAAATCATATCTCACATTAAGGTGTTTTTGTCTTTTCTTTTTGTACAAATTGGTGCAAGCAATTTTTTTATGATATATATAAGATGACTAGCTTTATCTTTTTATTGAGTGCATGTTCGGGTAGCATTACCTTTTTATTGAGTGCATGTTCGGGTAGCATTATCGACTTAGCAAAAATTGCTATATGCGTCTAGAAGTGTAGTGAATAACATCTGTAGGCAGTTTCCCACCTTGTCCCTTACTAACTATCATGCCAGTGTCAAAAACTGGCTCACTTAGAATGCGAGTTAGTGGACTTTGTGATCAAAGTGAGGGTTGAGAGTGAGCGCGGGTGGGGTTGGGATTTGCAGCAGGAGCAACACACGAGTAGTAGATGGTACTATGGATTATGGTCACTTCTGTATGTACTCTCAATAATGCTAGAAGTACTACTCCATGATTACAACATCACATTTATTATGATATAAAGTAATATTAAAATGTAGCTGACCAATGTAGGCTCACGAAGAAGTTTTTATTATACTTGCTTAAATATCGTGTGAATGAATCTAAAAACACCATTTCTAATATTGTGCGATAATTGCGTAAACACAACAACAAGGAACAATAGATATTAATTTGTAATAGAATTTTAATTGGATCATCGCTCTATATGTATACATTGTTAATTTATCTCTTTTATCAATTTACATTGCAAGTGAATTGAACTTCAACAAATACCCCGATTGTGCCTGTGCTACCTTGTGTATGCATGTAAAATTTGACATGCGTTGTGTTTACATAATTTCAGCAAAATATTTTCGTAGCACGTGACAAAGCACCGACATTCCCGTGCTATCCTATCTCTACATGTGAAAATTTACATCCATTATGTTTATACAACTCAACAAAAATATTTCAAAAGCCCGTGGCAGCGCACGGGCGTTCTACTAGTCGATCTAACGCATCGGCAACGAACGACTTGGACCACCCCATTACATAGATTTTTCTAGAAGGATCCCACCCGGTTTTTCGGTTTTAATAACCTGCTAGGAGGCTCCTGGAAAGCTTTTCTCTTTTTTTTTCCTTTTCCTTTTTTGTGTTTCCTTTTGTTTTCTCCCTTTTCCTTCTAATTTTCTATTTTTTTTGAAAAATGTTTGCAATATTTTTCATGGCGTTCTTAAAAAAAGTTCAAAATTCAAAAAATATTCCTATTTTTAACGTTAAAAAATATTTGTTTTTTAAAGAAAAATCAGGAATCTTAAATATGTTTGTGATTTTTAAAAAATGTTTAGAAGTTTAAAAATATTGGAGTTTTTAATTTTTGATTGCAAATGCAAAAAATGCTCCAGCTTTCAAAAATTGTTCAAATATCCAAAAAAATATATATTAAAAAAAGTTCAAAATTTTCAAAAAGTGTTCAAGAGTTTCTAAATTTGTTCACTATTTTATTATTTTAGAAATTTTAAAAACTTTGTCACGCTTGTGAGAAATTGTTAACAAGTTCAAAATTTTCTCGAATTTTTTGGACATTGTTCATAATTTTTCAAGAAGTGTTTAACTTTGGCATTGTCGTTAGTTTCTTTAATGGTGGCGCTGCATATCTTTCACTAGAGCTAGTTAATTGAAGTGGCTAGCAGCGTGCATGCATTAGTAGGCGGTCACAATGTGTTTGATTCCCAACTTAGTGCGCTCCTTTTCTGGTCTTTGCAAATTTTGACCTCGCGAACATGGTGCCAACGCAAATGGGCTGGCCTAGGTGAGATGCCCCTATGCGAATCGCCAACCCCTTGCTGCAATGAGCCGCATATAGGAGGTCCCGCATTGCCTAGTAGCCTAATTCTCCTTTATCTAGTCGTCTAGCCGAGTTTAACTGAAAATTTTGTGGTGGACCTAAGGGCAATCATACGTTCGCCCATATCGATCGAAACGATGCTTCCAGACCGACAGATCTCATCGCTGGCACGTCGCACAACTGCACAGTGGCAAGGGCATCCGTTGCGGTGGCGAGTCGGCACATGACAGTGCCGCGCATGCATCCGGCGTGGAGATTGAGCCAAGGCGTCGAGCTCGTTCATCAATCAACACATAGATCTTTTCAGATACATTTTTCTATTTTTTATCTATCTAATGTGATCTCATTTCGGTCTTCTCGATTAATTCTTGGATGGTTGTCTAAGATTCGGTGCTTCAGAGTTGTTTGTTGGTAAAATATTATTTTATTTTGGACACATTGGCATTAGTAGGATTGGGTGT
>LR738715.1:252595288-252636555 GCA_902687465.1 Secale cereale | reverse complement strand
CCCCCCCCCCCCTATTTCTATGATATGTTGCCTCTTTGATATGTTAAATAATTAATCTTTGTATGTGTTGAATAATTATAAGTTATGACCCCTGATAAAAAAATCAAGTTATGATCAATTATATGAACCGATACTATTCTTGATTTAATGGTTTATCTTTCATATATTATACAGTTCTTATAACATGGTGTTATAATCATTTATACTTGTCGAAAGCAAGTGAGTACAAAAGAAAATTGTAAGCCTTTGGAATTTTGAGTACATACTCTTAGGGCCTGTTCGGGACGAAGGTAGGAAAAGCATAGGAATATGTACAAGTAGAGGAGTATGAAAGGAAGAAAGCTGCAAAACTTTGGATAAAAAACCCTGAGAACAGTCGCATGAAGAGGTGTTCGGTTGGATGTAGGAGACCAAAACAAGACTATTGAGAGCAACTACTGTTAGAATATTTTATATGATTCTTTTATGGAGCTGCACAGGGATTACTCTCGTCTTTCACATTCACATGAAGGGATTTGTTTATTCGGTCTACGCACGGCAGTAACTGTGCTCCTCGGACGTCCGCCCAAAAAATGAACTTCGAGTGAATGTTTGCAATCCTCCAGAATCAGTGAGCTAATGGAAGTTTTCCTGCGAAATATTGTTCATATTTCCTACATTCCGAACGCCTACAATTGAAATTTTTCCATAGGAATGGCAATCCTACAAAATTCTAATAGAATTTCCGTGTAGCGAACAGGCCCTTAGAATCCTGAAAATACTAACACCCACACGTGTGGCAGTTTTGCAACTCGCCCACACTCGTGGATCGCCGCACAGTCAAGTTTGCACGAATCTTGACACATTGAGGCAGTTTTCGTGTGCCACGTAGGACGAGGCTGGTGTGTGGGTGTTTGGCAGTTCGCCCGGACGCTGGTTACTCACACGGAGAGGACGCGATTGCGAGTTGGACGTGCGGTGGAACTGCCATCGCGCCCGCACGCCACACACGACTCCTATTCATCGCCTCCCACGTCTCCCAAGCCATAGCAATCAACATCTTAACATGAAATGCACTCTAGGTATGAGCACACACGGTAACTGCAGATAATCACAAATGACAAATACACACAGATGGTAATGGTGCAGCTTGCCACGAGACTTCTAGTGATGTGGTTGTTCAGACATGGCAACTGCAGTTGTTCAGACATGGCAACATCAGTTGTTCAGTCATGGCAACTGCAGTTGTTCAGTCATGGCAACTGCGTGCAATCACGCACGTAATTGTTCAGACATGGCAACTGTAGTTGTTCAGTCATGGCAACTGCATTTGTGCAGACATGGCAACTCTGGCAACTCTGGCTCGCAGGCGAGGAGGGACGACGGTCGAGAGACATATTTTGGTCGTGCAGGCCACGGGGAGGGTTGCTCGCCTAGACGTGTGGGCGGTCGGGCCACACACCGGACGTGCGGGCTGTGTGTAACACCCCAGATGCAACATTTCCTATTTTGGCAATATATCCAACTTGGTCCTCATTCAATTCCATGTGGGTCCTTTATTTGTGGTTTCTTTTGTTTTGCTTGTTGCTCATTTGCATTGCCATGCCATTCTTGTCTTATGTCTTGCCTACTTAGTTTGCATCATGTTCATATCATGCTGCATTGTGCTTATGTTCATATCATGCTCATCATTTGCATTCTGTGAGATATCATGCATTTTATTTGGTTGCATGCTCCATGTGTGTTCCATGCACCATATCCTCTCTTCTTTCCCCCTAATCCATCCATTTCTTAATTTTGTGGCAAGCTACCTTTCTAGCCTCAACTAATGTTCATCTTTTCCCTAAAATTCTTAGGCCATGTCCTTAACCTCTCTGCCAAGTTTCAGTCCATTTGGAGATGTTTTGGCCAGATTCAAAAATAACTCAAGTTTGGAGTAAATTCAAACTTGAATTATTTTTCTGTCTTTAAATAATGCGAGAGCATTTTATTCAAATGGTACACAATTCCAGGAGCATGATGATATTTTTATCTCTCTCTAACTACTCCCCTAGCTGTGTGTGTTTTTCTCATTTTATTTTTAGTTTGAAGAAAAGAAAAAGGAGAATAGAGCAGCAACAGCAGTTCAGCCGTAGATGCCCACCGGGCCTTCCCCGCGCTCAGGCCAGCCCAGCTCGCCTCGCTCACCTGCCCCCGCCTGCGCCGCGTCATTTTCTCACCACGCAGCCTATCCACCCAGCCTCCCGTACGCCCACGTGGCGCTCCTCCCCCCAGTTGTCGGTCTCTAGCTGGGGTTTCCCCCGTGCCTGCCTTTTAGTCGAGCTTGGCCGCGCTGCGCACATGGCCATGGTCGCGTCACCCGATGGTTCCCGCCTCGCCTCGCCTTATCTCCAAGCCAGACCGCGCCAGCTGCTATCCACCAACCCCCTCTCTGTTTCCCCACTCTTAAGAAAGCCTAGCAGAGCCGCTAGATCGAGATCCAGCGCCGCGCCGAGCCTGTCGGAGTTTGGGCTATGCCGCCACCGTGAGCCCCGTCGTCTTCTCCCCCGACGCCCGTGTTCGGCGAGTGCATCGTCGTCTCCTTCCTTCTCGGCTTCCACTACGACGCCGAGGGAGACGCCAGGAGCTTCGCCGCGCTCCCGCCTGTGCTTCCTCTTCTTCGGCCGACTTCAAGCACCGGAGGTTCAGAGCTCGATGTCGTCTTCTCCGGTCCTTCTCTATCGTCGTCGACGTGTCCTAGGGTGAGTGAGGTATGCCACCCCCCTCCATACTCTTCCTGTCACGTTTAGTTCGTCGTAGCCGCCGGTAGATCCTTGCCGCCGTCGTGGCCTCGTTGCTCCGGCGTGCCTCTGAAATATTCAGAGTAAACTTGTCGTGCCTTGTCCGGTTCGCGTCGAGATCGCCTCGCTCGCCCCACCCTGCTTCGCCTCGCCTCACCGTAGCGTGCGCATGCCCCGCTTCGCCGCGCCTCCCGCAAGTTTGGCCACAATGACATCTCTCGCCGCCACCTCATCACAGTGCCGTGCCGTACCCGAGGCGGACAACAGCTCGTGCTCGAGCGTCTGCACGCGAGCTGTCGCACCCGCGCCCCTGCTAAAGTCGCTCGCCCGCCGCTGCCTCGCAGGCCCCGCGTCGCCGTTGCTGCCCCCGGCATCGTCGTCGTTTGCTTTTGATTTGGGGCAAAACATATCAGAGCCACGGGTTTGTTCAAAAGACAGAGCCCCCCCAATCCTACCAGTCTCCCATGCTTAGCCCAGCTGGTCGCAGCCTCGCTCACTCACCAGGGAGACCTGTGTTCGAATCCCCTCGGGCCAGTGAAAAAATGCCCATATTTTTGGGTCTTTTGACTCCTTGACAGCCCTGTCCCACCTGTCTGTCTCATTGCGCACTTACCACTCTTCACACCCATCCACTGCCACCTCAGCACCCCCAGGGCCCGCTTGTCACTGACAGTGGATGGCCCAGGCTGGGTCCTTTTTTGTTTTCTCTAGTGTTTTCTTTTCTTTTCAGATTTGCATTTAGCTTGGTTTTGATAATATCCTTTAATCCATGCTTTCAAATGAAATAAAACTTCATATGCAATCTGCTTAGAATTTAGTGTAGCTTTCTATTATGCAATTTTCTGCCCTGTTTAAAATATTTAAAATGTTGTTGCACTTGTTTTGTTACATAACATGTTGAAAATGGTTTAATTCATAACTTTTAATCCGTAGCTCGGTTTCAAATAATCTTTATATGTTTTTGGGGTAGAATTTTGCATAGAATAACTTATTGCACCCTGTTTTACTGTTTAGTAACAATTAAATGGTGTAAAGGGCATAACAGGACCAATACAAATGTGCACATTGGGATTTTCCGGAATCGTTGTTGTTACTTCCGGTCCCATTTAATTTTGCTTGTTTGGTGTAGTTTGTTTTGAGTTGCACTCCTTGCCATGTTAAACAACTTTTAAACTTGTTGGGTGCTAACGAGATCAAACTAAATAATCCTACGTGGTGTTTCATCAATATGCAATCCGTTGCATATTTGGATCCACTTAATTGAAGTGTTGTTTTTGCACCTTGCCATGCCATGTTTTTGCATCGGTCATGTTCCACTTGTGTGTGCATCATGCCATGTTCATACATGTACTCATCATGTCTTGCATCATGTTGCTTGTGCATTGAATCATGATTGATTATTGTTCTGGTGCGTGTATTGTTGTTTTGGGTCGAGCCGGGTGACGATTCAGAGTTCGAGGGTCCTGTCGAGACCGTGTTCGAGGAGCAAGAGTACGATCCTTCCGGGGACATACCAGGCAAGATGACCATTCTTTTGCTTTGCTAGTTGTCTCGCTCTACTGCTTTGTCATGCTACCTATCTATTTGCTTGTCAGCCCCTACCTTGCCATGAAACCTCTAACTACCCTCCTAGCAAACCGTTGTTTGGCTAAGTTACGCTTTTGCTCAAGCCCCTCTTATAGCGTTGATAGTTGCAGGTGAAGATGAAGTTGATCCATGTTGGATTGGATAATTTTGGGAATAACACGATATCTATTATTTAAATTAATGCACCTATATACTTGGCAATGGGTGGAAGGCTTGGTCTTTTGCTCGGTGTTTTGTACCACTCATGCCGCCTTAGGTTCTGATAAACCGGTGTTATGTTCCTTGATTTTTTGCGTTTCTAATGCGGTCGGGGTTTATGGGCCCCCTTGCTTCTTCGCTTAAAGTAAAGCTTTCCCGAGGAGATCCAACTTTGATTTTACCATTTGCCTAATAACTAAAACTTGCCGAGGGAGTTGCTAACTCGAGGATTATTTTAATCAACTCCTCGGGCCAGTACTCGACTTGAGTGTTGGCCCACCTACCTAGCAGTCGGCGGTGCCGCCTCGGGGCAACTTGAGGTATTCTAGCTATTGTCCACTATGCATATACGGATGAGTCCGTATATAGAGAGCACGCGGCTCTGGACACTGGTCTGACTCACTAGGAGATCTCCTTGGGCTAGTTTTCCTTTCTTCGAAGAACTTGTGCAACGAGATTCCGGGGATGCTCGAGTCTTCCCGATATGGAGAATTGCCTCCGCGGATCGTGAGAGCTTGTTATGGGCTAAGTTGGGACACCCCCGCGGGGTTATAATCTTTCGAAAGCCGTGCCCGCGGTTATGTGGCAGATTGGAGTTCGTTAATATCCTGTTATAGATAACTTGATCCAAAAACTCAAACATAATACACTACCGTGTGAGTAGTCATGATGGTCTCTTTTCGAGGGAGTTCAGGAAGAGAACACATCTATGTTATGAATGACTCGTAGGTAGACAGGATCACCTAGTGATCATGAATAGTTCACGACCGATGGCTTTCACTTCTCTTCTTGCTCTGAAGTTACATAAGCTAGCCACCTCATCTACACTTAGTGCTTGCAGCAGCCCACTTATGTACTTTCTCCTCACCCAAAGGCTTTGATAGTTTTGATACCCATGAATGGGATTGCTGAGTCCTCGTGACTCACAGTTTACTACAAACACAAATGCAGGTACAACTGAGTACGATGCAGGTGATGGCCAGGATCTCAAGTGGGAGTTCGATGAGGAACATGGGCGTATGTACGTGACGTTCCCCGATGATCAGTAGTGGTTCCTACTAGGGCCGATAGGGCATAGTGGGTGGTTATCTTCTTTTCACTTAGATTCATCCATAGTCGGACTTGTGTGTACTCTGGATGATGTATGACTTATTTATGCATTGTGTGAAGTGGCGACTGTAAGCCGACTATCTATTTTACCTTGTTCTTATACATGGGAATGTGTGAAGATGACCATCTTGCGATCATCCCAAAATGTGGTTATGCCTCTAAGTCGTGCCTCGACACGTAGGAGATATAGCCGCATCTTGGGCATTACAAGTTGGTATCAGAGCCTTCCCCGACCTAGGAGCCCCTGCTTGATCAAACCGCTTTTGATGTTGTGTCTAGAATAAAAAATGTTTTGAGTCTTAGGATTATATATATCAGAGAGTAGGAGTAATTTTTCTCCTTATCCCCTTCGTCGCTTTGGTGAGGACTCCTGACGTAGAAGTTTTGACTTCCTATCTTCTTTTTCACCAAAATATTTTTTAGGATCACGCGGGTATTGTTGGAATCATTCCGATATCTATGAGACGAGGATTCTGTCTTGGTGCCTCCTGTCTGTTGGGGGTTAGTCCCGATGAGTTGAGCTCTAAGGTCTTGTCATGCATTGTGTATCGTTACAGCTCCAGAATACCAGAGGTCGCCAACATCGAAAATGCTTCTATGTATGTCTGGTGGTGAGATAACCCCTACGTCACCCAGTACTGGGGGGATAGTTTAGGAGTATTGCCACAGCTGGTATAGCGGATGCTTTTCGAAGGTCTGAGGTACACGGTTTCCAAAGGTGCCTAGTTATGTGTTGACGGATGGATACAACTGGATGTAGGGATTGTTAGTTCAGTGAGATATTGTTCTTCCCCTGTATCCCCAACACCAGATTGCATAACCAAAAAGTTTCGGGAATTAGTAGGTGGGAATTCAAGTATCTCTAGGTAATCTTCCAACGAATGCATGATATGAGGTTCGGGTTCAATGTCTAGTGGTTCATTTGTTACGGTCGATTTTACACTGGTCTTGTTGCATCTTAAAGAATGCTTGGCTATGCTGATTCGGGGATGCAATGTCCTTTGTAATGTCGTGCCCGGGGGGCCTCATCATGAAAACTTTGGACAAAACCTCTATCACGCATTTGTTCCAGCTGTTACCTTATTGGTTTATTCTTCAATCTCACTCACGTGGTTTCTCAACAAGTTGATGTGTCATTTAAGCTTATGGAATTCATTCGTTCATTTCTCTATTCGAACGATATTGTGAAGACTTTTGCTGCAATATGTCTAGCCTTTGATTCAGCTTATCTATCTTCAATTGAGATCCTAACGGTTGTCATCATCTCTAGGAGGGCACCCGCAAAGCGTACTAAGTAGAACCCGGAGGTTGAGGAAGAACGCCCACCCTCCCCTCCTCCCCCGCGTGAGGCATGGCGAGCTGTGATGGTAGCTACCACCGCTAATACTCAGACGATGCTTCAGATGATGCAAGCTTTTCAAGTAAGTTAGAACAACCAGAACAATTAGGGAAATCAAGGCAAAGCTAACTTCAACAATCAACCCCACTTTGCTACTCTGAATCAATTTCTTGCAAATCAGCCCAAGACATTTAGTTTTTGTGTTGATCCACTTGATGCCGAGGATTGGATCATTGACATCAACAAACACTTCGGGTGCAGTAATGTCAATCTAGTAGACTATGTCAAGTTCGCATCCTTTCAGCTGAAAGATCAGGCCGCAGATTGGTGGCAACAATACAAAGACTCCAGAGCGGGCCGTGAGATCTCTTGGACTGACTTCTGCCATGACTTTCATTCTCATCACATTCCAACAAGTGTCATTGAAGGAATGCGTGAGCAATTCTGCAATCTGAAGCAAGGCAGCAAGTTCGTGTATCAAACTATCAATACAATGTCAGGTTCCAGAATCTGGCCCGTTATGCAAAGCAAGACATTCCCGATGCCAAGAGCAAGATCTACCAATTCTGAGGTGGTCTGAAAGATGAACTACAACTTGCTCTCACTCTCTTCAAGCCAGTCGAATTTGATCAGGTCTACAACATGGCTATCAATGAATCTGCCCAGCTCAAGTGTGAGGCTTCAAAGAAAAGGATCAGAGACGCAGACCACTCTTCTTCCACCTCACAAGTGGTTGCTAAGCAGCAGAAGTTTTATCTTCCGCCACCTCCAGTGTTCCGTCCTCCAAGTCAGAACAAGCACTCAGGTGGTTGTGGATCTTCCCACCCACCCAACCCAAGCAACCAGAACAAGTCTCAGTTTCAAGCTCCAAGGCCAAGCCGTCCTTATCATCGGCCACTCTTAGAGGTTGTATGCAACAAGTGTGGTCAGAAGGGTCACTATGCCAACAAATGCCCCCAACCAAAGGCGCCTTCCGCCTCCTCCTCATATCAAGCCGTCAAGCAATGCTATTGTCAAGCGCAACCCCAAGTATGCTAGAGTCAACCTAATGAACTCAGCTCAAGCAGAAGATTCCTCTCAAGTGATCATGGGTACTCTTCTGGTTAACCTTTTCCCTCCAAAAGTATTGTTTAATTCTGGTGAATCGCATTCTTTTATATCAAGAACATTTTCTGCAAAGCATGGTTTTTTTACTAAAGATTTGTTTAAACCGATGTCAATTGTTTCTCCGGGGAAAATTATGAACTCCAGTATGGTGGTTCCGGATATCTCCAGCAAGATGGGTGATTTCTAGCTACCCTAGTTGTTCTCGACAATTCGGATATTGACCTCATTCTTGGAATGGATTGACTCTTTGAGCACGATGCTCTTCTCGATTGTGCAAACAAAGAAGTCAATCTAACTCATCCTTCCGAAGATGTGATTATCTTCGCAGCTCGACATAACACAATCAGGCTATTCACTCTCAATGACAAGGGCGAGATTAATGCCATATCCCAGATTCTGATGGTTTGCGAATATGAAGACGTATTTCCTGAAGAATTGGTAGGGATGCCTCCCAACCGTCCAGTTGAATTCATCATTGAACTTGAACCTGGTATGGAGCCAGCCTGCCGGCGTCCATACAAACTTTCTCCTAACGAGTTGAAGGAATTGAAGAAGCATCTCGACGAGCAAGAACGCTTGGGTTTGATCAGACCGAGTTCTTCTCCATGGGGCTGCGGTGTTCTTTTTTTCAAGAATAAGGATGGCACGGATCGGCTTTGCGTTGATTATCGTCCATTGAACAAGAACACAATTAAGAACAAGTACCCTCTCCCCAATATAAATAAGCTTTTTGAGCAACTCAAAGGCGCCAAGGTTTTCTCCAAGATTGATCTCCGAATGGGATATCATCAAATCTGTATCCGCAAGCAGGATATTCCCAAGACCGCCTTCAGGACAAGTTTTGGCTCCTACGAGTACACAATCATGTCCTTCGGGCTTGCAAATGCCCCTCCCACCTTCTCTCGGATGATGCATTTCGTATTCAACCCCTACACCAATGAGATTGTCCTCGTCTATCTCGACGATATTTTGGTATTCTCCAAGACAAAAGAATACCATGCCAAGCACCTCCGTTTGGTTCTCGACAGGCTCAAAGAGCACCACTTTTATGAGAAATTCTCAAAATGCGAATTCTGGCTTGATGAAGTTCTCTATCTTGGTCATATCATCTCTGCAAAGGGCATTTCAGTTAACCTCGATAAGGTTGAAGCAATTGTTAAATAGGAGCCTCCTCAAAACGTCAAGGAACTCTGAAGCTTCCTCGGGCTTGCAAGTTATTGCAGAAGGTTCATGGAGAACTTCTCCAAGATTGCTAAGTCTTTTGTCCAACCTCTTGCAAAAGAATGTCAAGTATTCTTGGACTCCTAGGTGTGATGTTGCATTCAATACACTCAAAGAGAAGCTTGTCTCCGCTCCAGTCCTTACTCCTCCTGATGAATCCACCATACCAAGTGTTCTGTGATGCCTCTTTGCAAGGTCTCGGTGGTGTCCTTATGCAAGAGAAGAAGATTGTGGCCTACACTTCTCGGCAGCTCAAGCCAAACGAGAAGAACTACCCCACTCATGATCTTGAGTTGGCGGCAGTTGTCCACGCTTTGATTACCTGGAGACACCTCTTGTTGGGCAGACATGTTGACATCTTCACCGATCACAAGAGCTTGAAGTATATTTTCACACAACCAAACCTCAACCTCCGTCAGACTCGTTGGGTCGAAATGAGTCAAGAGTACAACCCAAGCATTGAGTACACTCCTGGCAAGGCCAACGTGATTGCTGATGCTTTAAGCACAAAGGCTTATTGCAACAGCCTCATCATCAAGCTGTTCCAACCGGATCTTTGTGAAGCATTCCGGAAACTCAACCTTCAAGTTGTTCCGCAAGGATTTCTTGCCAACCTTCAGGTCACTCCAACCTTGGAAGATCAAATCCGTGAAGCGCAACTTCTTGATGCTACGGTGAAAAAGGTGAAGCATGGTATTGCCAAAGGTACTCCAAAGTACAAGTGCTACCGCATTGATGACAAGGACACCTTATTCTTTGAGGACCGGATTGTGGTTCCAAAAGGTGACCTACTGCAAGTACATCTAGTGCCCCTTGGTGATTTTGGTGTATTAAAGACTTATAGCTTAAGAGACTAATGTGTTTGTGAGTGTACACATGTCTTATAAGTCTCCAAGGAGTTTGATATTTACAAAGAAAGTTGACCCCTAAAAATGTATGTCTTTAGTTGAAGACTTTGGTTTTCTTGAAGACTTTGAAAGTGAGGAAATTGGTGTGACCTTGAAGACTTGGATATTCATGCGAGGATTATGAAGCATGAAGACTTTTTTTCGTAGTTTCATTTTCTCTTTCTTGAGTCATAGGAAACACCGTACTGTTAAAGGGGGTCGAGGTAAAACAAAGGAAACACATTTCCAAGTGATGCTCAACTCAAAGCCTACACTACCCAATCCCTTTGAGTGAAGTCATTGGAAATCTCATACAGTTCAGTCAATTTCTTTAGTGACAAAGACGAAGTTCTTCTGTTCTTTGAGGAATGTTTTCTGACCGAGCAGTTAGGAATTCGCCAGTGCGGATTGCCTACAAGTGAGGAACATGATAGCCGTGAGGAATTTGAGAGCTCAAATTTCCGATCGTTGTTGTGCTATGCGCGAGCTGTCCCTAAAATCCTATCCACCTAACGGTCATATCATTTAAGGGCATTTATGTCTTATCATGTCGGGCTGCTCCCTAGGCTATAAATAGCCCCCCCTACAACCACTAGTTGGTTGGCTGCTCCGAGCGAAACTGACACTAGTCATTAGAGCAACCCATCCTCTGAGGCTTTGAGCAAAAATCATCAAGTGAGGAAAAACCCAAAACCCAACACCTAAAACCCCAAAGTGATTGAGCATCACTGAAGAGAGTGTTCCTGTGTGGAATCGACACTTGTTACCTTTGAAGACTATGATCTTCCAGATGGTTAGGCGTAAATGGTCTAGAGCATCTAAGAGGAATTGTGGATCGTCAAGTGACCAAGTCTGTGAAGGTTTGGAAGGCACCTGTGAAGACTTACCACGAGTGATTGGGCGAGGTCTGTGTGACAAATCATTGCCTTCACCAAGCTTACTGGTTCTATTTCCTCAACCCTTCCATTTACTCATTCATGTGTTGATGAACTTGATCCGTATAGTTTGAAGACTTTGACTGGAGACTTTCTCAATTTCCTCAACCCAATTTCTTCAGTCCTCGGTCTTAGGTCTGCTTATCCTGTTTGCACGCTACTCATACTCTATGTTTTCTTTCATTTCATCATGATGACCATGCTACTGTTTTGTTGTGCATGCACTTGAGTATCTATTCCGCTGCTAAGTAGTTCATTGCTTAGGAAATTCCTCAGCTAGAATTTCCTCAGTGACGAATTTGTAAAAATCACCTATTCACCCCCTCTAGTCAATATAACGTACTTTCAATTGGTATCAGAGCAAGGTACTCCCTTGTTATGTGTGATTTTGGTTTAAACACCCAGAGTTCTAGTTATGTTGACTGCAGGTATGATCAAAGTCTCGACTGGGTGTCCTACCTTTGATGGGACGGACTACTCCTACTGGAAGAACAAGATGCACATGCATCTTGAGGCAATTGACAATGGTCTTTGGTACGTTGTGGAAACTAGAGTTCCATCCGTCTCACCTTCCGTGAATGTTGTTGATGTGAAGAAATTCAAGCAACTCGACTCTCAAGTGAAGAATATCATATGTGGCCATCTGAGCAAAGGGTAGTATGGCAGAGTGAGTGCTTTGGAGACTGCAAAGCTTATCTGGGACATGCTATCCAAGGTCAACGAGGGAGTCTCAACTCAACGTGACTCTCGGTTTTATGTTCTTAGCAACCTCTTCAACCGCTTCAAGAGACTTGACAACGAAAACGTTCAACAAACCTTCGATCGCCTCACTGACATCTCAAATGAGCTACAAGCACGTGGTGCTACAGACATCACAGACCACGAGGTGGTGAAGAAACTGCTAAGATCACTTGACTCCTCATTCGACACTCTAGCACTGATGATTCAGGAGCGTGGAGACTACAAGTCACTTGATCCAGCTGATATCCTTGAGAGGCTGAACACTCATGAGTTCCAACAAGCTAAGAAGAGAGATCTCTATGGTCCAAGCTATGGTAGATCACGTGCACTGAAGGCTGTCGGATTATGGGCTCCGCAAACCCAAGAAGTTCGAACACAGGGGTGTGAACAAAGATCTCTCCCACTCACGTCTACCTAGCGCCTCGCCCTCGTCCAATGAAGAGATTCAAGCAAGCAACAAGTGAAGCACACACGAATTTACCCAGGATCAGGCCACCTTGCGGTGTAAAACCCTACGTCTTGCTTTGGTGGATTAGCCTCGGGAGGGCTTGAGTATGAACATGTACAATGGTTCCTGAGCTCAGGAGGGGAGCTCAGGAGGGTCAGGAGGCAAGGGTTCTTGCTCCTTGGTGTGAAGGCGGAGTCTCTCTGGATCCGATCCGTCCCCCGCACGGTGGGAATTCTAGCTACTTATATAGGCGGCCAGGGTCCTCTTCCCCCGAAATGTTTTCGGCGGGAAGGGATCCCACAACGGCCATTTTGAGCGGGAACACAAGGACGCTCCTATCCTGACAAAAGCGGTCTTCGCCTGCAAAGGGATCAGGCGATGATGCGTTGGTGGGCTCGGTGATGACATCCTCCCTGCCATCCTTGCGGTCTTCGGTCTTGTTGCACCAAAGGGGAAACCTTTGTCCCGCCCCTCGGGAACCTGCGCCTACGCAGTCTCCTCTGCACCAAAACGGCAACTGCGCCGCTGGCACGCGCTGGCACCCGCTGGCGCGGTGCGTCACTGCTCGTGTCACTGCCTCCTCCTGAGGCAGGCTTGGCCTTGGATTCTCCGCCCCTCCGGAGCAACCTAGCCGAGGCTGCTCCTGAGGAGGTGTTGGTGTCATTCTCCTCGCGAGGTCTAGCCCCCCTCGCGAGGGTCTTTTGCAGCTGGTCGATCAGCTGGGCCGTACAAGGCCGTAGTAGGAGTGCGTCACGGCCCGCAGGCAGGCAAGTCTGGGTACCCTGGTTCCCAGGACACCGACAGTAGCTCCCGGGCCCAAGGCGCGCGCAGAGTTGGCTTTGGGACGAAGCCTTAGTCGAGGACGAAGCGCCGTGGGCCCCAAAAGACTGCGGGCCAAGCTGGCGTGTGACGGTTGGATGGGACGTGGCGACTCCGTTTCCCACGTAGTCTTGGCAACCGTACGACTTGACAACTCCTCGGCGCGGATGACGGGGTCGTTATGGCTGTGACGCCAGTGACTAGTGGTTGGGCTCCTCCGTCCTATAAATGGGACTAGGGGGGAAGCCCCCAAGCCATCTTAAAGCCAGCGTTGTCTGCTTCCTTGTTCGCTCCCTGCTCTTCTTCTTGCTGCGAGGTCTCCATGGCGCCACTGAGGAAGCCGTCTGCCGTGGAGAAGGGGAAGGCCCCGAAGGAGTTGGCCTTGCCTCCGTCGAAGAGGGGTCGTGGCTGCCCCCGCAAGTATGCCACTACGCCCGTGGCAGCTCCTCGAGGAAGCGGGCATGGCCTTCCGGGTCCCGACGCGGTCGCCGGTGAGAGGCGCGGCACCTCTTCTCGCGGAGAAGATGGTCGTGGCCGCGGTGGGAGAGGAGGCGCGAGGCAGCGTTTGGCGGTTGTGCATCCTCCGCGCCCACAACTCCACTCCTTCGATGTGTCGTCGGAGTTCGTGGTGTGGGCGGAGAAGCCGGGCGGCTTGTGGCTCCGGCTCCCCCGCTTGTTCGGCAACGTGCTACCAATGGTGCGTCCTGGGTGGAGGTCGACGTTGCCCCCTCAGGCGACGTGTTCCTGGAGCGCGGCTGGCAGTCGTTTGCGCGCGCGCGCCGGCTGCAGGGAAGGTGCATGCTCCACTTCAGGTACGCTGGTGCCTCAACGATGTTCGTCAGGGTCTTCTCGGAGGAAGGGATGCGCCTTGGGTGCTGTCCTGAGGCTGACGACGAAGAGGATGGTGGCGACGGTGTCCGGAGGAGCAGATCTTCCTCTGGAGACGAGCTTGGCCTTGGTGGGCACCGCGGGTCCCCCCTCTATGGCAGCAGCAGCTCCTCTAGTAGCGGCGTCTACAATGAGCCACCGCGCCGTCGAGCTCGGCTCGGCGAGGGGGGGGGGGTCATTGCGCCGCTGTGCCCCGTTGAAGCGGGAGGAGCTGGAAGACTCCGACTAAGTGGGGGCAACGGTGCTGAGCCGCGGCTCGATGGAGCTGTGGCTTGGCGGGTCGGCCTCTACTTCTTCTTTTTCTTCATTTCCTTCCTGTGTCAAAATTTTAAGTTGCCTCGAGAAGGCGTGTAATGGACTACGACATATGTACGAAGCGAGAACTTACTATCATGTTTTTGGTCTGGGTGAGATTACTTAGCTTATGTACTGCGACGTCTTGAGGCGAAGTGCTCCTGACTCATTGGCGTCATGAGCCCCCGACGGGCCATGAGGATGGCTGAGTTTGGGGGGTCTTGACCTGCGGAGCCCCAGAGTATGAGTGAGCCGCTGTGAGTTGCTGAGGGCTTGCGCCCTTGGGCTCGCTTGAGAGCACCGAGCATGGATTAAGGTGCCAAGGCCTGAGCTGGCTCGGCAGAATATGTCGTGTGGACTGAGAAGCCCGATGCCAGAGCCAAAGCAGGCTTGGCCAGGTGAGGTCACGGGACCGACTGTGTCCCAACCCCCACGCGCGAGGCACGCGAAGGAGAACAAGCAACACAGCCCCTGCTTGACAAGCTGAACTTAAAACCGGCGAGAAAATTCCAAGCAAGACTCCCAACCAAATGCAAGAAACACGAGAACTTCATAGCACGAGGTAGAGGAAGGGCTGATAGCCAAGGAAGTAGAAAAGGCTGACAGCCAAACACCAAGCCAAAAAAGGAAAAAGGTCGTGTCCGACCCCTACACTACGTCTTCTTCCCAGCGCGGAGCTAAGGACTGCCATTGGGACGTGGGTGGGAGCCCCGTCTGATGGCCCGCAGGCAACGCTCAGGAGACTCCGAGGCGTGTACAGCCCCAACTCATTATTACGTGAGAGCAAGGTTGTCAGAATCGCGATTTTGAGTCGGATCGGAGCCCCGATGGTAGGATCGCAAATCGTAGAATCTTCACTATCAGGATTGTAGAAACGTAGATTCTATGAACTAAAGTCATAGAATCATAGGGGTTAGTCTGGATCGTAAGGTCGTAGAATCGTATAACAGAATCGCGATTCTGACAACCTTGAGTGAGAGTGTCACGAGCGGAGACCTTCACGGGCACGGAGCCTTGATTACGGATAGAACCTCCTGAGGTGCTCAATGTTCCAGGAATTCTGGATAGATACCCCCATCCTGCGTCTCCAAGCGCATAGCACCAGGCCTGGAGACACGGGCGATTCTAAACGGGCCCTCCCACATGGGCGAGAGCTTGTGTAACCCCTCCCTGGAGAGGACCCGCCTTAGGAACAAGTCACCAACTTCAAGTGTTCTTGCGCACACGCTGCACTAGTGGTACCGTCGCAGCGCCTGCTGATATCGTGCTGCCCTGAGGGCAGGTCGGCGGCGGCCCTCCTCGCCGAGTACGAGGTCCATCCGCCAGGCGGCGTCCTGGCATTCCTCATTGGAAGCCAAGACCCGTGGGGAGCGATGCTTGACCTCGTGAGGGAGAACCGCCTCCGCCCCGTAAACGAGGAAGAAAGGAGTTTCTCCCATGGGTTTGGTTGCGGTGGTACAGATCAACCACAAAACGGACTGGAGCTCGTCGATCTAGCCCCTACCGCAAGCCTCGAGCTTTTTCTTAAAGTTGCGCGTCTTGAGGTCGTGCAAGACTTCCGTGTTGGCGCGTTCGGCCTGACCGTTGCTCCAGGGGTGAGCCACCGAGGCGTAGCGGATCTGTGTTCCAAGGTTAGCACAGTATGACCTGAAGAGATTGCTTGTGAACTGCAAACCGTTATCCGTGATGATGTGGTTGGGGACCCCGAATCGCCTCACGAGGCCCTGGATGAACTTGACGGCCGACCCGGCAGGGATCGCGTGAACAGGCTCCATCTTCGCCCACTTGGTGAATTTGTCAATGGCAACATACAGGAAGCGGTAGCCCCGCGCCACCCGGGGAAGTGGGCCTAAGATGTCCAATCCCCACTCCGCGAAGGGCCAGGAGAGCGGGATCGTCTGGAGGCCCTGTGCTGGTTGGTGGATCTGCTTGGCGTGAAACTGGCACGTCTCACAAGCCTGCACAAGCTCCGTGGCGTCGTTAAGTGTCGTGGGCTAGTAAAAGCCGCTGCGGAAGGCCTTGCCCACGAGGGTGCGGGATGACGAATGGTGGCCGTAGTCCCCACCGTGGATGTCAGCCAATAGCTCGCGTCCTTGCTTCCTCGAGATGCACTTTAGTGAGACGTCATTGGGGCGCCTCCTATAGAGTTCGCCGTCTTGGATGCAGTAAGCCGAGGCCTGTCGGACCACGCGCTCCGTGTCTTCCTCCTTGTCTGGCAAGGTGTCGTGTAGCAGGTACATCTTGAGCTCTTTGGTCCAGCAACCCTCCCCGGGCTCCGCGGCGAGTAGCAGGTGGGCTCCGGAGGTCGACCTGGAGGGCGGAGCTCCGGCTGCGGGCGCTGCAGGTAGCCCCTCCCGAGGGGACGCCGGCTCAGGAGCGGGCAGTGCTGCCGACGGCTTGAGCAGCTGCTCCTCGAAGATGCCCGGCCTCTGAGGTTCCCTCCTGGAGGCTCATTTGGCAATGTCATCTTCCTCCTTGTTCGTGCCCCTTGGCACGTGCTGCACCTCCAGCCCTCTGAATCGCTTTTCCATCTTGCGCACCTCCTCCAGATATGTCTCCATGTGCTTGTCCTTGGGCTTGTATTTCTTGTTGGAGAAGTTGACGAGGAGCTGTGAATCGCCTATAATGGTGTGGCGCTTGACCCCCAGTGCAGCTGCGGCCTTGAGCCCAGCAATCAGGCCCTCATACTCTTCTATGTTATTGGAGACCTTCTCGCCTTGCTGGAAGCAAAGCTGCACGGCGTAGTACAACTTGTCCTGAGTGGGAGACACCAACATGGCGCCAGCTCCTGCGCCAAGGCGCGAGAAGGCGCCGTCGAAGTATATCATCCATCCGACCGGGGCTTCATCGCCGGGGGCCAGCGAGCGATCCTCGCCAGCCCCCTGTTCCAGCGCGTCGGTCCATTCTACCACAAATTTAGCCAGAGCCGCTCCTTTGATCGCTCGCGTGGTGCTGAACACCAACTGGAACGCATGTAGCTCGATGTTCCAGTCGGCGACCCTCCCGACGACGTTCAGGCCCTGGAGCACCTTCTTGAGAGGGTACGACGAGACAACCTTGATAGGGTGGCCCTGGATGTAATGGCGCAGCTTCCTGGAGGCGACAAGGAGCGTCGGGAGCATCTTTTGAGGCATCGGGTAACGCGAGCGCGCATCGCGCAGTACGGTGCTGACGAAGTACACAGGGTGCTCCACGAGGGTCGGCGCCGCAGGATCTTCAGGTGCTTTGGGAGTCTTGGGTGCTTCTTGCTGGATGATACGTCACCAATGTAACTATAATTTTTGGTTGTTCCATGCTATTATTTATGAAGTCTTGGATGTTTAATGGGCTTTATCATTCACTTTTATATCATTTTTGGGACTAACCTACTAACCCAAAGGCCCAGTCCAGATTGTTGTTTTTTTGCCTATTTCAGGGTTTTGCAGAAAAGGAATATCAAACGGAGTCCAAACGGAATGAAACCTTCGCGAGATATATTTTTGGAGAAAATCACGCTCGGGAAACGTCAGGACCAAGTCAGGGGACAGCTGGGCTGCCCTCGAGGGTGGGGGCACGCCCCCCTTCCCAGGGCGCGCCCCCCTGCCTCGAGGCTGGCCCACACGGCCCCCGGTGCCCTCCTTCCTATATATACCAACGTACCCCAGAAAATCCATACATAGAGAGAAAACCATAATTCTACCGCCATAGCTTCTGTTTCCGTGGAAATCCCATCTTGGAGCCTGTTCCGGGAGGGGGATCCATCACCCAGGCCTTCATCATCATCATCATCGCCCTCACCATGAGTTGTGAGTAGTTTACCACAGACCTTCGGGTCCATAGCTAGTATCTAGATGTCTTCTTCTCTCTCTCTCTGAATCTCAATACAAAGTTCTCCTCGGTCTTCGAGGAGATCTATTCGATGTAATCTCTTTTTGTGGTGTGTTTGTCGAGATCCGATGAATTGTGAGTTTATGATCAAGGTTATCTATGAAAGATATTTGGTTCTTCTCTGAACTTTTTATGTGTGCTCATAATATCCTTGCAAGTCTCTTCGAATTATTGGTTTGGTTTGGCGTACTAGATCTATAGTTCTTGCAATGGGAGAAGTGCTTGGCTTTGGGTTCAATCTTGCGGTGTCCTTTCCCAATGACAGTAGGGGCAGCAAGGCACGTATTGTATTGTTGCTATCGAGGATAAAAAGATGGGGTTTACATCATATTGCTTGAGTTTATCCCTCTACATCATGTCATCTTGCTTAAGGCGTTACTCTGTTCTTATGAACTCAATACACTAGATGCATGCTGGATAGCGATTGATGTGTAAAGTAATAGTAGTAGATGCAGAATCGTTTCGGTCTACTTGTCTCGGACGTGATGCCTATATACAATGATCATGCCTAGATAGTCTCATAATTATTCGCTTTTCTATCAATTGCTCGACAGTAATTTGTTTACCCGCCGTAGAATATCGCTATCATGAGAGAATCCACTAGAGAAAACTATGGCCCCCGGGTCTATTCTCAACATATCAATCTACATCTACTTTACTTTTCTTGCTTTTATTTGCTGTTTTATTAAACCAAAAATACCAAAAATATAACTATCATCTCCATCAGATCTCACTCTCGTAAGTGATCATAAAGGGATTGACAACCCCTTATCGCGTTGGCTGCAAAGTTCTTATTTGTTTGTGCAGGTGCGAGGGAATGGCGCGTGGTCTCCTACTGGATTGATACCTTGGTTCTCAAAAACTGAGGGAAATACTTACGCTACTGTGCTGCATCTCCCTTTCCTCTTCGAGGGAATACAACACAAGCTCAAGAGGTAGCAAGAAGAATTTCTGGCGCCGTTTCTGGGGAGACTTACGCAAAAGTCATATACCAAGTACCTATCACAAACCCTTATCCTTCGCATTACATTTATTTGCCTCTCGTTTTCCTCTCCCCCACTTCACCCTTGCCATTTTATTCGCCCTTCTTCCGCCGGGTGTTTTTTGTTCGCTTGCTTCTTGTTTGCTTGTGTGTGTTGCTTGCTTGCTTGTCATTATGGCTAGCCCCTTATCCGCTCCTTCGTCTCCCGAGTTTGAAGTACTTCACTTCAAGCAAAGGCAAGGAGAAAACTTAAAAGATGCTTGGTTTAGGATGATGGATTCCTATCGTAAGTGCACCTTAGAAGTGAATTTTAGAATCTTGCTTCGCAAGTTTTATGTTGGATTGAATATGTCTCATAGACAACTCTTGGATTGCGTTGCCAAAAGAATTTTATCGAAGTTGATCCTAGTTTCGCGCATGAAATCATAGAGGGAATAGTGGGAACACTACCTCCCCAAAAGGAGTCAAACTCAATCCCGGAAGGGACACAAGTTTTTGAGAAAATTTGCGAAGTAACAAAAATATTACAAAAATCCCTTGAACCCCTTAAGAGTGTTAGTGGGAATCTCCACCGCATGAATATGTTGATTACCCTTTGGAATAAGCGGTTAGATGCTTTAGATCTTAAGATTTCTGAATATGAGGGGAAACGCAAAGAACCTCCCGGATTCGAGCTTGACACCATTAAAAGAGCGAAGATCAAAGATGGCAATACCTAGATCTATCTTGTATCGTGCCTAGCTAGGGGCGTAAAACGATAACGCTTGTTGGGAGGCAACCCAATTTTATGTTTTTTGTTTTTGTTACTGTTAGGGAATAAATATTGCATCTATCCTCTGATTAGATGTGTTTTCATGTTTCGTTTAGTGTTTGTGCCAAGTAGAACCTTTGGTAAGACTTGTGTGAAGTTTATTTGATCTTGCTGTGAAAAACAGAATCGTTAGCGCTCTCTAAAGTAGACTTCAGATTTTACTGGAGCGTGCTTTTTTGGTTGATTCTTTTTGCTGCTGATTGGTAGACAAATTTCGCAAATTTACGAATTTAGTTTGAAGTTTTTGGAGTTCCAGAAGTAGGCGAACCCTGTAGATTACTACAGACTATTCTGTCTTTGACAGATTCTGTTTTTCGTGTGTTGTTTGCTTATTCTGATGCATCTATGCGTAATATTAGAGGATATGAACCATAGAGAACTTGTAGTACAGTAGGTTTAACACCAATATAAACAAAGAATGAATTTATTGTTGTACCTTTGAGTGGTGGTTTGCTTTCTCTTACTAACGGAGCTCATGAGAATTTTTGTCGAAGTTTCGTGTTGTGAAGTTTTCAAGTTTTGAGTATTGCTTTGATGGACTATGGAACAAGGAGTAGCAAAGGCCTAAGCTTGGTGATGCCCATGGAACCCCAAGTAAATTCTAGATAATCAAAAGCCCAAGCTTGGGGATGCCCTGGGAAGGCATCCCCTCTTTCGTCTTCATCCATCGCTAACTATACTTGGAGCTATATTTTTATTCGCAACATGCTATGTGTTTTGCTTGGAGCGTCTTGTATAATTTGAGTCTTTGCTTGTTAGTTTGCCACAATCATCCTTGCTGGACACACCTATTTGAGAGAGTTAAATATACCCTAGAAATTATTAGAACACTCTATGTGCTTCACTTATATCTTATGAGTTAAATAGTTTTGCTCTAGTGCTTCACTTATATCTTTTAGAGCACGGTTGTGGTAATATTTTGTAGAAATTGTTGAACTGTCATGCTTCACTTAGATCTATTTGAGAGTCTATTAAATCAGCATGGTAATGTGTTTAGGCTAAAGAAACTATTCTTCACATGATAGACATCCAACGTCAATGTAGTAAAAAAATTACACCAAGTGCATTGAATAGAAAGAGATGTTGGATGCTTGATAATTGTTTTGAGACATGAGGATAATGATATTAGAGTCATGCTAGTGGATTTATTATGAAACTGAGAAATACTTGTGTTAAGGTTAGTGATTCCCGTAGCATGCATGTATGGTGAACCGTTGTGTGACTAAGTTAAAGCATGAGGTATTTGTAGAGTGCCAACCTTTGTTTGGAGGTCGGGGGCGCGCGATGGTTAACTCCTACCAGCCTCCCCCCTAGGAGCATGCGTTGATTGCTTTGTTTTGATGACTAGTAGATTTTTGCAATAAGTATATGAGTTCTTATGACTAATGTTGAGTCCATGGATTATACGCACTCTCACCCTTCCACCATTGCTAGCCTCTCTTGTACCGCTCAACTTTCGCCGGTGCCATAAACCCAATATATATCCTTCCTCAAAACATCCACCATATTGTTCCTCAAAACAGCCACCATACGTACCTATCATGGCATTTCCATAGCCATTCCGAGATATATTGCCATGCAACTTTCCACCGTTCCGTTTATATGACACGCATCATATTGTCATATTGCCATGCATGATCATGTAGTTGACATCGTATTTGTGACAAAGCCACCATGCATAATTCTTTCATACATGTCACTCTTGTTTCATTGCACATACCGGTACACCGCCGGAGGCATTCACATAGAGTCATACCTTGTTGTTGTAGTATCGATTTGTAATATTCTGTTGTAATGGAAGTGTGATGATCATCATTTTTAGAGCATTGTCCCATGGGAGGAAAGGCTGAATCTATAAAGCCCCTCCGCAAAAAAAAGTCCAAAGAAAAAAAAGAAAGGCCCAAAAAAAGAGGAAAAAAAGGGACAATTGCTACTATCTTTTTCCACACTTGTGCTTCAAAGTAGCACCATGTTCTTCATTGTAGAGAGTCTCATGTTTAGTCACTTTCATATACTAGTGGGAATTTTCATTATAGAACTTGGCTTGTATATTCCAACGATGGGCTTCCTCAAATGCCCTAGGTCTTCGTGGGCAAGAAAGTTGGATGCACACCCACTAGTTTCTTTTGTTGAGCTTTCCTTCATATTTAGCTCTAGTGCATCCGTTGCACGGCAATCCCTACTCACTCACATTGATATCTATTGATGGGCATCTCCATAGCCCGTTGATATGCCTAATCGATGTGAGACTATCTCCCTCCTTTTTGTCTTCTCCACAACCACCTCTATTCCACCCATAGTGCTATGTCCATGGCTCGCGCTCATGTATTGCGTGAAAGTTGAAAGGTTTGAAAAGATAGAGCATGAAAACAAATGCTTGGCTAAAATCGGGGTTGTGCATGATATGAATATTTTTGTGTGATAATAAGGGAGCATAGCCAACACTATATGATTTTGTAGGGATAACTTTCTTTAGCCATAGTATTTTGAGAAGACATGATTGCTTTGTTAGTATTGCTTGAAGTATTGTTATTTCTTATGTCAATATAGACTTTTGTCTAGAATCTTTCAGATCTGAACATTCATGCCACAATTAAGAGAGTTACATTGAAAAACTAAATTGGTTAGCATTCCACATCAAAAATTCATTTTTTTTATCATTTACCTACTCGAGGACGAGCAGGAATTAAGCTTGGGGATGCTTGATATGTCTCCAACGTATCTATAATTTTTGATTGTTCCATGCTATTATTTATGAAGTCTTGGATGTTTAATGGGCTTTATCATTCACTTTTATATCATTTTTGGGACTAACCTACTAAACCAAAGGCCCAGTCTAGATTGTTGTTTTTTGCCTATTTCAGGGTTTTGCAGAAAAGGAATATCAAACGGAGTCCAAATGGAATGAAACCTTCGCGAGACATATTTTTGGAGAAAATCACGCTCGGGAAACGTCATGACCAAGTCAGGGGACAGCTGGGCTGCCCTCGAGGGTGGGGGGCGCGCCCCCCTTCCCAAGGCGCCCCCCTACCTCGAGGCTGGCCCACACGGCCCCCGGTGCCCTCCTTCTTCCTATATATACCTACGTACCCCACAAACTCCATACGCAAAGAGAAAAACCTAATTCCACCGCCGTAGCTTCTGTTTCCATGGAGATCCCATCTTGGAGCCTGTTCCGGGAGGGGGATCCATCACGGAGGCCTTCATCATCATCATCATCATCGCCCTCACCATGAGTTGTGAGTAGTTTACCACAGACCTTCGGGTCCATAGCTAGTATCTAGATGGCTTCTTCTCTCTCTCTGAATCTCAATACAAAGTTCTCCTCGGTCTTCGAGGAGATCTGTTTGATGTAATCTCTTTTTGCGGTGTGCTTGTCGAGATCCGATGAATTGTGAGTTTATGATCAAGGTTATCTATGAAAGATATTTGGTTCTTCTCTGAACTTTTTATGTGTGCTCATAATATCCTTGCAAGTCTCTTCGAATTATTGGTTTGGTTTGGCATCTAGATCTATAGTTCTTGCAATGGGAGAAGTGCTTGGCTTTGGGTTCAATCTTGCGGTGTCCTTTCCCAGTGACAGTAGGGGAAGCAAGGCACGTATTGTATTGTTGCCATCGAGGATAAAATTATGGGGTTTTCATCACATTGCTTGAGTTTATCCCTCTACATCATGTCATCTTGCTTAAGGCGTTACTCTGTTCGTACGAACTCAATACACTAGATGCATGCTGGATAGCGGTCGATGTGTGGAGTAATAGTAGTAGATGAAGAATCGTTTCGGTCTACTTGTCTCGGACGTGATGCCTATATACAATGATCATGCCTATATAGTCTCATAATTATTCGCTTTTCTATCAATTGCTCGACAGTAATTTGTTTACCCGCCGTAGAATATCGCTATCATGAGAGAAGCCACTAGAGAAAACTATGGCCCCGAGGTCTATTCTCAACATATCAATCTACATCTACTTTACTTTTACCGCTTTTAATTGTTGTTTTATTAAACCAAAAATACCAAAAATATAACTATCATCTCTATCAGATCTTACTCTCGTAAGTGACCGTAAGGGCATTGACAACCCCTTATCGCGTTGGCTGCGAAGTTCTTATTTGTTTGTGCAGGTGCGAGGGACTGGCGCGTGGTCTCCTACTGGATTGATACCTTTGTTCTCAAAAACTGAGGGAAATACTTATGCTATTGTGCTGCATCTCCCTTTCCTCTTCGAGGGAATACAACGCAAGCTCAAGAGGTAGCACTAGACGGCGGGCCATCAGTAACCGTGGTCGAATCTACCTCCGGAGCTGCGTCAGGGGGCGACGGAGGTCCTGAGGATACCGACTTGCCCCGCGGCCTCGCGCTTCGGGGCCTCTCCTCGCGCTCCACCACTAATGCTGCACTGGCGGAGTGAGGCGTAGTGGCGAGATAGAGAGTCATGGGTTCCAGGGGTCTTGGCGCCACCATAACCGGCGGGCTGGTGAGGTATTCCTTGAGACCTCGGAAGGCGGCGGCGGCCTCCGGAGTCCACTCAAAGGGCCCCTTCATCTTCATGATCTTGAAGAACGGGAGGGCGCGTTCACTAAGCTTAGAGATGAAGCGCCCCAAGGACGTTATGCATCCCGCAAGCTTCTGCATCTCCTTCAGGGTTGTAGGCGGCTTCATTCTTTCGATGGCTTTGATATTCTCCGGACTAGCTTCAATGCCTCGGTGTGAAACCAGGAACCCTAGCAACTTGCCGGAGGGTACACCAAACACGCACTTCTCCGGGTTGAGGCACAGCTTCACCTTGCGCAAGTTGGCGAACGTTTCTTCTAGGTCCTGGATGAGAGTCCTGGCCTCTCTGGTCTTGACCACGATGTCGTTGACGTAGGCCTCCGTGTTCCTCCTGAGCTAAGGGCCGAGGTGTTGGGGAACGTAGTATTTTAAAATTTTCCTACGGTCACGCAAGATCTATCTACTAGATGCATAGCAACGAGAGGGGAGAGTGTGTCTACGTACCCTCGTAGACCGGGAGCGGAAGCGTCAAGTGACGCGGTTGATGTTGTCGAACTTCTTCGCGATCTAACCGATCAAGCACCGAACGTACGGCACCTCCGCGTTCAGCACACGTTCAGCTTGATGACGTCCCACGAGCTCTTGATCCAGTTGAGCTTCACGGGAGAGTTTCGTCAGCACGACAGCGTGGTGACGGATATGATGTATTCACCGGCGCAGGGCTTCGCCTAAGCACTGCAATGGTATGACCGAGGTGTGTTTCTGTGGAGGGGGGCACCGCACACGGCTAAAACAATTCAACTTGTGTGTCTTTGGGTGCCCCCCAGCCCCCGTATATAAAGGAGCAAGGGGGGAGGCCGGCCGGCCCTTGTTTGGTGCGGCTAGGGGTGCAATCCTACTAGGAATAGGATTGCAATCCTATTCCTAGTAGGAATCACCAAAGAAGGAAGAGAGGGAAAGGAAAAAGGGAGAGGTGGCGCCCCCCCCAATCCTAGTCCAACTAGGAACCCTAGGTGGGGCGCCGGCCAGCCCCTATGGGCTGCCTCTCTCTTTCCCTTAAGGCCCACTATGGACCATCCCCCCTCGTAGGGGGTTCTAGTAACCCCCTCCGGCAATCCCGTTAAATCCGAAACTTTTCCGGAACACTTCCGGTGTCCGAATATAGTCGTCCAATATATCAATCATTATGTCTCGGACATTCCGAGACTCCTCGTCATGTCCGTGATCTCATCCAGGACTCCGAACTACCTTCGGTACATCAAAACTCATAAACTCATAATACCGATCGTCATCAAACGTTAAGCGTGCGGACCCTACGGGTTCGAGAACTATGTAGACATGATCGAGACTCATCTCCGGTCAATAACCAATAGCGGAACCTGGATGTTCATATTGGCTCCTACATATTCTACGAAGATCTTTTATCGGTCAAAACCGCATAACAACATACGTTGTTCCTTTTGTCATCGGTATGTTACTTGCCCGAGATTCGATCGTCGGTATCTCTATACCTAGTTCAATCTCGTTACCGGCAAGTCTCTTTACTCGTTCCGTAACACATCATCTCGTGACCAACTCATTAGTCTTTTGCTTGCAAGGCTTATTGTGATGTGTGTTACCGAGAGGGCCCAGAGACACCTCTCCGACACTCGGAGTGACAAATCCTAATCTTGATCTATGCCAACACCACGAATACTTTCGGAGACACCTGTAGAGCATCTTTATGATCACCCAGTTACGTTGTGACGTTTGATAGCACACAAGGTGTTCCTACGGTATTCGGGAGTTGCATAATCTCATAGTCACAGGAACATGTATAAGTCATGAAGAAAGCAATAGCAGTAAAACTAAACGATCATAGTGCTATGCTAACGGATGGGTCTTGTCCATCACATCATTCTCCTAATGATGTGATCCCGTTGATCAAATGACAACTCATGTCTATGGCTAGGAAACATAACCATCTTTGATCAATGAGCTAGTCTAGTAGAGGCATACTAGGGACATACTGTTTTGTCTATGTATCCACACATGTACTAAGTTTCCGGTTAATACAATTCTAGCATGAATAAAAGACATTTATCATGATATAAGAAAATATAAAATAACAACTTTATTATTGCCTCTAGGGCATATTTCCTTCAGTCTCCCACTTGCACTAGAGTCAATAATCTAGTTCACATCGCCATGTGATTAACACCAAAAGGGTTTACTAGAGTCAATAATCTAGTTCACATCTCTATGTGATTAACACCCAAAGAGTACTAAGGTGTGATCATGTTTTGCTTCATGAGAGAAGTTTAGTCAACGGGTCTGTCACATTCAGATCCGTATGTATTTCGCAAATTTTTATGTCTACAATGCTCTGCATAGAGCTACTCTAGCTAATTGCTCCCACTTTCAATACGCATCCAGATTGATACTTAGAGTCATCTGGATTTAGTGTCAAAGCTTGCATCGGCGTAACCCTTTACGACGAACTCTTTATCACCTCCATAATCGAGAAACATTTCCTTAGTCATCTAGTTACTAAGGATAATTTTGACCGCTGTACAGTGATCTACTCCTGGATCACTATTGTACCCCCTTGACAAACTCATGGCAAGGTACACAACATGTTTGGTACAGAGCATGGCATACTGTATAGAACCTATGGCTGAGGCATAGGGAATGACTTTCATTCTCTCTATATTTTCTGCCGTGGTCTAGCTTTGAGTTTTACTCAACTTCACACCTTACAAGTCAGGCAAGAACTCCTTCTTTGACTGATCCATTTTGAACTACTTCAAAATCTTATCAAGGTATGTACTTATCGAAAGTCTTATCAAGCGTCTTGATCTATCTCTATAGATCTTGATGCCCAATATGTAAGCAGCTTTACCAAGGTCTTTCTTTGAAAAACTCCTTTCAAACACTCCTTCATGCTTTCCAGAAAATTCTACATCATTTCTGATCGACAATATGTCATATACTTATCACAAAGGTTGTAGTGCTCCCACTCACTTCTTGTAAATACAGGCTTCACCGCAAGTCTGTATAAATCTATATGCTTTGATCAACTTATCAAAGCGTATATTCCAACTCCGAGATGCTTGCACCAGTCCATAGATGGATCACTGGAGCTTGCACATTTTGTTAGCACCTTTAGGATTGACAAAACCTTATGGTTGCATCATATACAAGTCTTCTTTAATAAATCCATTAAAGAACGCAGTTTCGTTATCCATTTGCGAGATTTCATAAAATGTGGCAATTTCTAACATGATTCGGACAGACTTAAGCATCGCTACGGGTGAGAAAATCTCATCGTAGTCAACACCTTGAACTTGTCGAAAACCTTTCGCAACAAGTCGAGCTTTGTAGACAGTAACATTACCATCGGCGTCAGTCTTCCTCTTAAATATCCATTTATTTTTAATGGCTTGCCGACCATCGGGCAAGTCAACCAAAGTCCATACTTTGTTCTCATACATGGATCCCATCTCAGATTTCATGGCTCAAGCCATTTTGCGGAATCTGGGCTCATCATCGCTTCCTCATAGTTCGTAGGTTCATCATGGTCTAGTAACATGATTTCCAGAACTGGGTTGCCGTACCACTCTGGTGCGGAACGTACTCTGGTTGATCTACGACGTTCAGCAGAAACTTGATCCGAAGTTTCATGATCATCATCATTAACTTCCTCACTGTTTGGTGTAGGAATCACTGGAACAATTTTCTGTGATGTACTACTTTCCAATCCGGGAGAAGGTACAATTACCTCATCAAGTTCTACTTTCCTCCCACTCACTTCTTTCGAGAGAAAGTCCTTCTCTAGAAAGGATCCACTCTTAGCAACAAAGACCTTGCCTTCGGATCTGTGATAGAAGGTGTACCGAACAGTTTCTTTTGGGTATCCTATGAAGATTTACTTCTCCGATTTGGGTTCGAGCTTTTCATGTTGAAACTTTTTCACATAAGCATCGCAGTCCCAACCTTAAAGAAATGACAGCTTAGGTTTCTCGTCAAACCACAGTTCATACGGTGTCATCTCCACGGATTTAGATGGTGCCCTATTTAACGTGAATGTAGCTGTCTCTAATGCATAACCCCAAAAGCGATAGTGGTAGATCGGTAAGAGACATCATCGATCGCACCATATCTAATAAAGTACGGTTATGACGTTCAGACACACCATTACACTATGGTGTTCCGGGTGGCGTGAGTTGTGAAACTATTCCACATTGTTTCAAATGAAGACCAAACTCGTAACTCAAATATTCTCCTCCACGATCGGATCGTAGAAACTTTATTTTTCTTGTTACGATGATTTTCTACTTCATTCTGAAATTCTTTGAACATTTCAAATGTCTCAGACTTGTGCTTCATTAAGTAGATATACCCATATCTGCTCAAATCATCAGTGAAGGTCAGAAAATAACGATACCCGCCGCGAGCTTCAACACTCATTGGCCCACATACATCAGTATGTATGATTTCCAACAAATCTGTTGTTCGCTCCATAGTTCCGGAGAACGGAGTTTTAGTCATCTTGCCCATGAGGCATGGTTCGCAAGCACCAAGTGATTCATAATCAAGTGATTCCAAAAGTCCATTATTATGGAGTT
Source organism: Secale cereale (assembly GCA_902687465.1). Classification (NCBI taxonomy): domain Eukaryota; kingdom Viridiplantae; phylum Streptophyta; class Magnoliopsida; order Poales; family Poaceae; genus Secale; species Secale cereale. The sequence goes on along the minus strand of LR738715.1, from coordinate 252,607,460 downwards.
TCTTCATGCGTTTTACACCAATATGACCTAAATGGCAGTGCCACAAATAAGTTGCACTATCATTATTAACCTTGCATCTTTTGGCTTCAATATTATGAATATGTGTATCACACGATCGAGATCCAACAAACTATTTTCATTGGGTGTATGACCATAGAAGGTTTTATTCATGTAAACAGAACAACAATTATTCTCTAACTTACATGAATAACCGTATTGCAATAAACATGATCAAATCACATTCATGCTCAACACAAACACCAAATAACACTTATTTAGGTTCAACACTAATCCCGAAAGTATAGGGAGTGTGCGATGATGATCATATCAATCTTGGAACTGCTTCCAATACACATCGTCACTTCATCCTTTAACTAGTTTATGTTCATTATGCAACTCCCACTTCGAGTTACTACTCTTTAGCTACTGAACCAGTATCAAATACCGAGGGGTTGCTATGAACACTAGTAAAATACACATCAATAATCTGTATATCAAATATACCTTTGTTCACTTTGCCATCCTTCTTATCCGCCAAATATCTAGGGCAGTTCCACTTCCGGTGACCATTTCCTTTGCAGTAGAAGCACTTAGTTTCAGGCTTGAGTTTAGCTTTGGGTTTCTTCATGGGAGTGACAACTTGCTTGTCATTCTTCTTGAAGTTCCCCTTCTATCCCTTTGCCCTTTACTTGAAACAAGTGGTCTTATTAATCATCAACACTTGATGTTCTTTCTTGATTTCTACCTTCGCCGATTTCAGCATTGCGAAGAGATCGGGAATTACCTTCGTCATTCCTTGCATATTATAGTTCATCACGAAGTTCTACTAACTTGGTGATAGTGACTAGAGAACTTTGTCAATTACTATCTTATCTGGAAGATTAACTCCCACTTGATTCAAGTAATTGTAGTACCCAGACAATCTGAGCACATGCTCACTGGTTGAGCTATTCTCCTCCATATTGTAGGCAAAGTACTGTCAGAAGTCTTATACCTCTCGACACGGGCATGAGTATGAAATACTAATTTCAACTCTTGGAACATCTTATATGCTCCGTGGCGTTCAAAACGTTTTTGAAGTCCCAGTTATAAGCCGTAAAGCATGGTGCACTAAACTATCAAGTAGTCATCATACCAAGCTTTTGTCAAAATGTTCATAACGTCTACATCTGCTCCTGCAATAGGTCTGTCACCTAGCGGTGCATCAAGGACATATTTCTCTGTGCAGCAATGAGGATAACCCTCAGATCACGGAACAATTCCGCATCATTGCTACTAACATCTTTCAACTTAGTTTTCTCTAGGAACATATAAAAAATAAACGGGGAGCAACATCGTGAGCTATTGATCTACAACATAGATATGTTAATACTACTAGGACTAAGTTCATGATAAATTAAAGTTCAATTTAATCATATTAATTTAAAGAACTCCCACTTAGATAGACATCCCTCCGGTCATCTAAATGATCACGTGATCCAAATCAACTAAACCATGTCCGATCATCACGTGAGATGGAGTAGTATCAATGGTGAACATCTTATGTTGATCATATCTACTATATGATTCACGCTCGACCTTTCGGTCTCCAGTGTTCCGAGGCCATATCTGCATATGCTAGGCTCGTCAAGTTTAACCTGAGTATTCCGCGTGTGCTAAACTGGCTTACACCCGTTGTATTTGAACGTAGAGCTTATCACACCCGATCATCACGTGGTGTCTCGGCACGACGAACTTTCGCAACGGTGCATACTCAGGGAGAACACTTATACCTTGAAATTTAGTAAGGGATCATCTTATAATGCTACCGTCGTTCTAAGCAAAATAAGAAGCATAATAAGATAAACATCACATGCAATCAAAATATGTGACATGATATGGCCATCATCATCTTGTGCTTTTGATCTCCATCTCCAAAGCACCGTCATGATCACCTTCGTCACCGGCGCGACACCTTGATCTCCATCGTAGCATCGTTGTCGTCTCGCCAACTATTGCTTCTACGACTATCGCTACCGCTTAGTGATAAAGTAAAGCAATTACATGGCGATTGCATTTCATACAATAAAGCGACAACCATATGGCTCCTGCCAGTTGCCGATAACATTACAAAACATGATCATCTCATACAAAACCGTATAACTCATCATGTCTTGACCATATCACATCACAACATGCCCTGCAAAAACAAGTTAGATGTCCTCTACTTTGTTGTTGCAAGTTTTACATGGCTGATAAGCTTAGCAAGAACCGTTCTTACCTACGCATACAAAACCACAACGATGTTTCGTCAAGTATGTGATGTTTTAACCTTCACAAGGACCGGGCGTAGCCACACTTGATTCAGCTAAAGTGAGAGAGACAGACACCCGCCAGTCACCTTTAAGCAACGAGTGCTCGTAACGGTGAAACCAGTCTCGCGTAAGCGTACGCGTAATGTCGGTCCGGGCCGCTTCATCTCACAATACCGCCGAAGCAAAGTATGACATGCTGGTAAGCAGTATGACTAGTATCGCCCACAACTCATTGTGTTCTACTCGTGCATATCATCTACGCATAGACCTGGCTCATGATGCCACTGTTGGGGAACGTAGTATTTTAAAATTTTCCTACGATCACGCAAGATCTATCTACTAGATGCATAGCAACGAGAGGGGAGAGTGTGTCTACGTACCCTCGTAGACCGGGAGCGGAAGCGTCAAGTGACGCGGTTGATGTTGTCGAACTTCTTCGGGATCCAACCGATCAAGCACCGAACGTACGGCACCTCCGCGTTCAGCACACGTTCAGCTTGATGACGTCCCACGAGCTCTTGATCCAGTTGAGCTTCACGGGAGAGTTTCGTCAGCACGACGGCGTGGTGACGGATATGATGTATTCACCGGCGCAGGGCTTCGCCTAAGCACTGCAATGGTATGACCGAGGTGTGTTTCTATGGAGGGGGGCACCGCACACGGCTAAAACAATTCAACTTGTGTGTCTTTGGGTGCCCCCTGCCCCCGTATATAAAGGAGCAAGGGGGGAGGCCGGCCGGCCCTTGTTTGGTGCGGCTAGGGGTGCAATCCTACTAGGAATAGGATTGCAATCCTATTCCTAGTAGGAATCACCAAAGAAGGAAGAGAGGGAAAGGAAAAAGGGAGAGGTGGCGCCCCCCCCCCAATCCTAGTCCAACTAGGAACCCTAGGTGGGGCGCCGGCCAGCCCCTATGGGCTGCCTCTCTCTCCCTTATGGCCCACTATGGACCATCCCCCCTCGTAGGGGGTTCCGGTAACCCCCTCCGGCAATCCCGTTAAATCCAAAACTTTTCCGGAACACTTCCGGTGTCCGAATATAGTCGTCCAATATATCAATCTTTATGTCTCAGACGTTCCGAGACTCCTCGTCATGTCCGTGATCTCATCCGGGACTCCGAACTACCATCGGTACATCAAAACTCATAAACTCATAATACCGATCGTCATCAAACGTTAAGCGTGCGGACTCTACAGGTTCGAGAACTATGTAGACATGATCGAGACTCATCTCCGGTCAATAACCAATAGCGGAACCTGGATGTTCATATTGGCTCCTACATATTCTACGAAGATCTTTTATCGGTCAAAACCGCATAACAACATACGTTGTTCCTTTTGTCATCGGTATGTTACTTGCCCGAGATTCGATCGTCGGTATCTCTATACCTAGTTCAATCTCGTTACCGGCAAGTCTCTTTACTCGTTCCGTAACACATCATCTCGTGACCAACTCACTAGTCTTTTGCTTGCAAGGCTTATTGTGATGTGTGTTACCGAGAGGGCCCAGAGATACCTCTCCGACACTCGAGTGACAAATCCTAATCTTGATCTATGCCAACACCACGAATACTTTCGGAGACACCTGTAGAGCATCTTTATGATCACCCAGTTACGTTGTGACGTTTGATAGCACACAAGGTGTTCCTACGGTATTCGGGAGTTGCATAATCTCATAGTCATAGGAACATGTATAAGTCATGAAGAAAGCAATAGCAGTAAAACTAAACGATCATAGTGCTATGCTAACGGATGGGTCTTGTCCATCACATCATTCTCCTAATGATGTGATCCCGTTGATCAAATGACAACTCATGTCTATGGCTAGGAAACATAACCATCTTTGATCAATGAGCTAGTCTAGTAGAGGCATACTAGGGACATACTGTTTTGTCTATGTATCCACACATGTACTAAGTTTCCGGTTAATACAATTCTAGCATGAAGAAAAGACATTTATCATGATATAAGGAAATATAAAATAACAACTTTATTATTGCCTCTAGGGCATATTTCCTTCACGAGGGTGATGTGCATCAGGCGCTGGAAGGTGTTGCCCGCGTTTCTTAGCCCGAAAGGCATGCATGTGTAGCAGTAGACCCCGCAAGGGGTCAGGAACGCCATCTACTCCACAACCTCCACCACCATCTTAATTTGGTGGTAGCCCGAGAAGGCGTCGAGGAAGCAGAGCAGGTCGCACTCAGCCGTTGAATCCATGATCTGGTCGATGCGCGGGAGAGGGAACGGGTCCTGAGGGCAGACTTTGTTGAGGCTCGTGAAGTCGACGCACATGCGCTCCTTGCCTCCTTTCTTCGGGACTATGACGGGGTTGGCCAGCCACTCCGGGTGCCGTACCTCCCGTACGACGCCTGCTTCCTCTAGGTTTCGAACCTCCTGAACAATGAAGGCCTGCTTCTCCGGGGCCTGTCTGCGTGCTTTTTGCTTGATAGGGCGCGCGTTGGGGCACACCGTAAGGTGATGCTCGATGACGTGCCTAGGCACCCCGACCAAGTCAGCGACTTTCCAAGCGAACACATCATTGTTAGCCCTGAGGAAGCTAACCAACGTTGCCTCTTGCTCTGGGTCCTTGCCCGTGTCGATGGTGAAGGTGGCTCATGATCCCTCCTCGTCAGCGGGCACCTGCTTCGTCTCGGCCGGGTCCTGAGAGAAGAGCTGCTTCTTCTTGGCAGGCGCGGCTTCCGATGTCTCCGGAGCCCCCTCCGTACCTGAGTGGGCTGCAGCTGCAGCCCTGTAAGCGCGCCCGAGGACCTGAAGGGCGGCCTTGGGGTTCCCTTCGATAGTGATGACGCCGCTGCTCCCGGGCATCTTGACGGTATTGTAGCCCGGGTGAGTCCCCGCCATGAATTTCGCCAAGGCTGGGAAGCCGAGGACGACGTTGTAGGGTAGGTGGATGGGCGCAACGTCGAAGTCGATGAGCTTAGTTCGGTAGTTAGCGGGTGTGCCGAAAGTGACCGGGAGGCAGATCTGGCCGAGCGGGACAGCCGAGCCCGCGGCACCCGAGAAGGGCTTGGTGGGGAGGAGCTGCCTGTAGGACACGGGCAGATGACCAAAAGCCTCCGGGGAGAGGATATTGAGCCCGGCGCCACCGTCGATGAGGGTCCTCGTGACAGCCACCCCGCAAATGGTGGGGGTGCATACCATAGGGAGGACGTTCGTGCCGGCTGCAGCTATGGCACGGTCGCCAGGGCCGAAAGTGATGACCTGCCCCTACACGCCCCGCGCCCGCGGGGCCTCCTGTGGCTGGGCGGCGGCCCCGATCCGCCGAAAGTGTGACTTGACGTGCCGGGCCGACGCCGGTGCTTGGGATCCTCTGATGATGCAGGCGACCTCGCGGCAGGGCAACCCCCCGCCAGCAGTGCCCGGCAGCTCACCGACGCGGGCCGCCCAAGCGTCGAGCTCCTCCGTGGGTGGCCGGTGCCGGAGCAGCCTCTACGCCACAAAGAGCACCACCGGTGGGGCCACAGGGAGTGGAAATGGTGGAGCAGGCCGCTCTCCGGTGGCCTGGCCGGCGAAAACGTCGTCGGGGAAGGGGGCGGAGCGCCCATGGGTGGCGCGGTCCGCTGATGCCGCTCGGACGACAGGGACAACACCAGCCTCCACGCGCATGCGGCAGGCCACGGTCATCATGGCGACGCGGGGTAGGAGAGGGGAGGCGAAGTCGTTGGAGAGGCAAGATTTCGACATGCCCCCTACCTGGCATGCCAAAAGTTGGATTACGGGCTTCACAAACCCAAGAAGTTCGAACACAGGGGCATGAACGAAGATCTCTCCCACTCACGTCTACCTAGCGCCTCGCCCTTGTCCAATGAAGAGATTCAAGCAAGCAACAAGTAACGCACACACGAATTTACCTAGGTTCAAGCCACCTTGCGGCGTAAAACCGTACATCCTGCTTTGGTGGATTAGCCTCGGCAGGGCTTGAGTATGAACAAGTATAGTGGTTCCTTGGCTCAGGAGGGTCACGAGGCAAGGGTTCTTGCTCCTTGGTGTGAAGCCGGAGTCTCTCTGGATCCGATCCTTCCCCCGCACGGTGGGAATTCTAGCTACTTATATAGGCGGCCAGGGTCCTCTTCCCCCGAAATGTTTTAGGCGGGAAGGGATCCCACAATGGCCATTTTGAGCTGTAACACAAGGACGCTCCTATCCTGACAAAAGCGGTCTTCGCCTGCAAAGGGATCATGCGATGATGCGTTGGTGGGCTCGGTGATGACATCCTCCCTGTCGTCCTTGCGGTCTTCGGTCTTGTTGCACCAAAGGGGGAACCTTTGTCCCGCCCCTCGGGAACCTGCGCCTGTGCTGTCTCCTTTGCACCAAAACGGCAACTGCGCCGCTGGCACGCGCTGGCACCCACTGGCGCGGTGCGTCACTGCCTCCTCCTGAGGAAGGCTTGGCCTTGGATTCTCCGCCGCTCCGGAGCAACCTAGCCGAGGCTGCTCCTGAGGGGTTTTTGGTGTCGTTCTCCTCGCGAGGTCTAGCCCCCCTCGCAAGGGTCTTGGGCAGCTGGTCGATCAGCTAGGCCGTACCAGGCCGTAGTAGGAGTGCGCCACGGCCCGCAGGCAGGCAAGTCTGGGTACCCTGGTTCCCAGGACGCCGACAAAGGCCAAGGCAGTTTCCTCATCCAAAGGTGAAGATTGTGATAGCAGCCTTGGCGATCCTGAAGAACTAAGTCAGGAGCTGGCAATGCTCATGAGGAAATTTCAGAAGTTCTCAAGACGTGGTCGCTTTGGAAGATCTTCAAGAGGTGATGATGTGAGATCCAATTCCTCATCTCGCGATTCCAAGAAGAGGACTTGCTACAAATGCAAGAAACCTGGTCACTTTATCACTGATTGTCCTCAGTGGGCAAAGTAATCGAAGAAGAAGAAATACAAGGATTACAGCTCTGACGACTCGAAGAAAAATAAGAAATATTCAAAGTCTTGATCATCAAAATCTTCAAAGTATTCCTCCCACAAGAAGAGTAGTTCCAAGAAAGCTCGGGCATTCATTGGCAAGGAAATGGACTTAGCTGAATCTGAAGAAAATGAGGAAGAGGAGGAATCAAACTCTGGTGTGGCGAGCCTAGCTCTTGCTACCGCATTCGTCAGCAAGTCCATCTTCAACACTGAGGAAAATGACTTCCCCGACACTGCTGACAACGACAACGATGACTACGCTCCCACCTATTGCTTCATGGAAAAAGGTGCCAAGGTACTCAACCGTCCCTCCTATGATTCTAGTGAAGGTGAATCTGATGAAAACCTCAAACCTAGCTATTTCGAACTTGCTAAAATTGCCATAAAAAACAAAAAGCCTTTGATAAGGTTCAAAATATGCTAGAAAGAAGTGATGACCTGTTGGGTGAGGAATTGGATCGATCTAAAATCTTGACTGAGAATCTTCAGAGACTTCGGTTCAAGTTTGGTAATCCTCAGGATATTCATAACACTCTCCTAACTGACCATGAGAAACTTTCTTATGAATTTATTCAAAGAAAGCAAGATCTTGAAAAGCTTATGGTGAGTTATGAAGATCTTCAGAAGGAGAATGATTCATTACTTGCTCAACAGATCAGCTCCACTCAGGAAGAATTCATTCCACCTTGTCTAAAATGCATTGAACGCGAAACTGCAAATTCCTCACCTGAAAGTTCAAATGCTTCTACGGCTACAAATTCTTCAACTATTTCCGTGGTGACAATTTCCTCAACTGAGGAAAACACCGATGCTACTGACGAAAATGCAAGGTTGAAGGTATTGTATGTGACAGGCATGTACAAAAGCCTCAAAGGTCATCAGACTCTTTGTGATGTGCTTAAAAAGCAGATTCTGAACAGGAACCCTAGGAAAGAGGGTATTTACTTTGAGAGGAAACTCAATGTTGATGGGACCTACTAGAAACCTGAGCAGTATCCCAAAACCTCATGGGTTGCTACAAAAGGACCTCCAGTAGATCCATCTACCTTATCTGGCTTTACTTGTGAATCTTCACATTCTTCTGATGAGTCATTTGACTCCAATAATAAACTGTTCAAAAAATCAGAATGTTGAAGTATTTGATAGATATGCTGGAACTAACTACAGAAATGGTCCCCCCTATGAAGAAAACTTGGGTCCCTAAGAGGCACCTTGAAAATCTTCAAGTGAATGTCCTCATTACACCACCTGTGAAGAACAGGAACCCCAGATCAAATTCTTCATATGGATCAAAATCTTCATACGGATCCAAGTACTCATATGGACCAAATTCCTCAAGTGGATCAAATTTCTCATATGATCATCATCGTGCTAACACTTCTGTTTCGCAGGGAAAGAATGAGGATTATGAATATGTGCATTATTCTTCAAATCATTATGTTCATAAGTCCTCAAAGAATTTCTCTGCTTACTCATATTCATACTCTAACCCCTCTCCTATGAAACGAAGTGCACTGGCTTCAATGCCACCATTCTCAATTGGTGCTCGCGAAACGATGAACTCTTTGCCACCCCTGCATATGTGGGTGGTGAAGAAAAAGAACTAATCTCTTATGGAGGGTCGGGTCTCCAGACGAACTTAAACGTCTGAAGAATTTGCTGGAGACCTGAAAATGCTTGAAAGGACGCAAGCTAATCATGTAGAAATGATTCATTCATTTCTCATGTCCTCATTCTTCATATATTGCTCTTATTGATGAAATTCATTCTAATGAAATTGATGTTGTATTCTTGACTATGAAGCATATGAGTTGTAAGATGCACTAATTCTTCTATAGGATGGCTCCCTCAAAGCCACTGAGTGGGTCCTCGACAGTGGATGTACAAATCACATGGCCGGTGCCAAGAACCTATTGATGGACTCTGCTTTATCTCCATCTCACCTGAAGCATATCACCTATGCTGACAAAGGAAAAAAGCAAGGTATTGGGTCTAGGTAAGGTTGCAATCTCAAAAGATTGACACATGGACAAAGTCATGCTTGTCGAGTCTCTTGGATTCAACCTCATGTCTGTCTCAATGCTTTGTGATCTTGATATGGTAGTTGTCTTTGGCAAATATTGTTGTGTTGTAGTCTTAGAATCTGAAAATTCCAAAGTCTTCGAAGGCTTTAGGAGAGGAAACTTGTATATTGATGATTTCTCTACAGGACCACAGCCTGCCACATGTCTACTCGCAAAAGCTTTAGAAGGATGGCTATGGCATCGACGACTCGGTCTTGCTAGCATGAGGAACTTGCACATACTTGTGAATAAGAAGCATATCCTTGGAATTGAGGGCATCAAATTCCTCAAAGATCATCTTTGTGGGGCTTGTGAAGCTGGAAAGATGACCAAATCCAAGCATCCCTCGAATACTATCATGACTACCACTTGTCCTGTTGAATTGCTTCACATGGACCTCCTCGGCCTTACACATTACTCCGCATTCACAAATGCATCATCTCTTTATGGCTTTGTCATTGTTGCTGACTATTCTTGTTATACATGGGTGCATATCATCACATTTAAGCATTAAGTGCAGGAAATCTTCAAGCGATTTTTCTCCAGGGCCTTGACGAATTTCGGTGTGAAGATCAAGCATATCCAGAGTGACAATGGGACCGAATTCAAGAACACTGGTCTTGATGACTATCTTGATGAACTTGGTATTACTCATGAGCTATCAGCCCCTTACAGAATCTTCATCAATCATCTCCACAAGACTGTTGAGACTGTAGATGTGTGGTTCGATGAAACTAATGTCTCGCAAAGAGAGCAACTACCTACTGTGACAGGTGAAATACCTCCCGAGGAATCCATTAAGTTCAAAGCTACTGAAGATATCATCCCTACTAAAGAATCTGCTGAAGAAGTCATTCCTGACAATGAAGAAAATCATTCTGGTGCTCCTGAAGAAACTGTTGCTCAAGAAAATGCTCAGCCAGCTCATCCTTGTGTTGCAAAAGAAGTGCAGATCGAGAAAATCATCGACGACATCAATGCACCAGGTCCTCTCACATGCTCAAGAGCTTCACACTTATCCAACTTTTGTGGGCACTTTGCTTTTGTCTCTATCACAGAGCCCACCAAAGTTGATGAGGCATTTCTAGAACCTAAGTGGATTCAATCTATGCAAGAGGAATTGTATCAATTCAAGCTCAACCATGTGTGGGAACTCGTCAAGCGACCAGATCCTCGGAAGCACAATATCATCGGCACCAAGTGGATCTATCGAAACAATCAAGATGAAAACGACCTTGTGGTGAGGAATAAGGCTCGTCTCGTAGCTCAAGGCTACACACAGATTGAAGGAATTGGCTTCAATGAAACTTTTGCTCATGTTGCTAGACTTGAAGCTATTCGCATATTACTTGCTTATGCTAACCATCATAATATCATCTCATATAAAATGAATGTGAAAAGTGCATTCCTCAGTGGTAAGCTTGAGGAAGAAGTATATGTTGCTCAACCCCCAGGTTTTGAAGATCCTAAACATCTTGACAAAGTCTTCAAACTCAACAAGGCCCTCTATGGCCTCAAGCAGGCCCCTCAGGCGTGGTATGATACTTTGAAGGAATTCTTCACGATTAAAGGCTTCAAACCCGGTTCACTTGACCCAACTCTTTATACTAAATCATATGATGATGAATTATTTGTGTGTCAAATCTATGTGGACGATATTATCTTTGGCTATACTGATGAACGTTACAGTGACGACTTCGGCTACATGATGCGTGAAGAATATCAAATGTCCATAATGGGAGAGCTGAAATTCTTCCTAGGCCTTCAAATTCGTCAACAACGCAATGGCATCTTCATATCTCAAGAGAAATACCTCAAGGATGTTCTGAGGAAATTCGGTATGCAAGATTGCAAAGGCATCAAAATCCCAACGCCCACAAATGGCCAACTGTGCACCGATGAAAATGGTAAAGATTTTGATCAAAAGGTATACCGCTCCATGATTGGCTCTTTATTGTATCTATGTGCATCTAGGCCAGATATTATGCTTAGTGTTTGCTTGTGTGCCCGATTTCAAGCTACACTGAAGGAATCACACCATAAGGCTGTGAAGCATATTCTTCGATATCTAGCTCACACTCCAACACTTGGATTATGGTATCCCAAGGGCTCTGATTTTGATCTCATTGGATATTCTGACTCTGACTATGCTGGTGATCGAGTGGATCGCAAGTCTACATCCGGCACATGCCATTTCCTCGGACGATCCTTAGTATGTTGGTCCACGAAGAAGCAGAACTGTGTATCACTCTCCACGGCTGAAGCCGAATACATTGCTGCTGGTTCATGTTGTGCTCAATTGCTATGGATGAAGCAAACCCTCAAGGACTATGGTGTCAACATGAAGAATGTGCCACTCTATTGTGACAATGAGAGTGCCATCAAAATTGATCACAACCCAGTTCAGCACTCGAAGACAAAGCACATCCAGATCCGTCATCACTTTCTTCGTGACCATGTGTTGTAGGGCGACATCTCCATCTACCACGTGAAGACTGAAGAACAGCTGGCAGATATCTTCACTAAGCCCTTGGATGAGAAGAGATTTTGCAAGTTGCAGTGTGAGCTAAATATCTTAGAATCTTCGAATGTTCTTTGAAAGGACACACACCCTAACACTTATGCAAAATTGATGACTTTGATGCGCAACACATGAAGTAACGTTTTTCTTCAACCAATGACGACTAACCCTCTAAGTGTGAAAATAATAATGAAGAAATTGATTCTCAGAGCCCTATGACAATTGTACGCGGTGTCTGAAATCATCATTCTTATACGGTGGGTCACGCCACCAACCAAAGTTGAAACTTGAGCTTTTCTTCAATTTTCAAATTCTTCAAATTCCTCAAAATTTGCAATTTCATCAACTTTTTCTGGTGTTCTTCATTGGCTATATATATAT
>LR738715.1:252525566-252595034 GCA_902687465.1 Secale cereale | reverse complement strand
ATATATATATATATATATATATATATATATATATATGAGTGTTTATGTCCTCTACATCATTCACTTATTGTTAATTCTTCAAGCTGATTTTTCCTCTAAGTGAATGTGATCGGACCCTTCCCCCTCTATGCTTAACTCAATCCAGTCTATTCACAATTTCTTCATATGCGTTCTATTTGAAACTTGTTCAAAATCTTCACTGTGTCTTTGACAGCTGAAGAATTTGTGAACGCAACGTTAAAATTTTCTGATCCAAATTTTTCGGATTTTGCCGCTCAAACCGTTCCGCATCCCATGATGGATTAAACAATTATCACTCGATATCTACTATCTTTAGTCCTTAGAACGTTGGTGACACATGTCGCTAGGATAGCAAAGGGTTGCGGCACGTTCGTCCAATTTCTTCGGATGAGCGGTTTTTCATAGTGGCTATAAATGCCCCTCCCCTTTCGCCACACCTCATTTACTTTGCTCGACCTCCATCTCGCTCGAGCTCTCAGACCTAGCGCCACCGCTACTCTCCATCAACACCGGTGAGGAAGAGCTTCGCTGCCTCGACCTCCTCGTCATCATACTCACGCCGGCTGCGGAAATCTTCACTCCATCGCCGCCGTACCTGTCTCCTTCTGCCAAGTTAGGGCGTGGGAGATCTGGACCGTCGAGCTTCTCCAAAGTTCATCTAGTTCGTTGTGTTCTTCACCAAGGGTAATTAAAATCTAATTTTGCTACCCTTCTTTCATTCTCATGATTTTCACAATTTCTTCGAAAGGTGTTTATTCTTCAACTCCCCACTACCTAAACACCTAAATCTATATGTTCTTGATTTGCTTCTCTAAGTTGTGTTTTTCTTCATGATTCATCAATTGTGTGGATTTATAATCTATACAACTCTGGAATCTAAAGCAAGAACGCTTAGTGAAAGTCTTCAAGACTCCCATGGTCAAATTCCTCAAACTTGATAATTTTGAAAAAATTCTGAGAACGCATATGACCTCTCCAAATTCTTCGCACATATACTCTGTTCACACGTACAAATGTCTGCTGCTGAATCTCTAGGTTCTCACCAACTTAACTCGTTTGCATCATTCCACAAAGAAAAGTTACATACTTCCTTAGAAACCTCAATTGTTCAAAATCCTCAAGTGAGGAAAATGGCTGAAGGCAAGAGACCACAGAAGGGAGGAAAGAGACCTGAGACAAACACTGCGTTTGAAATCCCTGAAGACATCTATGATGAATATTGCACTCCAGATGAGGAAACTCATGGCAAAGAGAAAAAAATCAGCGCAAAGTGCGCATTCAGAGGATTGAGAGAAGATGGGCAAAGGAATGAGGGGAATACCACTATGTTACTCCAAAGTACATGAAGAAATTCGTAGTAAAACCTCCTTGTACAAGACCTCCTTTGGCACCTGGCCAAGTTGCAGATCCCTCAAGCGCCAAGCGTGGTGAGGAATTTCCAAAGGAATGGGCCAAGCGTCAAGCAAAACTTCAACGAGCAGCTAGAGAAGCAGTGAAGAAATTCAATGAAGACTCTGCTGCTGCTGGCTCTGCTGCTGAGGCCTCTGCCAGCAAGCCCAAGAAGGCTATGCTGAAGAAATCGGCCGTTAAGCCAAATTCCTCAACAACAATGCCCTCAAGGCCAAGTTCCTCAAAGCCTTCCGGACACATTCCTCAGGCAACTTCCTCAAGCGCCGCCTCAACTCCCTCTGTTGCTGCACAATCTTCAGCTGCTGCTGCTGCAAAGTCCTCAACTCCAGTGCACCTTGCTACATGTCAACGGACTACAGGGTTCTCAATTGCTTCAGGAGCCTCTGCAAGTTCATCAGCTCCGCCAAAATCTTCACCTAGTCCGATTTTGCTGAAAGTGAAGACCACTGATGGCCGTGGAAAGAGGCCAAGTCCTCAGAAGAAAGTGGCCTTTCAAGTTCCATCTGATGACGATGAAGCTAATGATGAAGAACTTGCTGAAATCATCAGGGATAGACATATGAAGGCCGCTAGAGCCAAGGGCAATTCTGTGCCTCTCATGCTGGATCCTAAGAAGATCCTCGATTACATTGATCTTTGGCACAAGGATCCCAATACACCTCTCCCTGACATGAATCTCACTCCTGGTCAAAGTCACATGTTGGCTACTTTCATTGGTGAAGAAAAATGGAAGTTTGAACAAGCCAGAAAGGCCAAGAAAGACCAGTACAAGAAGGAGCGTCTTCTGAAGAAAAACATAGTGAACATGACTCCTAAGGACCTTGTGAAGCTGCAATCTGAGGTCAAAGACCTCAGTGATGAATTTTACAGATACCATGCTGATTGACTAGGAGCCAAAGTCAGATTCGTCAAGCTCTCCAAGTCACTCAAACTTGGTGGTGAAAGTTTCACACAAGAAGCAATTCATCTAGATGAGGAAACTGAAAGCGCAGCTGACAATGTCACTGCTGAAAAAATTGAACGTGCCAGGGCTGATGAAGAAATTCTAGCCGCTAAAGAAACTATCAGGGCAACTTCCAATGTTGTGCCTGAAGAACAACCTGTCGGGTTTGGGGTTTCGGCAATACCCTTGAGGTTCGAACACTGGGGTGCACACGAAGATCTCTCCTTCCACCCTAGCTCGTCTACTCAACAGCCCTAGGCCTAGCACGTCAGATCTGATGAACAAGAGACATAAGATTTATACTGGTTCGGGCCACCGTTGTGGTGTAACACCCTAATCCAGTGCGGTGTGGTGAATTGCCTTGTAGGCCGAGGAAGAACTAGTACAAGGGTGAACTGCCCTCTGAGGAGAGGTGTTCTTGAGCTCGGGTGAGCTTGTGTGTGTGCCAGGTCTTAATGATCCAATCCCTTCTCTGATGGTGGCTAGGCCCTATTTATAGTGGCCCGGGTTCTCTTCCCAAATATGAGCGGGAAGGAATCCCACAACGGCCAAATTTGAAGGGGGATAGCTAGTACAAGCTATCCTAATAAAAGGTGGTCTTCACCTGTCAAAGGCTCTGGTGGTGACACCATCGTGGGCTCCGCAATGACCTATGTCCTGCCGTCCTGCTCGTCTTGGTCTCGTTGCATCGATATGGAAACCTTTGCCTGACGCTTCGGGACTCCGCGCCTGCACCCGCTCCTTTAGCACTGAAGAAGAAACTGGCACTCTGTGCTCGCTGGCGCCCGCCTAGCTTTGGTCGTCACTGCTCATGTCATGAGGACCTCGCGAGGTGCCTCTTGCCTCGATATCTCCGATCCTCACGAGCCGGCCTAGCAAGGCCGCCCCAGGGGATGCCTTGTGTCGTCCGCCTCGCGAAGCTAGGCCCCTCGCAAGGGTCTTGAGTGTTGCTGAAGATGCTGGGCCTTACTAGGCCACCTTGTGAGCCACGCCCTGGGCCGCAGGCACGCAAGTCCGGGTACCCTCATTCCCAGAACGCTGACAGTAGCCCCCGGGCCCAAGGTGCTCTCGGGCTTGGCTTCGCAGCGAAGCCAAGGGCCAAGTGGGGAGCGCCGCGGGCCCCAAAGCCTGCGGCCTTGTTCGATGTGTGGCGCTTGATGGGACGTGAGCGTCTCTACTTCCCCACGCAGCCTCGGTGACTGCGAGACTCGTCAAGTCCCTGCGTGCACAGCGGACCATCATTACCTGCATTTATAGGGCCGGCGGTTGGCCTTCCTCTGGCTATAAATTGGGCGGCAGGCTGAGCTCTTGCCGCCCATCTTCTTCCTTCGTTCCCCTTGCTCTTTTGCTTGACCGATGGGCGCCGCCCAGGAAATACTCGTCCGTGGAGAAAGGGAAGGCTCAGCAAGAGGGGCTTGGCTCTCCACCAGCTAAGAGAGGCCGGGGCCGTCCTCATAAATGTGACGTGACCCCCGTCGGGGCCGCGAGCGGGCGAGGGCGGACCTCCACAGCGCCCGTAGCTGCCCTTGGTAGCCGTGGTGGCGGTCCCTTGAGTGGCGAGGGCCGTCGTGGCGTTGGTGATCCGGTGAACGGCGTGAAGCGCTCTGGGGTTGTTAGACCCCCAGCCGCATTGCCACCTGGCGGAGGCGTCGCTGGAGTTCACCGTGTGGTCGGAGAGCCCAGCTGGCACCAGGCTCTAGCTCTCGCGCTCCTTGGCCGGCGAACTCCTTGACGCGAGCTCCGACGGCTTTCGGCTGCAGGCGGATGGTTGTTGCAGCAGGGCGCCGTGGGTCGTGGTGGAGGTCTTCGTTTCGGTCGCCGTGGCTTTAGCCCGAGGCTGGCCGACATTCACCCGTGCGCGGTTTGGGCGGCCGATGCACCCTTCACTTCAAGTCCGACGACGACTCGACTCTCTTCGTGAGGGTGTTTGGAGAAGACGGGTGCCGTGCCGAGTGCTGCCCCGAGGACAATGGTGGCGGGGAGGTGCTTGGCCCGGGCGATGCCACAACTCGTCCAGCTACGGTGGCTCCTCCTTCAGCGCCAGCTCCAGCAGCAGTGGCTATGACCAGCCGCCACGCCTCCGCCCGCCTGGAGGGCGGCGTTGGGTCGTCTCATGAGCCCGGGGCGTAGGTCCTTGCGAGCAACTGCGCCTCAAGGGTCGCTGTCAGCCGTCCTTCGTCTATCTGCTTTTGTCGTGCATCGTTTGATCAAACAAGCATGGAGACCTAGGGGCATGTAATGAACTGTGGCTTCATGAAATTTTGCACCATGCATAGTGTTCCTACCTATTGTTGTGCGATCGGTGTTTTACATGTCCTTAGGGTGAGGAGACTTATCTTGATGCATTCGGGATTGCTCTCATCCCGTGTCATTTGACTCCTCGTGAGGCTGCAAAAACTCGTTAGGTTATTATCCTTTATTGTTCGAGGCCTCTGACGCGGGTCGAGCGTGATCGACCACCCCTTGTCGCGGTACCCGTGGGGCACAGACGTAAGAATGGGGGGGCGTCAGTTACGAGCCCCTGTTCGGGCGCCTCGTGAAGGCTAAAGAGGAGGGCGCGCCGGGGAGAGCGCCGTGCGACTGTCGTTCTCCCTGGGCTAGCCCGGAAGCCGGGGGAAGAACCACAGGGAATTTGAGAGAATAATCGCAGAGGGGAACCAAAACCACACAATCGAGGAACACTAGAATCTTCAGTATTCAATAAAAGGGAGGAGATAGGAACAAGCCAACTCCAGAAAGCAAATGAACGGCCGCGTCCGGCACCTAATCTAGTCTTCTCACAAGCGCGGAGCTAAGTGCTGCCACCATGTGGGAGGGAGCCCCCGAGGCCCGAGGGCGGCTCTCCGGAGACTCCGGGGCGTGTACAGCCCCACTCATTATTACGTGAGAGTGTCACGAGCGGAGATCTTCATAGGCCGGAGCCTCGCTTCACAGGCACCGGTCCTTGGCTTCTCAGGTGCGAGGGCCATGTTCCTCGTAGGCGCAGAGGCTAGTATTCTCAGGCGCAAGGGCCTTGTTCCTCGCAGGCATGGAGCCTAGTCTTCTCAGGCGCAAGGGCCTTGTTCCTCGCAGGCATGGAGCCTAGTCTTCTCAGGCGCAAGGGCCTTGTTCCTCGCAGGCACGGAGCCTAGTCTTCTCAGGCACAAGGGCCTTGTTCCTCGCAGGCACGAAGCCTAGTCTTCTCAGGCGCAAGGGCCTTGTTCCTCGCAGGCACGGAGCCTAGCCTTCTCAGGCTCAAGGGCCTTGTTCCTCGCAGGCACGGAGCCTAGTCTTCTCAGGTGCAAGGGCCTTGTTTCATGGGTAGAACCTCCTGAGGTGTCGGATATTCCATGTGTTCAGGACGGGGATGCCGTCTCCTGTTTCCAGGCGCACATCACCGGGTCTGGAGACGTGGGTGATCTTGAATGGCCCTTACCACATGGGCGAGAGCTTGTGCATTCCTTCTCTGGAGAGGACCCTCCTTAAAACAAGGTCACCTACCTCAAGCGTCCTGGGGCGAATGTTGCGGCAATGGTACCGCCGCAGCGCCTGCTGGTATCTTGCTGCCCGGAGTGAAGCGTCACACCGGCGCTCCTCCCCCAGCACGTGGTATGTCCCCTGCGCAGCGCCTTGTTGCGCTTCGTAAAATGCCAAGACCCGCGGTGACCGGTGCCTGACCTCATGAGGGAGGACTGCCTCAGCTCCGTAGACGAGGAAGAATGGGGTCTTGCCGGTTGGCTTGGTGGCGATGGTGCGGATTGACCATAGCACGGACTGGAGCTCGTCATGCCAACCCCTTCCGCAGGGTTCGAGCTTCTTCTTGAAGGTCCGGGTCTTGAGGCCCCTCAGGACCTCTGCGTTGGTGCACTCGGCCTGGCCGTTGCTCCTGGGGTGTGCTACAGAGGTGTAGCAAATCTGCGTCCCGAGGTTGGCACAGTATGTCTTGAACAGTTTACTAGTGAACTGCGAACCCTTGTCGGTGATGATGCGGTTAGGGACCCCGAACCGGTTTATGAGGCCCTTGATGAACTTGACCGCGGAGCCGGCTGGGATGGTTCGGACTTCTTCCACCTCAGCCCATTTGGTAAACTTGTCGACGACGACGTAGAGGTAGCGGTAGCTCCCGGGCGCTCGTGGGAAAGGGCCCAGGATGTCAAGCCCCCAGACCGCGAACGGCCAGGAGAGCGGGATAGTCTGCAGGCCCTGAGCCGGCTGATGGATTTGTTTGGCATGGAAATGGCAGGCCTCGCAAGACTTCACCAGCTCGGCCGCATCGTTGATTGCTGTGGGCCAGTAAAAGCCGCTGCGGAATGCCTTTCTGACCAGGGTGCGCGATGATGAGTGATGTCTGCAGTCTCCGGCATGGATGTCGGCTAGCAGCTCGCCTCCCTGCTCCCTGGAGATGCATCGTAAAAAAACGTCATTTGGTCGCCCCCTGTAGAGCTCACTGTCTTGGATGTAGTATGTCGTAGCTTGTCGGGCCACGCATTCGGCATCCTCCTCCTTCTCTGGTAACACCCCTCACACTAGGTATTACTTGAATTCTTCGGTCCAGCATCCCTCATGAGGCTCGAGCACCAAGAGCAAGCGAGCTCCTCAGGCCGGGCCGCAGGCGGGAGCTCCCGAGGCTGGTGGCTGGGGGAGTTCTTCCTGAAGCTTCACCAGTCCTTCTCGCGGGGGTGACACCGAGGGTTTGAGGAGCCTTTCCTCGAAGATGTCGGGCTCCTAGGGCAGGCGCCTAGATGCTCTCTTGGCGATGTCGTCGGCCTCCTTGTCAGTGCCGCGGGGCACATGTTTCAGTTCCAGGCCCAAGAACTACTTCTCCATTTTGCGTACCTCCGCGAGGTATGCTCCATGTGCTCGTCCCTTGGCTCATATACCTTATTGGAGAAGTTGATGAGGAGCTGGGAGTCACCCTTGACGACGAGGCGCTTCACTCCCAAGGCTATCGCTACCTTGAGACCGGCGATGAGGCCTTCGTATTCCGTGATGTTGTTGGAGACCTTGTCCCTTGGCTAAAAGCAGAGCTGCACGACGTAGTATAGCTTGTCTTCAGTGGGCGAGATGAGCACAGCCCCAGCCCCTACGACCTGGCGGGCGAACGCGCCGTCAAAGTACATGACCCAGCCATCAGGTGCTTCGCTCCCTAGTAAGAGGGACTGGTTCGGGATCGCTTCAGGTCCTGGGGTGTCGGCCCATACGACCACGAAGTCAGCAAGCGCGGCTCCCTTGATGACTCTGGTGGTGCTGAACTCTAGCTGAAATGCCTACAGCTCTATTTTCCATTCCGCGACCCTTCCTGCCGCGTTTGGGCTCCGGAGTACCCTTTCTAGGGGGTAAGCTGAGAGGACCTTGATGGGGTGACCTTGGAAGTAGTGGTGCAGCTTGCGTGAAGCGACGAGGAGCGCAAGCAAGAGCTTCTACGACATGGGGTAGCGTGCTCGGGCATCATGGAGCATCGTGCTGACGAAGTATACCGGGTGCTCGAAGAGGGTGGGGTCCGGACTCTCCCGCGGCCGAGTGGTCCGGAAAGGTGCCCCAGGAGGTTGGTCGTGGGTTGGGGCAGCCGCGGCTCCAGGGAAGTCGTCTCATGTGTCGCGGCCATCCTCCGGCCCTGACGGGGCCTCGGGAGCACCTCTCTTGCGTTGCAGGGCCTTATCTTGACGCTCCTCTCAGACAGCCACTAGCGCAGCACTAGCTGAATGTGGCGTCGCGGCTAAATGAAGCACCAATGGCTCTTGAGGCTTGGGCGCCACCATTACTGGCGGGCTGGTGAGGTATCTCTTGAGGTCTTCGAACGCTGCATCAGCCTCAGGGGTCCATTCGAACGGGCCCTTCCTTTTCATCAGCTTGAAGAAGGGGAGGGCTATCTCCCCTAGCCTGGAAATGAAACGCACCAGCGACGTTACACAGCCAGCTAGCTTCTACATCTCCTTGAGGTTCTTGGGTGGACACATATTTTCTATGGCCTTGACCTTCTCGAGGTTTGCCTCGATTCCTCGGTGCGACACGAGGAAGCCCAAGAGCTTGCCTGAAGGGACTCCGAACACGCACTTCTCCGGGTTGAGCCGCAAGTCTACCTTGCATAAGTTGGCGAAAGTCTCTTCCAGATCTGTGATAAGGGTTGAGGCCTCCTAAGATTTTACCATGATGTCGTCCACATACGCCTCAGCGTTCCTCCCGAGCTGCTCTCCCAGTGCGATGTGGATTAACCGCTGGAAGGTTGCCCCTGCATTCCGTAACCCAAACGGCATGCTGGTGTAACAGTACACCCCGCACGGGGTGAGGAAGGCAGTCTTCTCAATGTCTTGCAGCACCATCTTGTTCTAATGGTAACCTGAGAAGGTGTCCAGGAAACACAGCAAGTCGCACTCGGCGGTGGAGTCAACGATTTGATCGATGCGTGTCAGAGGGAACGGGTCTTGTGGGCAAGCTTTGTTGAGGTTGGTGAAGTCGAAGCACATGCGCTCTTTCCCTCCTTTCTTGGGTACGACAACAGGATTCTCCAGCCACTCCGGGTACCGGACTTCGTGGATGACACCCGCCGCCTCTAGTTTACGAGTCTCCTGCACGATGAAGGACTACTTCTCCGTGGACTGGCGCCTGGCCTTCTGCTTCACGGGGCGCATGTTAGGGCATACGTTTAGGTGATGCTCGATCACCTCTCTTGGGACTCCCGCCAGGTCCTTGGGTTCCCACGCGAACACGTCCCTATTTGCGCGCAGGAATCCAACCAGCGCCTCCTCCTGAGCTGGGAGAAGGCTAGCTCCTATGGTAAAGGCGACGCCTGACGGCTCGTCCTCATCCACCGGCACCTGTTTTGTCTCGGCTTGGTCTTGGGAGAAAAGTTGCTTCTTCTTGGTGGGGGCAGCCCCTTTGGTCCCGAGGGCGGCTTCCTTGGCAGGGTGTGTTGCCGCAGCAGTCCGGAAGATGCGCTTGAGGGCCGCCAGGGCTTCTCTGGTGTCCCCCGTCACGGTAAGGACTCCGCGGCTCCCCGGCATCTTCATGAGGTTATAGGCCGGGTGGGTCGCGGCCATGAACTGAGCCAGCGTCGGGTACCCGACGATGGCATTGTACGGGAGACCGATCCGTGCGATGTCGAAGTCGATCAGCTTGGTGCGGTAGTTGTCTTGGGTGTCGAAGGTGACCGAGAGGCGAATCTGCCGTAGGGGGCTGGTAGAACGGCTGCCGACCCCCGAATAGGGTTTGGTGGGGCGTAGCCGCTCGAGTGGCACTTGGAGCAAGCTGAAGGCTTCCATCGAGAGCAGGTTGAGGCCAGCCCCCCGTTGATGAGGGTCTTGGTGACTGCCATGTTGTAGATGGTGGGGGTGCAGAGCATCGGGAGAGCGCAGGAGCCCATGGTGGAGATGGGGTGGTCCCCCGAGTCGAAGGCGAGGTCGGCCTTGGGAGTCACCCACCCAGGAGGAGCCCCCTTGCATAAAGAGGCGACACCCATTTGTCGAAAGATCTGCTTGATGTGTCGGCCGGAGGGTGGCGCTTGGGAGCCTTCGAGGAGGGCCGCGACGGCATGGGGCGCCGGCGGCCCGAAGCTCATGAGGAAGAGGCCACGCAGCTCCTCCCAGGACGCCACGGACAAATTCTGGCAAGCTGAAAAACCAGGCATGTGGCACGCTGTTGAGTGCCATGGGGAGCCAGTTGGCCTTGACCTTGTTGTCGCCGCCGACCGCCGAGACGGCCTCTTCGTAGGCATGGAGGAAGACAAACGGGTCGGCCGTCCCGTTGTAGGGCGGCGGCATGTCGGTGTATTTGGATCGACACCTATGGGATCTCAAGAATCCCTACTACGGTTGCGGGGCGCGGGATTGAGAGAAGAGCGGATCTAACGGTCAGGACACAGTTCCTTTACCCAGGTTCGGGCCGCAAAGATGCGTAAAACCCTACTCCTGCTTTGGTGGATTATATATTGGTGTTCTTCAGCTAGTGAAGAGCTCCAAGAGAGTCGTGAGGAGTTCTAAAAAGCCGAATCCTCCTCCTGGTCGCCTCGGGCCTCCTTTTATAGGGATAAGGGGTTGCCACAGTGGCACACAGGAGGTGTAAAGGGTACAGTGGTGCGAGGTTATCCCTCGCATTACAGGACAAGGTGCATTTAATGCGCCCAGCTTAGGTGTCCTTACTTTATCGGGGACGGGGGGAGACGTCCGTCTTGTTCGTCGCCGCTCCTCCTCGTGCTGACACGTGCCCTGGCCAGCGGTGCCTGAGGTGCCATGTAGGCAGACAGGCAACTGAGGTGGCGCAACGGCGGGTCTCCACGAAGATCTGTGGGTTGCCACGCAGGAGCTTGTCCAGCTGGTTGGGTCGGCAGCTGCGTGGGTCGGTGGAACCCAGTTGATGTGGGCCTGACGGTGGCCCCGTGGGTGTCCTCGGCAAGGGCCTTGCCGCGGGCCCCGGTAAGGGTCTTGCCGTGGCGCCTGCTGTCATCCCCGGCAAGGTGCTTGCCGGGGGCCTTCTAGTCCTCCTTGGCTGGGATCCCGCCAAGGGTCGTCGTCTTCTTAACTTGCATCTGATCTTGAATGTCTTCACAAAGATCTGCATGCTACCACGGGGATATCTCCCAAATCCTTGCCCCATGGGGGCGGTGGACTCAAGGGTGATTCGCTCCGTAGGCGCGGGGCGAGCTGCCGCGGCAAGGGTCTTGCCGGGGCTGCCGGAGCCGGCCCCTGCAAGGATCTTGTCGGGGGAAGCCGTTTCGCCCCTTTGCTCTTTGTGGTCTTGTTCTTGGCGTTGCTCCAGTCTCCATCGAGTTTCAGTCTCGCCCCGGCTTGCCTCCCTTGCCATGCTTGGTGTGGTGGCGCCGTGGCTCAGACTGCCCGTGCACAGTCATAGGGATACAAAAAGTGTACCCCTCTTTTTATACACCGATAGGAGCCCCTAGGCCTGGGCCACACATAAGCGCGACACGTTGTTGGCCCAGGCCCAGAACGGTGCGCGGGCAGGCAGGGTGGTTTTCACCGTGGTAAAATTTCCGCGCGCTGCGCCTCCCACGACCCGTGCGCGCGGCGCGGGGTGGAAGGGCGTGCGTGACATTGGCGGCATGCGTGGGGTGGTTTCCGCAGGCATGCGTCACGTCGCAGTAAATGCGAAAGGAGGCGGCCCGCGCCTTCCCCATAAAAAGGAATAACCGCCAGCGCGCTGCTCACTTCCTCCATTTTCCTCGCGCCTCTTCCAATCTCAGAGCCGCTGTCCCCTTTCTTCCTTCTTTTCAAAGCCTTCGCCGTCGCCCGCCGCTGTTGCTTCGCCATCCCTTTCCCTCAGCCTCCCTAGTCAGCCTCCATGGCGTCCAAACGCGCCAAGGGCAAAGGGGCGGCCAAGGGTGCCGGGCCTGCGGTGCCGCCGAAGGGCGTGTTTACGGGGGATCGGACGAAGGCCGCTATCTTCATCCCGTCGTCGGTCGACGTCTTCGAGCTCCGGGCTGCCTTCAAACCCCTTTGGGGGGCGGAGACGGGGGATCGGGCGAAGGGCTTGGGCCATCCGGCGACGCGCGTCGTTCCAGCCGCCTGCGCCCTGCCCAGCTCAAATCGGTACCCCTTCTTTGTTGATTATTTCTCTTGCACGTTGTGTCCTCCCTTCTCCGATTTCTTCTGCGACATTATGCACACCTTTGGCTTCCGTCTTTTGGATTTCACCCCAATTGCGGTGGCGTGCATGGCCTTCTTCGCGCACCTCTGTGAGGGCTTTGTCGGAGTGCAGCCCAACACGGCGCTCTTCCGCCACTACTTCATCCCTCAGATCCAGCCGGGAGGCTCAGTCTCCGGAGGCATCGCCTAGATTCCGAGACTCAAGGTGGTGTACCCGGAGGGCGCCGTGAAGGAGAGGTGGGACGAATGGCGTGGCCGGTATTGCTGGATCGAGGAGGATGAGCCGCCAACATTATGTAGGGTCCGCCGAGTGCCACCGGTCCGCGGCAGCGACTGGAGCGACGTCGACGCTGCCGACGGGAGGCTCGCTGTCGCTGTCACTAGGATCACCCGGCTTGTCCAAGCCGGACTCACCCTCAAGATGATCGGGGCGGATTTCATCCACCGTCGGATCGCTCCGCTGCACAAAAAGGGGAGGCCAGCTTGGCTCTTCAGGAACCCGGCCGATGTCATGCGGCTCCGCACCGGCCTCAAACACAACTTCACAGTGATGGGACACACCCATTTCTGCCAGCGACTCTTCCAGCTGGATGTGGGCCACGGTGGCGAGGTCGAGCGGACCGGCAAAGCCGTCAAGGGGCAGTTCTTCAAGCTGCCAGCGGGGGTGGTCCCGCTGTGCAACAATTCGCGCCAGTCTGAAATCATCGCCATGATGCCGGAATGCAGTGCGCATGGCCCCGTCCCGAGCTGGCAGGAGCCGGAGGACGAG
The DNA here is from genome assembly GCA_902687465.1 of Secale cereale. Taxonomy (NCBI): domain Eukaryota; kingdom Viridiplantae; phylum Streptophyta; class Magnoliopsida; order Poales; family Poaceae; genus Secale; species Secale cereale. The sequence continues at coordinate 252,582,316 of LR738715.1, read as the reverse complement.
GTCGTGCATCAGTTCTTTGATTCTCTGGTCGAGGTGTGCGTCAATCTTGACGCCGAGCGGTGGCTCGTCAGGGACACCACCCCGGAGGAGCTGGACTACATCGCCGCCAGGGCGAGGGAGGCGCAGCTCATCAGGGAGGCCGACAGCACTGGAGGTATGGAGAACCAGGACGTCGCGGCTGCGGAGGAGGAGGAGTTCGCCTAGTGGGCGGCGGCTGCTGGGGAGGCTAGCAGCGCCAGCACCGGGGCTCCGTTGGTTGAGGATGCGGCCGACGAGTCGTCGTCGGAGGAGGATGTGGCGGCTGGCCCGGCGCCAGCCAGGGGAAGAGGGCGAGTCTTGCGGCGGGCCTGCTCCGGCGAGCCGGTCTGACCCGGCAAGACTGCGCAGCCTCAATTGGCCCTAGAGGGGTCCGTGCGCCTCACGAGGGCCACGGCGGCGAAGAGGTCGACGAAGGCCGCCGAGAAGAAGAAACCGGCAGCTCCCTCTCCGTCCAGGCACGCACGAACTCCGCTCCCTCCTTCACCTCCCCCGGCAGATGTCGATTCGGAGGGTGACACGGAGCTCCCCTTCGACCTCGGGCCCCTCAGCCCGAAGAGGAAGAGGAGGACGGCAGAGGAGGAGGAGATGGACGACGAGTAAGTATTCCATTCTTTATCGTCATTCCCATCTTCCTTGACCATGCCACTCATCTTGATTTGTTCTTGCTTCTTCAGGGACGCAGAGACGTTGGCCCAGAGGGTGAAGAGGGCCAAGGCTTCGGCGAGTGGCCAGCCCCCGGCCGGGGCTACAGAGACACCACTGGTGGTGTTGAGCAGCTCCGACGGCAGCTCCCGGCACAGCCCCCAGCGTAAGTCCGCCAACTTTTCTCGCTCGACATGCAGTAGGCGTTGGATGCTGCAGGTGCTGACCTTGTCGGTTCTGTAGGACGGGAGCATCAGCAGGAGGAGCCGCAGGAGGCCACTCCCAACACACCACCCCCATCGACCACGCCGCCGCAAGGGACGTCCCCGGCAAGGGCACCAAGCATGGAGCCCACACGCATGGAGGAGGAGGAGGACTTGGGCGCTGGCGGTCCGCCTCCCGCGTCCGACGCCGGCGGGGAGGGAACTTCCGCTTCACAGCCCGGTGCTGGTGAGTCGCGTGTCTTTCGTCTTTGCTTTTCCCTTGCGCTTTTTCTTGACTTCATTATACCCGCCACTACCCAGGCCCTCCTTCAACGGATGCGGAGGACGTGGACGCCGTCATCAAGGAGGTTGCCGAGGAAGCCGACAAGATCGCCGTCGAGGAGGCCGCCAAGGACGCCGCCGGGGCCGCCGCGGACAAGGCTGCTGAGGATGCCGCCAAGGGTGCCGCCGAGGGCGTCGGCGGTGGGCCTGCCAGGGAGGCCGGCAAGGCCACAACCGAGGAAGAGGCGATCGATTATCAGCCTTCTTCCTCCACGGCCTCGGGCCCCGGCAGGTTTCTGAAGGTGGGCGACAACCTTTTTGTCCATCTCGCCGGGGCATCAAGCTCCCGGGCGCCTGCCGGGGAGGAAGTCTTCGACGGCGAGGTGTTCGCCGCCTCCGGGCTCGAGGTTGTTGATGAACTGAGCGCCGGCGGCGATGGCTCCCCAGAGGAGCAGCTCTTCCGGGCCATGGGGGCCAACTTTCGGAAGATCCAGTCGCTCTATCGTGCCCGTTTGGACAAGGTTAAGTCCAGAATGGCGGCGGTGGACGACGCGAAGGCGGACTTCCAGGCGCGCGTCGCTGAGGCGCAAACCTGGTTCCACCAGTCCCGCGAGGAGCAGAGGGCCTCCCAGGAAGATCTGGCCCAGCGTAACGTGGAGCTCATCATGAAGATGGCCGCCATCGAGAAGGCCCAGGAAAAGGCGGCGAACTTGGCTGCCGCCGCGGAGGCCGCCCGGAACCAGCATCAAGCCGCCCTCGATTCCCAGGAAGAAGACCTCACCGCGCGTGAGGCGAAGCTTGCTACGACACTCCGCGGCAAGGATGAGGAGCTTGAGGCTCTTGTCGAGCGGCGGACTCACGAGCTGGGGCAGAGGCACAAGGAGGCGCTCGATGCCCAGGCTCTGGCCCATGCCGGCAAGATACAAGAGCTGGAGGTGGAACGGGACGGGCTGAAGGAGCATGCCCTCAGGCTGTCTGACGGGAAGACCAGACTCAACTGTGCCTTGACAGAGGCGCAGGGAGTGGTCATCAGCAAGACTGGGGAGCTCTCCGAGGCGCAAAGCTCCATCAGAGATCTCAGGCTGAGGCTGGAGAATCTCGAGAAGACGTTGGCGGAGAGCTCTACTCGGGAGGGGGCCTTGGCCAAGAGCCTGGAGGAGGAGAAGCAGCTACGGAAAGACGAGGGCGCCTCCCACCAAGAATACGTGGTGGAGGAGAACAGGTGGATCAGCCGGCTGGAGGACATCGCCGGCAGGGTTACCTCACAGTTGGCCCTCATGGGGATGCCGAACGTGAGGTATGCTCCTGAATGGAGCGGGTCCGTCAACGCCAAGCTGACCCTGTTCTTCGAGGGCGTCCTCGGCGCCTTGACTGATCTTCACTCCAAAAGAACAGCCACACTCGCCGGGGAGGCCCGGCGGCTCTGCCGGGGAGTCATGACCAAGGTCCTCACCAAGGTGGCGTTCTGGAACCCCGCCCTCGACTTCGAAGCCGCGATGGACAGCTTGCCGGAGGACGCCAACCTCACGGCGCTCAAGGAGCGCATCAAGCCCGTCATCAGCCGCATCGACGAAATCAAGAGGGTGGAGGGCCAGCGCCGGGATTAAGCATCTCGTTCTTCCTCGCCGCTGCAGGTTCATGCCCAAGACCAATTTTATCTTTAGTTAGAACCGCAGCGATGGCATAATGTAATATAACTTTGAAATATCTTCAGAATCATGCATGTTATTTTCCTGTTTGCTGCCTCCTTGTGTTTCCAACCTACGTTAACTGGGTAGGCTTGCTGGCGCAAAATACCCAAGGCGGCGTCTTAGGGACGGGTCCCCATTGGCCTGCCGGGTGAGCGTGCTGCCGGGTCTGTCACCTTGTCGCTCTCAACGCAGCTGCTCGAACTGTCGAGTTTGACTCGAGTCAGAGTCGAGAGCTTTGTCAATTAGGGAAGGGTCTGCCACCTTGCCGCTCTCAACGCAGCCGCTCGAACTGTCGAGTTTGACTCGAGTCAGAGTCGAGAGCTTTGTCAATTGCGGAAGGCTACCCTACCGTTTCAAACGCAGCCGTGTGAACTGTTGAGCTGACTCGAAACAGAACAAAGGCGTTGCCGATCGGGAAGGTCCCCATCCGCGTGCAGGTTTCTTTTTGCACAAAGAATGACAGCTCCGAGGATAATAACTTTAAATAATAGGGTAGAAATATCTAAAGTTCGATGTAACTTAGCTTTTATTTGCAGTCGCTCGACTGCAGGTCTTCTGGCCTCCTCAAAGGGCCACGGAGACGAGAGAGCGCCGGGCCGACCACTAGAGCTGATTCCCACAACTGGCCATCCCCTACCTGGTGCGCCAAAGATGTCAGTGTATTTGGATCGACACCTATGGGATCACAAGAATCCCTACTACGGTTGCGGGGTGCGGGGTTGAGAGAAGAGCGGATCTAACGGTCAGGACACAGTTCCTTTACCTAGGTTCGGGCCGCAAAGATGCGTAAAACCCTACTCCTGCTTTGGTGGATTATATGTTGGTGTTCTTCAGCTAGTGAGGAGCTCCAAGAGAGTCGTGAGGAGTTCTAAAAAGCCGAATCCTCCTCCTGGTCACCTCGGGCCTCCTTTTATAGGGAAAAGGGGTTGCCACAGTGGCACACAGGAGGTGGAAAGGGTACAGTGATGCGAGGTTATCCCTCGCATTACAGGACAAGGTGTGTCCTTGCTTTATCGGGGACGGGGGGAGACGTCCGTCTTGTCCGTCGCCGCTCCTCCTCGTGCTGACACGCACCCTTGCCAGCGGTGCCTGAGGTGCCATGTAGGCAGACAGGCAACTGAGGTGGCGCAACGACGGGTCTCCACGAAGATCTGTGGGTTGCCACGCAGGAGCTTGTCCAGCTGGTTGGGTCGGCAGCTGCGTGGGCCGGTGGAACCCAGTTGATGTGGGCCTGACGGTGGCCCCGTGGGTGTCCTCGGCAAGGGCCTTGCCGGGGGCCCCGGCAAGGGTCTTGCCGTGGCGCGTGCTGTCATCCCCGGCAAGGTGCTTGCCGGGGGCCTTCTAGTCCTCCTTGGCTGGGATCCCGCCAAGGGTCGTCCTCTTCTTAACTTGCATCTGATCTTGAATGTCTTCACAAAGATCTGCATGCTACCACGGGGATATCTCCCGAATCCTTGCCCCATGGGGGCAGTGGACTCAAGGGTGATTCACTCCGTAGGCGCGGGGCGAGCTGTCGCGGCAAGGGTCTTGCCGGGGCTGCCAGAGCCGGCCCCGGCAAGGATCTTGCCGGGGGAAGCCGTTTCGCCCCTTTGCTCTTTGTGGTCTTGTTCTTGGCGTCGCTCCAGTATCCATCGAGCTTCAGTATCGCCCCGGCTTGCCTCCCTTGCCATGCTTGGTGTGGTGGCGCCGTGGCTCAGACTGCCTGTGCACAGTCATAGGGGTACAAAAATTGTACCCCTCTTTTTGTACACTGACACGGCAGATTCGGCCTGAACTTGGGTGGCCACTTTACCCGCCATAGGGCAGGGGCGAAGGCCTGGTGGCCGGGTGCTCTGCCGCGCATGGCCACCAAGGCCGTCGTAGGAAGGACGCCCGCCATGAGAGCTTGATGAGCGGAGGGTGGAACGGACGGGGAGAAAGCTTCGGCACACCCCTACCTGGTGCGCCAAATGTCGGATCTAGGGTTCCGACAAAACCCTTGAGGTTCGAACACTGGGGTGCACACGAAGATCTCTCCTTCCGCCCTGGCTCGTCTACTCAACAGCCATACGCCTAGCTCGTCAGTTCTGATGAACAAGAGACATACGATTTATACTGGTTCGGGCCACCGTTGTGGTGTAACAATCTAATCCAATGCGGTGTGGTGAATTGCCTTGTAGGCTGAGGACGAACTAGTACAAGGGTGAACTGCCCTCTGAGGAGAGGTGTTGTTGAGCTCGGGTGAGCTTGTGTGTGTGCCAGGTCTTAATGATCCGATCCCTTCTCTGATGGTGGCTAGGCCCTATTTATAGTGGCCCGGGTCCTCTTCCCAAATATGAGCGGGAAGGAATTCCACAACGGCCAAATTTGAAGGGGGCAGCTAGTACAAGCTATCCTGACAAAAGGTTGTCTCTGCCTGCCAAAGGCTCTGGTGGTGACACCGTCGTGGGCTTCGCGATGACCTCCGTCCTGCCGTCCTGCTGGTCTTGTTCTCGTTGCATCGATATGGAAACCTTTGCCTGACGCTTCGGGACTCCGCGCCTGCACCCGCTCCTTTAGCACCCAAGAGGAAACTGGCACTCTGCGCCCGCTGGCGCCCGCCTGGCTTTGGTCGTCACTGCTCACGTCATGAGGACGTCGCGAGGTGCCTCTTGCCTCCATATCTCCGATCCTCACGATTCGGCCTGGCGAGGCCGCCCCAGGGGACGCCTTGTGTCATCCGCCTCGCGAAGCTTGGCCCCTCGCGAGGGTCATGAGTGTTGCTGAAGATGCTGGGCCTTACTCGGCCGCCTTGTGAGCCACGCCCTGGGCCGCAGGCAGGCAAGTCTGGGTACCCCCGTTCCCAGAACGCCAACACAACCCAGGGCTGCTGAAGAAACTGAGAATGCTAGGGCGACTACAACAGTCGTGCCTGAAGAAACTGAACTTGTGTCATATGTACCTCCCGCAAAGTCTTCACCTATGAAGACTATCAAACTTCCTTCTGCATCAGAAGTGAAGAAGGCAAAGGTTGCAGAGAAGACAGCTGTGAAGAAAGGGAAAGCATCATTAACTGAAGAATCCTCAGGTCCCAAGAAAGTGAGGACTTTGTCAAGCTCCGTCATGAATCCCATTGATGTTGTTCCGATTTCAGATGTTGTTCCCTTTGGTGGAGATTGTTCCCACGGGCAAAATCCTTCTGCTGCTTATTCCGAGCAGTTGGATGACGAAATTGAAGCAGAAGCAATCCCTCTGGTATCATCGCTTATGCCTCAATTCACTCCTGAAGAGGCCGGCGTTGAGGAAATGGAAGAAGATAAAGATGTGGATATTGGGTCTACAACTCCTGTGCACAATGTTGATTATTGGGAGAAGAGTCATCCAAATTCACCATTGACCACACCACTGCAACAAGTTCCTCAGTCCCCTGCTCAAACTGAAGAAATTCACGCGGGCTCTGAAGAACTTCATACTCCACTTCTGTCCTTTCCGGAACAAGCTCCAGCTACAACAGCTAAAGAAATAGAACAACCATTAGCTGCTGAAGAACCTGGAGCTAAAATTCCTCACGCAGCAGCTCCAGAAGTTATAACTCAAGAGGCTGCAAAATCATCATCTTCAAATCTTCGGCCCAAGCAGAAGAATCCTCATGCTACAAAGAAAAAATTCAAGGTTGATGATTTCTTTGCTGAACATCAATTCTTCACTGAATTTAACCCATATGACTCAGCAAGACTTCGTCGCAAGCGGTTCTGGACTGCCACTCAGATGAACTTCTATTCTTCACTGCTTTTTGCTACTTCTTGAGCTTGCGTTGTATTCCCTCGAAGAGGAAAGGGAGATGCAGCACAGTAGCGTAAGTATTTCCCTCAGTTTTCGAGAACCAAGGCATCAATCCAGTAGGAGACCACGCGCTAGTCCCTCGCACCTGCACAAACAAATAAGAACTTCACAGCCAACACGATAAGGGGTTGTCAATCCCTTTACGGTCACTTACGAAAGTGAGATCTGATAGAGATGATAGTTTGATATTTTTGGTATTTTTGGATATAAGAACAGAAAGTAAAAGCTGAAAAGTAAAGTAGATTGTAGATTGATATGTTGAGAATAGACCCGGGGCCATAGTTTTCTCTAGTGGCTTCTCTCATGATAGCGATATTCTACGGCGGGTAAACAAATTACTGTCGAGCAATTGATATAAAAGTGAATAATTATGAGACTATCTAGGCATGATCATTATATATAGGCATCACGTCCGAGACAAGTAGACCGAAATGATTCTGCATCTACTACTATTACTCCACACATCGACCGCTATCCAGCATGCATCTAGAGTATTAAGTTCATAAGAACGGAGTAATGCCTTAAGCAAGATGACATGATGTAGAGCGATAAACTCAAACATAGTGATGTAAACCCCATATATTTATCCTCGATGGCAACAATACAATACGTGCCTTGTTGCCCCTACTTTCACTGGGAAAGGACACCGCAAGATTGAACCCAAAGCCAAGCACTTCTCCCATTGCAAGAACTATAGATCTAGTAGGCCAAACCAAACCAATAATTCAAAGAGACTTGCAAGGATATTATAATCATACATAAAGAGTTCAGAAAAGAACCAAATATTTCTCATAGATAATCTTGATCATAAACCCACAATTCATCGGATCTCGACAAACACACCGCAAAAAGAGATTACATCGAATAGATCTCCTCGAAGACCGAGGAGAACTTGGTATTGAGATCCAAAGAGAGAGAAGAAGCCATCTAGATACTAGCTATGGACCCGATGGTCTGTGGTAAACTACTCACAACTCATGGTGAGGCGATGATGATGATGTAGAAGCACTCTGTGGTAGATCCCCCCTCCGGCGGACCTCCGGAACAGGCCCCAAGATGGGATCTCACGGGAACAGAAGGTTACGGCGATGGAACTAGGGTTTTCTCTACTGTTCTTATAGTTTCGGGTACGTAGGTATATATAGGAGGAAGGAGGGCAACGGGGGCCAAACGGGGTGCCCACAAGGTAGGGGGCGCGCCCTATAGGGGGGCGCCCCCACCCTCGTGGACGCCACATCAGCCCTACTCCATGGTTCTCAAGTCTCCCGTGCGTATTTTTCTCCAAAAATATCTCTCCCGAAGGTTTCACTCCGTTTGGACTCTGTTTGATATTCCTTTTCTGTAAAACCCTAAAATAGGCAAAAAAACAGCAATCTGGACTGGGCCTTTGGGTTAGTAGGTGAAGGAAATATGCAATAGAGGCAATAATAAAGATGTTATTTGTATTTCCTTATATCATGATAAATGTCTTTTATTCATGCTAGAATTGTATTAAACGGAAACTTAGTACATGTGTTAATACATAGACAAAACAGTATGTCCCTAGTATGCCTCTACTAGACTACTTCATTGATCAAAGATGGTTATGTTTCCTAGCCATAGACATGAGTTGTCATTTGATCAACGAGATCACATCATTAGGAGAATGATGTGATGGACAAGACACATCCGTTAGCTTAACACTATGATCGTTTAGTTTTACTGCTATTGCTTTCTTCATGACTTATACATGTTCCTATGACTATGAGATTATGCAACTCCCGTATACCGGAGGAACACCTTGTGTGCTATCAAACGTCACAACGTAACTGGGTGATTATAAAGATGCTCTACAGGTGTCTCCGAAGGTGTTCGTGGTGTTGGCATAGATCAAGAATAGGATTTGTCACTCCGAGCGTCGGAGAGGTATCTCTGGGCCCTCTCGGTAATACACATCATAATAAGCCTTGCAAGCAAATGACTAATGAGTTAGTCATGAGATGATGTATTACGGAACGAGTAAAGAGACTTGCCGGTAACGATATTGAACAAGGTATTGAGATACCGACGATCGAATCTCGGGCAAGTAACATACCAATGACAAAGGGAACAACGTATGTTGTTATGCGGTTTGACCGATAAAGATCTTCGTGGAATATGTAGGAGCCAATATGAGCATCCAGGTTCCGCTATTGGTTATTGACCGGAGATGAGTCTCGGTCATGTCTACATAGTTCTCGAACCCGTAGGGTCCACACGCTTAACGTTTGATGATGATTGGTATTATGAGTTTATGAGTTTTGATGTACCGAAGTAGTTCGGAGTCCCGGATAAGATCACGGACATGACGAGGAGTCTTGGAATGTCCGAGATGTAAAGATTGATATATTGGACGACTATATTCGGACACCGAAAGCGTTCCGTAAAGTTTCGGAATTAACCGGAGTTCCGGGGGGTTACCGGAACCCCCCAGGGAAGCTATGGGCCTTAATGGGCCATAGGAGAAAGAGAGAAGGAAGGCGAGGCTGGGCCGCGCGCCCCCCACCCCTTGGTCCGAATTGGACAAGGAAGGAGGGGGAGCCGCCGCCCCTTTCCTTCTCCTTCTCCCTCTCATTCCTTCCCCCCTTCTCCCTCTTGGTGATTCCTACTAGGAATAGGATTGCAATCCTATTCCTAGTAGGATTGCTCCTCCTAGGCGCGCCATAGAGGGTTGGCCGGCCTCCCCCCTTGCTCCTTTATATACGGGGGCAGGGGCACCCTAGAACACACAAGTTGAATTGTTTAGCCGTGTGCGGTGCCCCCCTCCACGGAAACACACCTCGGTCATACCGTTGCAGTGCTTAGGCGAAGCCCTGCGTCGGTAACTGCATCATATCTGTCACCGCGCTGTCGTGTTGACAAAACTCTCCCGTGAAGCTCAACTGGATCAAGAGCTCGTGGGACGTCATCAAGCTGAACGTGTGCTGAACGCGGAGGTGTCGTACGTTCAGTGCTTGATTGGTTGGATCGCGAAGAAGTTCGACTACATCAACCGCGTCACTTGACGCTTCCGCTTTCGGTCTACAAGGGTATGTAGACACACTCTCCCCCTCGTTCCTATGCATCTGGTAGGTAGATCTTGCGTGATCGTAGGAAAATTCTGAAATAGTACGTTCCCAACAGTGGTATCAGAGCCAGGTCTATGCGTAGATGATATGCACGAGTAGAACACAATGAGTTGTGGACGATACTAGTCATACTGCTTACCAGCATGTCATACTTTGTTTCGGCGGTATTGTGAGATGAAGCAGCCCGGACAGACATTACGCATACGCTTACGCGAGACTGGTTTCACCGTTATGAGCACTCATTGCTTAAAGGTGACTGGCGGGTGTCTGTCTCTCTCACTTTAGCTGAATCAAGTGTGGCTACGCCCGGTCCTTGTGAAGGATAAAACAACACATACTTGACGAAAAATCGTTGTGGTTTTTGTATGCATAGGTAAGAATGGTTCTTGCTAAGCTCGTAGCAGCCACATAAAACTTGCAACAACAAAGTAGAGGACGTCTAACTTGTTTTTGCAGGGCATGTTATGATGTGATATGGCCAAGACATGATGAGTTATACGTTATTGTATGAGATGATCATGTTTTGTAAAGTTATCGGCAATTGGCAGGAGCCATATGGTTGTCGCTTTATTGTATGAAATATAGTCACCATGTAATTGTTTTAGTTTATCACTAAGCGGTAGCGATAGTCGTGGAAGCAATAGTTGGCGAGACGACAATGATGCTACGATGGAGATCAAGGTGTTGCACCGGTGACGAAGGTGATCATGACGGTGCTTTGGGGATGGAGATCAAAAGCACAAGATGATGATGGCCATATCATGTCACATATTTTTGATTGCATGTGATGTTTATCTTATTATGCTTCTTATTTTGCTTAGTATGATGGTAGCATTATAAGATGATCCCTTACAAAATTTCAAGCTATAAGTGTTCTCCCTGAGTATGCACCGTTGCGAAAGTTCGTCGTGCCGAGACACCACGTGATGATCGGGTGTGATAAGCTCTACGTTCAAATACAACGGGTGTAAGCCAGTTTTGCACACGCAGAATACTCGGGTTAAACTTGACGAGCCTAGCATATGCAGATATGGCCTCGGAACACTGGAGACCGAAAGGTCGAGCGTGAATCATATAGTAGATATGATCAACGTAAGATGTTCACCATTGAAACTACTCCATCTCACGTGATGATCGGACATGGTTTAGTTGATTTGCATCACGTGATCATTTAGATGACCGGAGGGATGTCTATCTAAATGGGAGTTCTTTAAGTAATATGATTAATTGAACTTTAATTTATCATGAACTTAGTCCTGAGAGTTTTTGCATATCTATGTTGTTGTAGATCAATGGCCCGTGCTACCGTTCCTTTGAATTTTAATGCATTCCTAGAGAAAGCTAAGTTGAATGATGATGGTAGCAATTACACGGACTGGGTCCGTAACTTTAGGATTATCCTCATTGCTGCACAGAAGAATTATGTCCTTCAAGCACCGCTAGGTGACAAGCCCCCTCCCACTAATGTAGACACTTTGAACGTCTGGCAGACGCGGTCTGATGACTACATGATAGTTCAGTGTGCCATGCTCTACGGCTTAGAACCAGGACTTCAACAAAGTTTTGAACGTCATGGACCATATGAGATGTTCCAGGAGTTGAAGTTAATATTTCAAGCAAATGCCCGGATTGAGAAATATGATATTTCCAATAAGTTCTATAGCTGCAAGATGGAGGAGAATAGTCCTATCAGTGAACACTTGCTCAGAATGTCTGGGTACTACAATCATATGACTCAACTTGGTTGCAAAGTTGACGAGGATAGTGTTATTGATCGAGTTCTTCAATCACTGCCACCAAGCTATAAAGGCTTCGTGATGAACTATAATATGCAAGGGATGCAGAAGACAATTCCCGAGCTCTTCGCTATGCTCAAGGTTGTGGAGGTAGAAATAAAAAAGGAGCATCATGTGTTGATGGTTAACAAGACCACTAGTTTCAAAAAAAAAGGCAAGGGAAAGAAGGGGAACTTCAAGAAGAATAGCAAGACAGTTGCTACTCCCGCGAAGAAACCCAAGTCTGGAGCCAAGCCTGAAACTGAGTGCTTCTACTGCAAAGGGACTGGACACTGGAAGAGGAACTGCCCCAAGTATTTGGCGGATAAGAAGGATGGCAAGGTAAACAAAGGTATATATGATATACATGTTATTGATGTGTACCTTACTAATGCTCGTAGTAGTACCTGTGTATTTCATACCGGTTCGGTTGCTAATATTTGTAACTCGAAACAGGGACTACGGATTAAACGAAGATTGGCTAAGGACGAGGTGACGATGCGCGTGGGAAATGGTTCCAAAGTCGATGTGCTCGCCGTCGGCACACTACCTCTACATCTACCTTCGGGATTAGTTTTATACCTAAATAATTGTTATTTGGTGCCAGCGTTGAGCATGAACATTGTAAGGGCATATTTCTCCCTAAGTAGTTTTGGTGATTGATGACAATACATTTGCGGACTGATCATGTGCTCTAAGCTCATACAGGTATATCTCCCTTTGGCACAAGACGATTGTTTGCCCCTCAGATTCTATGAAAGACGGTGTTTTCTTTTTGCTCCCTGTCGGTGGCTTTGAGTAATAGGAAAGCCGTACTATTAAGAGGGGGTCCGCGTCGGAAAGGTTTGGGTAGAATCAACACGTACACATCCTTCTCCCGCACCACCTTTCCTTGCTTCTCTGGAGGTCCAACCGGTCTTTTCTCGTATATGCAAAACTGTGCCTTCTTAACTGATCAACTGCCTGGCAAGCGGTAGTACCGCTCAACCATGCGGTAGTACCGCGCAGTTACACGGTAGTACCGCCTGCCGACACGGTAGTACCGCTCCCACGGTAGTACCGCGTCCCCAGAACGGTAGTACCGTGTATCTGGCTCAGGCGCTGAGTCTAAGTACAGAAGTGGATGCGGAAGTAATCTTTTACTTCCGCATACAATGCGGTAGTACCGCTTATCTTAAGCGGTAGTACCGTGTCGCATTTTTGCTACTACCGTTTTCCCTGCGGATGTAGCCACGGATGTAATTTATTTCATCCGTGGTTGTCAATCATGTCGCAATCTTTGCCTAAGCGGTAGTACCTTTCCCGAAGCGGTAGTACCGCTCCCAAAGCGGTAGTACTGCTCAGCCAGCGGTAGTACCGCAACTCGTGCGCTGTACTACCGCTCTCTGCGGGCTGAAAACTCCAATAACGGTTGGATTTGTCCCCCCACTATATATAGGGGGTCTTCTTCTCCAAGAAGACTTACCTCTTCCCCCACTACTCCATTGTTGCTCCAAAAGCTCCATTTCCGCCCGATCTCTCTCCCTAGCCAATCAAACTTGTTGATTTGCTCGGGATTGCTTGAGGAGGCATCGATCTACACTTCCACCAAGAGATATTTGATTCTCCTCACTAATCCCTTGCGGATCTTGTTACTCTTGGGTGTTTGAGCACCCTAGACGGTTGAGGTCACCTCGAAGCCATATTCCATTGTGGTGAAGCTTCGTGGTTTGTTGGGAGCCTCCAAGTTGTGGAGATAGCCCCAACCTTGTTTGTAAAGGTTCGGTTGCCGCCTTCAAGGGCACCACTAGTGGAATCACGGCACCTTGCATCGTGTGAGGGCGTGAGGAGAATACGGTGGCCCTAGTGGCTTCTTGGGGAGCATTGTGCCTCCACACCGCTCCAACGGAGACGTACTTCCCCTCAAAGGGAAGGAACTTCGGAAACACATCCTCGTCTCCACCGGTTCCACTTGTGGTTATTTCTTACCTTTACTTTTGCATGCTTTACTTGTTCAACTCCTATAGCATGCATGTGTAGTTGTTGTCATCTTTTATCTTAGTTGTCATCCTAGTAGAATATCTAGACAACTTATTTTGTCGCTTATTTTAAAGTGTTTAAGAAAAGCTAAAAATTGTTAGTTGCCTATTCACCCCCCCCCCTCTAGTCAACCATATCGATCCTTTCAATTGGTATCAGAGCCTCGTCTCTTTTTAAGGACTTTACCGTCCGAAGAGTATGGTTGACAACGTAGTCGAGACGGAGGACCATTCCGGTGGAAATCCGTCCTTGCCTACGTCAGATGGGGGAGCCTCGGTCACTCGCGAGGAGTTCAATGTGGCCTTGACCACATTGAAAGAATCACTAGCGAGCGAGGTCAAAGGCATGTTTAAAGAAATGCTTGAGGGGCTTAAATTATCCACCTCACCGTTGGAAGTGGGTCGTCTCGCTACCAACGTGTCGGAGGCTAATCTCGACAAGGGAGAAGCTAGTAGTGAGCAAGCCCCGGTCACTAAGAATGGGAGTGGGAAATTTGCCCAATCTGCTCCTCCTACTCACTATGGAGGACCCGTTCCCACACCGCATTTAAATTCTGTTGGGCCCCCTCCCAAGTTTGTTAAAAATACTGATTTTGCTACTTGGGTGTTTCGTTTCAAACGTCATATTAATCATTGTTCCACTAACCTTTGGAGAATCATTGAGCAAGGTTTTTATCCGTATGATCCCGACAACATGACTCCAAGAGAAACTGCCGATCATCAGTTCAACGAGTCCGCACTTTGCATTCTTCACGACTCCATCCCTCCTGAAGACATTGCTCACCTTCGTCCCTTCACTGTGGCCAAGGGAGCATGGGAGCATGTTGGCACAATGTACAAGGGAAGCACAAGTATTCAACGCTCCAACTATGAAGTGGTGCAAGATGAAGCTGATGAGTTTGCTATGATCGAAGATGAAGATCCTCGTGAACTTTATCGAAGATTAACTATTCTTGCAGTGTCTCTTCGAGATCATGGCAGTAAGGATACGAATGACAATTGGATCAAGCGCAAGTTCCTCAAGGCCATGATGCCCTATCATAAGGCCATGTCCTCTGTCATTCGTCAGAGACCGGACTTCCACACTTTATCCTCAAACGAAGTGTTGGATGAATTTGTTGCCATGAGGATCCTTGACGTAACCGCCGACAATGCGGTCCTAAGAGCTCAACGATCCAAGAAGCCTAATCTTGCTCTGAAGGCCAAGGCTTGTGTGGAAGAGGAGGAAGTGGAAGATGATGATGAGTGTTGCCCCGAGGACACTAAATATGCCTATCACGAGCACATGGCTCTTGCTTCAAGGCAATTCTGGGGCAAGAAGAACTCAAGGTCCAACTTTAACAGGAACAACTCTAGTGGGAACAAAGGGAAGCAACGAGTAAGGACATGCTTCAACTGTGGAAATGTAAGTCACTTCGTTGTGGATTGCCCATATGAGAAGAGAGAAGACTTTGGAGGCAAGCTTATTCGGAAGGACAAGTCAAAGTCCTATCCCAACAAGAACAACTTCATCAAGAAGACTCCTCCGAAAGTGTTGGTGGCTCAAGAAGAATATGTGGAGGATGATGACAATGATGAAGACGATGAGGTGACCACTATGGCCACAATTGCAATTGCTACCACTCCGCACTCATCTCTCTTCAACTCACCAAACGAGAACATCACCGCCAAGTGTCTCATGGCCAAGGCCACCAACAAGGTAACCCCAAACATCAATACTACTATCTCTTCTAATCCTTCATTGACTAATTGTATTGATGAGGGTGAGGGTATTAAGGAGGGAGAAAATGAATTTGATTTGTTCATAAAGAATCTCAAGGGCAAACCCAAGAAGCACTTTGTTGCTCTCTTGGAACAACTCGGTGAGGCCAATGACATTATCGAGGCTCACGAGGAAACCATTACTAAAATGGAAGGGCCTAGTCGAGACTATGCCGATGAAAGCACATTTGCTCCCTGGGTGGTTTTGGTAATTAATGACAACATACTTTGTGGTTGGACTAATGCCTTTATCAAGTATGTTTCAGGAAATCCAATCACATTGGCTATGGTAAAAGGACTGGAGATGTGGACCCCTCAAAATGCTAAGGCAAGCATTGGCAAAAGCTCAAGACTCCATTTTTGGTTTAGTGATCCAAGATCACATTGAGTCCATAGGAAAAGCCAATACTATTAAAAGGGGATGAGGTTGAGTTGATGATCTGGTTGCTCAAGTGCTTAGTGATATATCTCCTTCAACTATCAGCAACTTTCACTACAATACTCTCATAAGTAATCTCGGACCAACCGATTATTCCAACTCAGTCACACCGAGATGAACCACCTCAGCCATAAGCCAAACCCTAGAAAAATCGGTCATTCCGAGTTTGAGATCGGTCTCACCGAAATACGGGCTGCCAAGCTTCTGTAACCGTTTGTCCTCAAATCGGAATAACCGAGTTGATGATTTCGGTCCCACCGAAACTGGCAAGTTCCTGTCTTGACTCAAATCGGACTAACCGAGATGGTATTTTCGGTCCCACCGAAAACCCCAACGTTCACATTATTTGAACTTTCGGTCTGACCGAGTTGTCCACTTCGGTCTCACCGAGATTTCTCAATTATGTGTGTAACGGTTGGATTTTTGTGTGGAGGCTATATATACCCCTCCACCCCCTCTTCATTCGTGGAGAGAGCCATCCGAAAGAACTACCACTCCTACCTTACACTTTCTGAGAAGAGAACTACCTACCCTTGTGTTGAGATCAAGTTGCTCCACTCCCACCATATGAAACTTGATTTCTAACCTTCCCAAGTTGCTTTCCACTCAATCCTTTCTTCCACCACAGCCAAATCAGTGAGGAGAGTTGAGTGTTGGGGAGATTATCATTTGAAGCACAAGAGCAAGGAGTTCATCATCATCTACAACATCTATTACCTTTTGGAGGGTGGTGCCTCCTAGATTGGTTAGGTGTCGCTTGGGAGCCTCCGTCATCGAGATGTGGAGTTGAACCAAGAAGTTTGTAAGGGCAAGGAGATCGCCTACTTCGTGAAGATCTACCCCGAGTAAGGCTAGCCCTCCGTGGGCGTAGGCCATGATGGAATAGACAAGGTTGCTTCTTCGTGGACCCTTCGTGGGTGGAGCCCTCCATGGACTCGCGCAGCCGTTACCCTCCGTGGGTTGAAGTCTCCATCAACGTGGATGTACGATAGCACCACCTATCGGAACCACGGGAAAAATCATTGCGTCTCCAAATTGCGTTTGATCTTCTCCACCTCTCTTTACTACTTGTGCAATTTACTTTCCGCTGCCCATACTCTAGAATTGCATGTGTAGTGTGCTACTTGACTTGTGTGTTGTGCAAAATCTGCCAAAATCTGTCCTTAATAAAAGACAGAATTTTTATCTTGTCGAGTAGTCTAATCACCCCCCCTCTAGACACTCTCACCTTCTTTGATCCCTCAATTGGTATCAGAGCTTTGGTCTCCATTGCTTTGGTTTACACACCATTGGAGGAAGATGGACGTGTCTACGTTTGGGAGTGTTAGCCATAGAGTGCCTATTCTTAATGGAGAGTCATATAACTCTTGGAGGTCTGAAATGCTTAATATCTTTAAGAAGTACAATTTGTGCAAATATGTTGAGACCCCCTATGTGCCTCCATTTGACCCCTTGCACCCTACCATGGATGAAGAGCTTGATTTGCTTCGTAACCTTAGGACTGTAAATCTTATCATTAGAGGGTTACCCGATGACTTGCTTATGCTTGTTACAAACTTTGAGTGTGCCTATGCTATATGGAAGTTCTTGGAAGAACTTTATCCGGACTACTCTATGAGAGGTCTTGATAAAATTCTATACAAGACTATTGAATTTGATAAGATGCACCCCAATGATCCCAACTTTGATAAATGCTTCTTTGAGCTTCGTGATCTTATGAAAAAGAAGGGTGATCCCGCTCTTATCAATGTTTTAATTAGAAATGCTCTTGCATTGCATTCAGAAGATTATTGTCACATTGACAAAACTAATGCAAGTACTTATCAAATTGACCTAGGTGTTGATGATGAACAATCTATGGGTTAATATGATGATGAGCATGATCATGATGATGATTACTCCGATTCGGACACCAAGCTAGACAAGGTCATGAAGAGTCTCAATCTCATGGCAAACCTGAGAGACTACATGTCTGGCGGAAAAGAGTGGATTCTTGATAGTGGATGCACCGATCACATGACCGGAGACAAAGACATGTTTCGAGAGCTTGCAAAGAACGATGGTCCACGCAAGTATGTGACTTTTGGAGACAACTCCAAGGGTAAGGTACTTGGCCTCGGTAAGGTGGCCATATCTCATGATAGCTCTATTCAAAATGTCATGCTTGTAGAATCTCTTGGATACAATTTACTTTCCGTGTCTAGACTAGCTGACTTTGGATTCAATGTGCTATTCACCAAAGTAGATTGCCAAGTCTTTCGTCGTGACAATCAAAACATGGCATTTACTGGTATCCGTAGAGGTGATCTATATATTGTTGATTTCACTAAGAAAGCCCAACCTAGAGCTTGTTTCATTGCTAAATCCTCTAAAGGTTTGTTATGGCATAGAAGGCTTGGACATGTTGGTATGCGTAATCTAGACAAGCTGATCAAAGGTGATCATATTCTTGGTGTTAAAGATGTTTTCTTTGACAAAGATAGACTTTGTAGTGCTTGTCAAGCAGGAAAACAAGTAGGTGGAAGTCATCCCGTGAAGAACATCATGACCACAAGGAGACCGCTTGAGCTTCTTCATATGGATCTCTTCGGTCCCAATGCTTACAAAAGCCTTGGTGGTAACTCCTTTGGTCTAGTTATAGTTGATGATTATTCCAGATTTACGTGGGTATTTTTCCTTGATGACAAATCGCAGGTTCAGAGAATCTTCAAAACCTTTGCCAGAAAGGCCCAAAATCAATTTGAGGTGAAGATCAAGAAAGTTCGGAGTGACAATGGAACGGAGTTCAAGAACGCCAATGTAGACTCTTTTCTCGATGAGGAAGGGATTCTACATGAGTTCTCGGCTACGTACACTCCTCAATAGAATGGAGTTGTTGAGAGGAAGAACCGAACGCTCATAGAGATGGCAAGAATGATGCTTGATGAATACAAGACACCGAAGCATTTTTGGGGAGAAGCGGTCGAGACAGCTTGTCATGCTATCAACAGGCTTTATCTTCATAAGCTCCTCGGCAAGAATCATACGAGCTCCTCACCGGTAACAAACCCCAAGTGGGATACTTTCGTGTCTTTGGTTCAAAATGCTATATCCTTGATAAGCATCGTCGGTCTAAATTTGCTCCTAAATCTCATGAAGGCTTTCTCCTTGGTTATGGATCAAACTCCCACACCTACCGTGTCTACAATAATTTCACCCGAAAAGTTGAAGAGACGGTAGACGTGAAGTTTGATGAATATAATGGCTCGCAAGTAGAGCAAATGCCTATTGATGTAGGAGACAAGGACCCATCGGAAGCTATCCAAGATTTATCTATTGGAAAGATCCGTCCCATGGAAGTGAAGGAGAGTACCTCATCTACATATGTGGAGCCCCCTACCTCACGGCGAGATGAACCTCAAGGCAACATGGAGGCCTCCACAAGTGGAACTCACCAAGATGAGGAAGTGCAACAAGAAGATCCACCACAACCTCCTTCTCCACCGCCTCAAGACAACACAAACAACAATGAAGAACAAGAAGAGGAAGATGACGATAATGAGGAAGCTCAACCACAACCTCAACAAAAGCTATCCCGAGTTCGAGCAAGAGTCAAGAAGAATCATCCCGTGGAACAAATGATGAACGGCATCAACTCCGGGAGAATTACTCGCTCTAAAACTCGCTTAGCTAACTTTTGTGAGCATTACTCATTTATCTCTAGTATTGAATCTATGAAGGTAGAAGAAGCACTTGAAGACCCGGATTGGGTGAACGCTATGCACGAAGAACTACACAACTTCGAGAGGAACAAGGTATGGACTTTGGTAGAGAAGCCCAAGGATGATCAAAACATCATTGGAACCAAATGGGTGTTTCGGAACAAGCAAGATGAAGATGGATAAGTCATCCGCAACAAGGCTCGTCTCGTAGCTCAAGGTTACACACAAGTCGAAGGTATGGACTATGGTGAGACCTATGCCCCCGTTGCTAAACTTGAGTCCATTCGCATTCTTCTTGCTTATGCCAATCACCATGATATTACTCTCTATCAAATGGACATCAAAAGTGCTTTCCTAAATGGTGAAATTGAGGAGGAAGTATTTGTGAAACAACCTCCCGGATTTGTGAATCCCAAAAAGCCTAATCATGTTTACAAATTGCACAAAGCTCTTTATGGTCTTAAACAAGCTCCTAGAGCTTGGTACAAATGCTTGACTAGTTTTCTTCTTGAAAAAGGTTTTGAGATTGGAAAGATAGACTCAACGCTGTTCACGAAAAGGGTTAATGGTGAACTATTTGTGTGCCAAATATATGTTGATGATATTATCTTTGGTTCAACTAACCCTCATTTTAGCAAGAAGTTTGGACAGCTCATGTCGGAGAAGTATGAGATGTCCATGATGAGTGAACTCAAATTCTTCCTTGGGTTGCAAATCAAGCAATCTAAGGAGGGTACCTTTGTCTCACAAACAAAGTACACCAAGGATCTCTTCAAGAAGTTCAACATGCAAGAAAGCAAAGGTATGAGTACCCCCATGCCTACAAGTGGACATAATGACTTGACAAAAGATGGAAAACCCGTTGATCAAAGGGTTTACCGATCTATGATTGGTTCTCTACTATATCTTTGTGCTTCTCGTCCTGACATAATGTTGAGTGTATGCATGTGTGCGCGATATCAAGCAGCCCCTAAAGAATGTCATCTTAAAGCTGTGAAAAGGATAGTGAGATATTTGATTCACACACCAAACTTTGGCATTTGGTATCCTAAGAGAGCCTCTTTCGACCTTGTTGGCTATTCCGACTCGGACTATGCCGGTGACAAGGTTGATAGAAAGTCAACTTCGGGTACGTGTCAATTCCTTGGTCGATCCCTTGTATCTTGGTCCTCCAAGAAACAAAATTCGATATCATTATCCACTGCCGAAGCGGAATATATTGCTGCTGGTTCGTGTTGTGCTCAATTGCTATGGATGACACAAACGCTTAAAGATTATGGGATACATGTGAGACATGTTCCCTTGCTTTGTGACAATGAGAGTGCAATTAAAATTGGACACAATCCAGTGCAACACTCTCGAACAAAGCATATTGAAGTTCGTCACCATTTTATTCGTGATCATATTGCCAAGGGTGACATTAATCTTAAGCATGTTCGTACTGACAAACAACTTGCTGATATCTTTACAAAACCTCTTGATGAGAAAGTGTTTTGTCGCTTAAGGAGTGAGTTGAACATCATTGATGCTTCAAACTTGGAGTGATAACTCCATTGATGCATGCAAGGCATGAGCCCTCTTGACTAATCTTTGATATTTCTCTTATGATGATGATCATATGTCTTGGACACATTTGCCCCCTTGTATTGCATCTAACTCTTTGCAGGTACTTGGATGATCTACATTCCAAAAGATTACCACACACTCAAATCATGAGTAATCTTGTCATTGATCAAGTATCTAGCCCTTTGGGATGTTGAGTTCAAGGAACAAAATTCCACATATCCTTTTTGACATCTTATACATCTTGTATTTCACTCTTGTCATCTTGGATATCCTTGAGTATTTCCTTGCTTGCCTAACCCATGTAGGAAGATGAACTACACAAGTAGAAATGGCGCTCCAACTTCGCATTCAATGAGCACCTACATCAAGTTTACCTACATGAGCAAAGCATCAACAAGCCCAAGGTATGTTCTTCACATCTTTAAGGAGCTTTGCTCAAAGTCATGAGTACAAGCAGCTTCATAAGATGTGATCACATCGAATGCTTAATCGAAAAAATGGCAACCCCATTTTGAGCTTAAATGATGAGTATGACCTATGATCAAATGTCCTCATTTGATTCCTAAGTCAATATACTCAAACATAGGTGACCTTGTCGCCGATCTTTATCTAGATGAAGTACATATGCTTTTGGAGTCTTTCTGTTTTCTCTTATGTTCTCTCATTGAGTTTTCTTTAAACAAACAAAAAAAACTTCATCTAGGAATCTTTTTTTTTCTATTCTTATGTTTCTTTGAATATTCTTATGGCTCTGATCAATTCCCCGAAAATCTTTCACAAATTCATTGCAAATCCTTTGAAACATTCCTCGCAAAGTGAGCTGAATTATTTCTGTATTTCCTTGGAATTAAACTCGGAGTCACCGATTTAAATTTTTCGGTCTAACCGAAAAGGATCTACCCTAAGTCCCTGACTTTCGGACCCACCGATCCATCTAATTCGGTGTCACCGATTTATCTTCCAGGATATCAATTTCTGCAGCTCCACTCAATGATCCTCTATGCATGTTCCTATTTGCCCTGTTGTGATTCTTACGGATCCCACTTCTTTCTTTCCATCTTCCCTGACCTTCCTAGTTTGCTGTCCTTTTCGGCACTTGATGTCAAAGGGGGAGAAGACTTAGGGGGAGTAGGGGAAGAAGAGAAGACTTAGGGGGAGAAGAAAAGCAATCTTATCTTAAGGGAGGGAGAATCACATCAAAGCTTTGCCGTGTCTTACATTGGACATCATTCTCTTTTGGCATCATTCTTTTGATTTTGCTCTTTCCATCGAACCCCTTGTTCTGAGAGAACTCAAAGGGAGAGGAATTTTCACAATTGATATCTTATGGAAAGCAAAATCTCTCAGAGTTCATTGAAAATCTTTTGCTTTCGGAGACATGTTTGCTGATTCAAGCCTGTGCTCAATATGAGACACTCCTTATACATGTCATCCCTGGCTTGGTACTCTTGATGTTCTTGCAGTTGGTTGAAGGAATACTCTTGTGTTATCTAACCTTGTTTTCCCAAGTTTATCCCTTCAGGTACAATGCCAAGGAACCTCAAGGTAAGTATATGCACCTTGCAGAATGTGCATGATGGTGACTTGCTTGTGAATACTTGTTTGCAAGAAATCACCATGCACATATGAATTATCACTCACTTCCTTTCATCTGCTCTGATGCATATAGCCAAGCTGCATGTAGCACATCTTGCCTATCTCTCTTGTGTGCTTGTGGTAGTCCAAAACCAAAATTTATGAAAATCTTGCACACTTGTAGGGGGAGCCTGTGTACTACATGCTTGTCAAAGCTTTTGTGATTATTCTGTCTTTCTTTCAATAAGCTTTGATGTCTTGTTTAGAGTGATTTTAGTGTGTTGCCATCAATTACCAAAAAGGGGGAGATTGAAAGCACATTTGCTCCCTGGGTGGTTTTGGTAATTAATGACAACATACTTTGTGGTTGGACTAATGCCTTTATCAAGTATGTTTCAGGAAATCCAATCACATTGGCTATGGTAAAAGGACTGGAGAAGTGGACCCCTCAAAATGCTAAGGCAAGCATTGGCAAAAGCTCAAGACTCCATTTTTGGTTTAGTGATCCAAGATCACATTGAGTCCATAGGAAAAGCCAATACTATTAAAAGGGGATGAGGTTGAGTTGATGATCTGGTTGCTCAAGTGCTTAGTGATATATCTCCTTCAACTATCAGCAACTTTCACTACAATACTCTCATAAGTAATCTCGGACCAACCGATTATTCCAACTCAGTCACACCGAGATGAACCACCTCAGCCATAAGCCAAACCCTAGAAAAATCGGTCTTTCCGAGTTTGAGATCGGTCTCACCGAAATACGGGCTGCCAAGCTTCTGTAACCGTTTGTCCTCAAATCGGAATAACCGAGTTGATGATTTCGGTCCCACCGAAACTGGCAAGTTCCTGTCTTGACTCAAATCGGACTAACCGAGATGGTATTTTCGGTCCCACCAAAAACCCCAACGTTCACATTATTTGAACTTTCGGTCTGACCGAGTTGTCCACTTCGGTCTCACCGAGATTGCTCAATTATGTGTGTAACGGTTGGATTTTTGTGTGGAGGCTATATATACCCCTCCACCCCCTCTTCATTCGTGGAGAGAGCCATCAGAAAGAACTACCACTCCTACCTTACACTTTCTGAGAAGAGAACTACCTACCCTTGTGTTGAGATCAAGTTGCTCCACTCCCACCATATGAAACTTGATTTCTAACCTTCCCAAGTTGCTTTCCACTCAATCCTTTCTTCCACCACAGCCAAATCAGTGAGGAGAGTTGAGTGTTGGGGAGATTATCATTTGAAGCACAAGAGCAAGGAGTTCATCATCATCTACAACATCTATTACCTTTTGGAGGGTGGTGCCTCCTAGATTGGTTAGGTGTCGCTTGGGAGCCTCCGTCATCGAGATGTGGAGTTGAACCAAGAAGTTTGTAAGGGCAAGGAGATCGCCTACTTCGTGAAGATCTACCCCGAGTAAGGCTAGCCCTCCGTGGGCGTAGGCCATGATGGAATAGACAAGGTTGCTTCTTCGTGGACCCTTCGTGGGTGGAGCCCTCCGTGGACTCGCGCAGCCGTTACCCTCCGTGGGTTGAAGTCTCCATCAACGTGGATGTACGATAGCACCACCTATCGGAACCACGGGAAAAATCATTGCGTCTCCAAATTGCGTTTGATCTTCTCCACCTCTCTTTACTACTTGTGCAATTTACTTTCCGCTGCCCATACTCTAGAATTGCATGTGTAGTGTGCTACTTGACTTGTGTGTTGTGCAAAATCTGCCAAAATCTGTCCTTGATAAAAGACAGAATTTTTATCTTGTCGAGTAGTCTAATCACCCCCCCCCCTCTAGACACTCTCACCTTCTTCGATCCCTCAGCCGATGAGATATCGGATCTCTCTAACGCCCTAGAGGAAGAGTGTGGTCTTCGTTTGACTCTTGAGGAGTCACACAACGATGATCATGCTAAATTAAAGAAAGATCTTGATCATGCTTTAGTTGTCTCTCGTGTCCTTAACTCTGAGAAGGCAAAACTTGAGGTTGACCATGCTAAACTCAAAGAGGAGTTTGACATACTTGACAAGGCTCACAAGGCCTTGAAAGGAATGCATGCTACTCTCAAGGAGTCTCATGCTCAACTCCAAGTTTCGCTAACCAAGGAAAAGGCTATCTTTCCTCGCAT
Organism: Secale cereale; assembly: GCA_902687465.1. Lineage (NCBI taxonomy): Eukaryota > Viridiplantae > Streptophyta > Magnoliopsida > Poales > Poaceae > Secale > Secale cereale. The sequence continues at coordinate 252,557,613 of LR738715.1, read as the reverse complement.
GGTTTTAATTGATAATGCAAATGCTACTAACCCATGTTGTGAGCATGTGCATCTTGTTGAAGAGAATGTCGAATTAAAGAAGCAACTTGAGAAAGGCCTTGTGACTTGCATACAAGGTGAGAAGAACCTCAACGCCCTTTTGAGCAATCAAAAGGAAGTTGTGGCAAAGGAAGGAATTGGGTTTGCTCCTAAGCCCAAGAAGAAGAAGAATGACAAGACAAAGCAACCACCCCCTCTCCGACAATCCTTTGTGAAAGAAGGAGAGGGCACGTCAACCAAGAAGAAAAGTGGTGGTGTCACGAAAAACTCCACCATACCATCAAACATGGCCGGCGATTTTAATCCTTCATATGTTTTATGCCGTGCTAGTGATGGCCATGTGTTTGCTAAATTTGTTGGTTCTTCTTATGAGTACATTGAATGGTCCATTAGGGTTCCTAAGACCCTTGTCACTAACCTCATAGGACCCATTACCAAATGGGTACCTAAATCCAAGCATTGATCTATTGTAGGGGTTTGCTTCCGGTGGGGGATCATGGTTGCTCGATAGCGGAGCCACAAATCATATGACCGGAAGCGAAGACTTGGTGGTGGACGTGCATCTCGGTTCATCTATGGCCACCAACGTCAAATGGGGTGATGCTTCATCTTCTAAGGTATTGGGACTTGGAAAGGTTGTTGTTTCTCATGATCTCACGATCGAGAAAGTCATGCTTGTTGAGTCCCTTGCATACAATTTACTTTCTGTTCGCCAACTTGCACTCATGGGCTTTGCTACATTCTTTGATATTGATTCTGTGGCCCACTTGTGGAGCAAGACTCTTAAAGTAGCCTATGTTGGGCATGTCGAGAACGGTCTTTATGTGGTTAACTTCTCGAAGCAACCCACTAAGGTCGCGACATGCCTAATGGCTAAAGTTGATGTGGGATGGCTTTGGCATCGCCGTTTGGCCCACGTCAATATGAGATCTTTGCAAAGTCTTCTCAAGGGGGACCATGTCCGAGGACTAACAAATGTTAGCTTTGCCAAAGATCGTGCTTGCAGGGCGTGCATTGAAGGAAAATTACATGAGAAGGCTCACCCTCCCACGACTATCATCTATTCAAAGAGACCTCTAGAGCTCCTCCACATGGATCTTTTTGGACCTCCCACTTTTGATAGTCTTGGGGGTAGGAAATATTGCTTGGTGATTGTGGATGATTACTCAAGATATACCTGGGTGTACTTCTTCAAGAAGAAGAGTGAGACCCAACAAACCGTCATCAACTTTGCAAATGAAGCTCAACGACAACATGAAGCAAAGATTTTCATGATCAGAAGTGACAATGGCACCGAGTTCAAGAACTACACCTTGGATGAGTTTCTTGGTGATGAGGGGATCAAACATCAGTATGCCGCCTCGTATACCCCTCAACAAAATGGTGTTGCGGAGAGAAAGAACCGAACCTTAATAGATGCTGCAAGAACCATGATGGCTGAATTCAACTCTCCATACAACTTTTGGGCCGAAGCCATCAACACCGCTTGCCATGCGTCAAATCGTCTCTATCTCCGCAAAGGCTTGAACAAAACTCCGTATGAGATTCTCACCGGTAACAAGCCCAATCTCAAGTACTTCCGGGTGTTCGGGTGTAAGTGTTTCATTCTCAAGAAAGGTGTTCGTTTGTCTAAATTTGAATCTAGAGCTCATGAGGGCATATTTGTTGGTTATGCTACAAACTCTCATGCTTACCGTGTCCTCAACAAGTCCACTGGACTCATAGAGGAGACGAGTAACGTAGAGTTTGATGAAAATAACGGCTCCCAAGTGGAGCAAAGTGGTACTTGTGATGCAGGTGATGAAATTCCTCCTCAAGCCATAAGAAGAATGGGTGTTGGATATATCCTACCCGTTGAGGAACCCCTTGTGGCCGAAGGAGAAGGACAATGTTCCACTCAAGTGGAACCATCACCAACCCAAGACCCACACGCTTCCGAAGAACAAAGTGAAGGCCCTCAGCCTGATGAACAAGGCCAAGTGCAAGATCAACCTCAAGTTGGTGAAGAACCTCCAATTGATGCACAAGGCCAAGTTCAGTCTCCCGAGCAAGATCAAGGTCAAGAGGAAGCTCAAGATCAAGATCTTGCTCATGATGACGCTCAAGATGATCAACTCAATGCTCCTCAGTTATCACTTGAAGAGCAATTAGAGCGTCGTGCTGCAAAAGTTGCCTCCAGGCTTGCTTCCAACGAGCATCACATCGAGAACATTTTAGGAAGCATCAAAAGGGGGGTAAGCACTCGTAGACAATTAGCAAACTATTGTGCTCATCAAGCTTTTGTCTCCTTTGTTGAACCTAAGAAGGTCTATGAGGCGCTCGAAGACCCTGACTGGCTCAATGCCATGCATGAAGAACTCAATAACTTCGAGCGCAACAAAGTGTGGCGTCTGGTGCCAAGACCAAAGGAGAACCATAATGTCATTGGAACCAAATGGATCTTCAAGAACAAGCAAGATGCCCATGGCATTGTCATCCGGAACAAGGCACGTCTGGTGGCTCAAGGCTACTCCCAAGTCGAGGGTATCGACTACGGTGAAACCTTTGCCCCCGTTGCTCGTCTTGAATCCATTCGTTTGTTGCTTGCCTATGCTTCCCATCATAACTTTAAATTGCAACAAATGGATGTGAAAAGTGCATTTCTTAATGGTCCCATTAATGAGTTGGTGTATGTTAAACAACCCCCGGGGTTCGAGGATCCTAAGTTCCCCAATCATGTGTATCAACTTGATAAGGCACTCTATGGCCTTAAACAAGCCCCACGAGCGTGGTATGAGCACCTTACCGAGTTGTTACAAGATCGTGGATTTGAAATTGGGAAAATCGACCCCACTCTTTTTACTAAGAAGGTCAAAGGGGAGTTGTTTGTATGCCAACTATATGTTGATGATATTATCTTTGGTTCTCCTAACAAAGCTTTCAATGATGAGTTCGCTGCACTCATGACCACACATTTTGAGATGTCCATGATGGGAGAGTTGAAGTACTTCCTTGGATTTGAGATCAAACAACGAAGAGAAGGCATCTTCATCAAACAATCCAAGTATACTCAAGACATGCTCAAGAGGTTCAACCTTAGTGATGTCAAGCCGGCTACCACTCCAATGCCAACCAAATGCCAACTTGACATTGATCCCAATGGTAAAGCGGTGGATCAAAAGGTATATCGCTCTATGATCGGATCTTTGCTTTACCTTTGTGCATCTAGACCGGATATTATGTGGAGTGTGGGAATTTGTGCACGGTTTCAAGCCTCACCTAAGGAAAGTCACTTTGTGGCTGTCAAGCGAATCTTTCGATATTTGGCTCATACCCCAAACTTTGGCTTATGGTACCCAAGAGGAGCAAATTTCAACCTTGTTGGTTTCTCTGATTCTGACTGGGCAGGAGACAAAGTGGATAGGAAGTCCACCTCGGGAGGGTGCCAATTTCTTGGTTGCTCTCTTGTTAGTTGGTCTTCCAAAAAGCAAAGTTGTGTATCTCTCTCGTCCACCGAAGCAGAATATGTGGCAGCTGGCAGTTGTTGTGCTCAACTCTTATCGATGAGGCAAACTTTAAAGGATTACGGTGTCACTTGTGACAAAGTGCCTCTTTGGTGTGACAATGAAAGTGCCATCAAGATTTCTCTCAACCCGGTGCTACACTTCAAAACGAAGCATATTGAGATTCGGTATCACTTCATCCGGGATCACATAAGGCAAGGAGAAATTGAGCTTCACTACGTCAACACTCATGATAACCTTGCAGATATCTTCACGAAGCCTCTGGATGAAGCAAGATTTCGCGAGTTAAGGCATGAGCTAAATATCATTGATTTGAGCAATGTGGTTTGAATCTATGCACACACTCCTCACACTCGACATAGCTATCTTGTCTAGATGTAGGCATGGACTTAGGGGGAGTACTGTTCTCTCAATGAACTGTTCCTCCCCCCATTATGCATAAACTAACCAAAACTTCTTCATTTGCCATACATAGTTGGCTTAAATGCTTCAAGTCGAGGTTTGATCATGGGCCCAAGGATAATTCTTCGCGGTGCCATATCTATAAAACTCAAACATAGGTGGCCTCGGCCACCGCCCTCTTGTGAGGAATTTGTGTTACTTGTGTTGCTTGTGCACATGGTGTTTTTACTCTCTCTAGTGCTTAAAGCCTCTTGCCTTTTTCGTGCATTTTCTTGGGGGAGCGGTACTACCGTGATTGGTTACGGTACTACCACGGAGGACATACGGTACTACCGCACCTCCAGCACGGCAGAAATTTTTTACTGCCGCTGGTAGGGCGGTACTACCGCCCGGCGAGCGGTACTATCGTGCGAGCGGTACTACCGCGATGACCGCGGTACTACCGCACATATCCGAACATGTGGGGATTATAAGCAGGCAGGGGGAGTTCCATCTCCCCCATACCCATTCACTCCTAACCCCCACGTCGTCCCTGTCTCTCTCTCTCTCAAGAACGCCGCCGGAGGACCTCGCCGGATCTCCTCCCTCGGCCACTCTTCTCGCTTTCCGACCGGTGGAATCGATCCCCACCACGTCCTCTTGCCATGGATGCAGGTTTCTCCCCTTTTCCCCTCTTCTTATTGCCTTGCCTGAGTTTTTAGGGTTAGGGGAGATGCTTAGTGTTCTTGTGTTCTTCGTGATCTTATCCATGGATGCTTAGGATGTGGGAGAGTGTTTGTGCACTAGAAATATGATTAGGGATGTTGCTACGAAGTTACTATGATCAGCCGTAGTACCGTGTGTCGATCTCGTTGGCAGTTTCTAGATCTGCTCTTCTCAGATCTGTTTCGCGCTGTCCTCAGCGGTACTACCGCTCGGGCGGAAGTAAAAATTTAGTACTGCTTGCCGAGCGGTACTACCGCGACCCTATGCGGTACTACCGCTCCGCATGCAGCACTAAGTTTTTAGTTCCGCCCCTTTGACGGAAGTAAAATATTACTACCGCAACGTATGCGGTACTACCGCATCCGTATGCGGTACTACCGCTTACGTTGCGGTACTAATATTTTAGTTCCGTCTCTTCTGGCGGAAGTAAAATATTACTACCGCAGTGTACGCGGTACTACCGCATCCACCTGCGGTACTACCGCTTACCCTGCGGTACTAATTTTTTAGTTCCGCCTCTTCTGGCGGAAGTAAAATATTACTACCGCAGCGTATGCGATACTACCGCATGTGACATGCGGTACTACCGCTTACCCTGCGGTACTAATTTTTTACTTCCGCAAGGGTCAGCAGTACTACCGCTTGTATCATATTTTCTTCGTAGCATGATCTCTTTCCTATTTCTCCTGGTTTCTTGTGTCTTTCGAGGCTTTGGCATTGATTCTTCTTGTGTTTGTATTGTTGTGGTCTTGTGTTTGTGTTTTTAGGTGGTGGCTCCGGTTTTGAGGGTCGTCGTACCAACCCTGTCCGCGACACCGGATCCAAGCATCTGCGTACCCCAAGTGATGTGCCAGAGGGCTCCAATCCCCAGCGCCGGTACAAGACTTCAGCCAACAAGCGTAAGGAATCATCAATGTCTATGGAGGAGATGCCTGCTGCTGAGTTCATGTCAAGAAGGAAGATCAACCCATATGGAGAACCCCGTGAGCACTTTCCTGGAGATGATGTCTTCTGGACCAAGCAGCAGTTTCGCATCTACCATGAGGTGCTCAAGACCAAGGCCAATCTTTATGTGGATGCTCACTGGGTTGATGTGGATCACATGAGGCAGGACAAGAACCGGGCATACTTTGCTGAGGCTCTTGATTTGATCGAACAGTTGGGCCTGGAGCAGATCATGACCTTCCAGAATGACTTTGATCCAGAGATTGTTGCTCAATTCTATGCCTCTGTCAATTTCCAAACCAAGGAGGATCGCCCCATGACTTGGATGACCAATGGTCACAAGATGACCTCCACTTGGAAGGAGTTCATGGACATTCTTCAGCTTCCTGATGAGGGTCTCCATACCCCAATTGGTTTTCGGCCTCACGCCAATCCTGAATCAGCAAACAAAGACAAACTGCTTCCATTCTATGAGGTAAAGACTCTTGCTAGTGGCAAAAAGTCTTGGGTGTTGAACCCTTTCTTGGACATCATGTATCGGATCTTTCGCAACACTCTGTTCCCTCGTGTTGGAGATAAGGACAAGGTCCATGCCTACCTGGTGGACATGCTTCTGATGTGTCAAGAGGCTCGCTCAGCCCAGGCTGCACCGCTTGACATCTCCCACATCATGTGGAATGAGCTCCGCTTTGCCATCTACACTCGCAAGGTACCAATCTATGGTCCATACCTGTTTCTGCTGATCTCCAAGACTTGGGAGAAGTTGTACCCAGAGGAGGAGCTCGAGGCCGACTGCTACCGTCATGATCCCATCCGTCTTCGCGTCAAGACTCGATGGGCCAACACCACCACTTGTGCTCAGGCTGCTGCTGCTCAGATGGGCACTGAGGAGGAGACTGCTGATGTGCGCTCTGGCAGATTTGCCCCTTCTTCTTCCTCTGCAGTGGAGAAGCCGTCTTGGGCTAAAAGGCTTCAGCAGAAGATGAAGGCCCTCTTCTGCATGCAGGCCAAGGGGCAATACCGGGCTCATGTGACTGATAAGAAGACTCGCCAGCGTGACAAGAAGATTCTGGCTCTCTATGGAGAGGAAGTTTCCAATGGATCCGAGGACAACATCACACCTGAGGCTACCTGGATGGCTCGCCAGGGATACAAGTGGTCAGAGTCTGAGGAGGAGTATCAGGAGGAGCAGCAGGGATCTGATGATGAGTATCAGGAGGAGCAGCAGGGGTTTGATGATGAGTATGACGACTGAGCTTCTCCCGGGCTGCCACCCGTCTTCGTGTCCTCTTTTCCCCTTTGTGGTGTCTCGATGACAAAGGGGGAGAGTGATTTGCCATCTTGTAGTGATTTGCCGTCTTGTGTTTTTCGTTGAACTCTGGTTTATTTGCGTGTTTGTGTTGTGTGTGTGAGACTATCATATGGTGTAAGACATATGCCTCGTTATCGTTGAACTTATCATTATGTCTTTAATGTTTATCCAGTGCAGTTAGTTTTATATAGAGTATCTCGTGTGTAGATTATAGGGGAGCACTATACCTAGTATGTGTGTTGTGCAGTCCAAAGCACAATCTTGTGAAGGCACACATCCAGGGGGAGCTCACCTATACTCTAGGACTTGTATTGCATACTCTATTATTTCTTCTCTGTGCAAATCTCGTGTTGTCATCAATACACCAAAAAGGGGGAGATTGTAAGGGCATATTTCTCCCTAAGTAGTTTTGGTGATTGATGACAATACATTTGCGGACTGATCGTGTGCTCTAAGCTCATACAGGTATATCTCCCTTTGGCACAAGACGATTGTTTGCCCCTCGGATTCTATGAAAGACGGTGTTTTCTTTTTGCTCCCTGTCGGTGGCTTTGAGTAATAGGAAAGCCGTACTATTAAGAGGGGGTCCGCGTCGGAAAGGTTTGGGTAGAATCAACACGTACACATCCTTCTCCCGCACCAATTTTCCTTGCTTTTCTGGAGGTCCAACCGGTCTTTTCTCGTATATGCAAAATTGTGCCTTCTTACCTGATCAACTGCCTGGCAAGCGGTAGTACCGCTCAACCATGCGGTAGTACCGCCTGCCGACACGGTAGTACCGCTCCCACAGTAGTACCGCGTCCCCAGAACGGTAGTACCGTGTATCTGGCTCAGGCGCTGAGTCTAAGTACAGAAGTGGATGCGGAAGTAATCTTTTACTTCCGCATACAATGCGGTAGTACCGCTTATCTTAAGCGGTAGTACCGTGTCGCATTTTTGCTACTACCGTTTTCCCTGCGGATGTAGCCACGGATGTAATTTATTTCATCCGTGGTTGTCAATCATGTCGCAATCTTTGCCTAAGCGGTAGTACCGCTCCCGAAGCGGTAGTATCGCTCAGCCAGCGGTAGTACCGCAACTCGTGCGCGGTACTACCGCTCTCTGCGGGCTGAAAACTCCAATAACGGTTGGATTTGTCCCCCCACTATATATAGGGGGTCTTCTTCTCCAAGAAGACTTACCTCTTCCCCCACTACTCCATTGTTTCTCCAAAAGCTCCATTTCCGCCCGATCTCTCTCCCTAGCCAATCAAACTTGTTGATTTGCTCGGGATTGCTTGAGGAGGCATCGATCTACACTTCCACCAAGAGATATTTGATTCTCCTCACTAATCCCTTGTGGATCTTGTTACTCTTAGGTGTTTGAGCACCCTAGACGGTTGAGGTCACCTCGAAGCCATATTCCATTGTGGTGAAGCTTCGTGGTTTGTTGGGAGCCTCCAAGTTGTGGAGATAGCCCCAACCTTGTTTGTAAAGGTTTGGTTGCCGCCTTCAAGGGCACCACTAGTGGAATCACGGCACCTTGCATCGTGTGAGGGCGTGAGGAGAATACGGTGGCCCTAGTGGCTTCTTGGGGAGCATTGTGCCTCCACACCGCTCCAACGGAGACGTACTTCCCCTCAAAGGGAAGGAACTTCGGAAACACATCCTCGTCTCCACCGGTTCCACTTGTGGTTATTTCTTACCTTTACTTTTGCATGCTTTACTTGTTCAACTCCTATAGCATGCATGTGTAGTTGTTGTCATCTTTTATCTTAGTTGTCATCCTAGTAGAATATCTAGACAACTTATTTTGTCGCTTATTTTAAAGTGTTTAAGAAAAGCTAAAAATTGTTAGTTGCCTATTCACCCCCCCCCCCCTCTAGTCAACCATATCGATCATTTCAAACATTATATCTGGATCTTGTTTGTTGCGAGATAGTTATTCATTTAAATCAGAGAATAATGGTTGTTATATTTTTATGAATAATATCTTTTATGGTCATGCACCCTTGAAGAGTGTTCTATTCTTGTTGGATCTCGATTGTAGTGATACACATATTCATAATATTGAAGTCAAAAGATGCAAGGTTAATAATGATAGTGCAACTTATTTGTGGCACGACGTTTTAGGTCATATTGGTGTAAAGCGCATGAAGAAACTCCATAGTGATGGACTTTTGGAATCACTTGATTATGAATCACTTGGTGCTTGCGAACCATGACTCATGGGCAAGATGACTAAAACTCCGTTCTCCGGAACAATGGAGCGAGCAACAAATTTATTGGAAATCATACATACAGATGTATGTGGACCGATGAGTGTTGAAGCTCACGGCGGGTATCGTTATTTTCTGACCTTCACTGATGATTTGAGCAGATATGGGTATATCTACTTGATGAAACACAAGTCTGAAACATTCGAAAAGTTCAAAGAATTTCAGAGTGAAGTAGAGAATCATCGTAACAAGAAAATAAAGTTTCTACGATCTGATCGTGGAGGTGAATATTTGAGTTACGAGTTTGGTCTTCATTTGAAACAATGTGGAATAGTTTCACAACTCACGCCACTCGGAACACCACAGCGTAATGGTGTGTCTGAGCGTCGTAACCGTACTTTATTGGATATGGTGTGGTCTATGATGTCTCTTACCGATTTACCACTATCGTTTTGGGGTTATGCTTTAGAGACAGCTGCATTCATGTTAAATAGGGCACCATCTAAATCCGTTGAGACGACGCCTTATGAACTGTGGTTTGCCAAGAAACCAAAGTTGTCGTTTCTTAAAGTTTGGGGTTGCGATGCTTATGTGAAAAAGCTTCAACCTGATAAGCTCGAACCCAAGTCGGGGAAATGTGTCTTCATAGGATACCCAAAGGAGACTGTTGGGTACACCTTCTATCACAGATCCGAAGGCAAGATATTCGTTGCTAAGAATGGATCCTTTCTAGAGAAGGAGTTTCTCTCGAAAGAAGTGAGTGGGAGGAAAGTGGAACTTGATGAGGTAATTGTACCTTCTCCCGAATTGGAAAGTAGTACATCACAGAAACTAGTTCGAGTGATTCCTACACCAATTAGTGAGGAAGCTAATGATGATGATCATGAAACTTCAGATCAAATTTCTGCTGAACTTCGTAGATCAACCAGAGTATGTTCCGTGCCTGAGTGGTATGGTAACCCAGTTCTGGAAGTCATGTTACTAGACCATGATGAACCTACGAACTATGAGGAAGCGATGATGAGCCCAGATTCCACAAAATGGCTTGAGGCCATGAAATCTGAGATGGGATCCATGTATGAGAACAAAGTGTGGACTTTGGTTGACTTGCCCGATGATCGGCAAGCCATCGAAAATAAATGGATCTTCAAGAGGAAGACCGTCGCAGACGGTAATGTTACTGTTTACAAAGCTCGACTTGTTGCGAAAGGGTTTCGACAAGTTCAAGGAGTTGACTACGATGAGACTTTCTCACCCGTAGTGATGCTTAAGTCTGTCCGAATCATGTTAGCAATTACCGCATTTATGATTATGGAATCTGGCAAATGGATGTCAAAACTGCATTCCTGAATGGATATCTCAAAGAAGAGTTGTATATGATGCAACCAGAAGGTTTTGTCGATCCTAAAGGTGCTAACAAAGTGTGCAAGCTCCAGCGATCCATCTATGGACTGGTGCAAGCATCTCGGAGTTGGAATATACGCTTTGATGAGGTGATCAAAGCATATGGTTTTGTACAGACTTTTGGATAAGCCTGTATTTACAAGAAAGTGGGTGGGAGCTCCGTAGCATTTCTGATATTGTATGTGGATGACATATTGTTGATTGGAAATGATATAGAATTTCTAGACAGCATAAAAGGATACTTGAATAAGAGTTTTTCAATGAAAGACCTCGGTGAAGCTGCTTACATATTAGGCATCAAGATCTATAGAATAGATCAAGACGCTTAATTGGACTTTCACAAAGCACATACCTTGATATAGTTTTGAAGAAGTTCAAAATGGTTCAGTCAAAGAAAGGGTTCTTGCCTGTGTTACAAGGTGTGAAGTTGAGTAAGGCTCAATGCTCGACCACTGCAGAAGATAGAGAGAAAATGAAAGTCATTCCCTATGCCTCAGCCATAGGATCTATCATGTATGCAATGCTGTGTACCAGACCTGAGGTGTGCCTTGCTATAAGTCTAGCAGGAAGGTACCAAAGTAATCCAGGAGTGGATCACAGGACAGCGGTCAAGAACATCCTGAAGTACCTGAAAAGGACAAAGGATATGTTTCTCGTGTATGGAGGTGACAAAGAGCTCGTCGTAAACGGTTACATCGATTCAAGCTTTGACACTGATCCGGATGACTCAAAGTCACAAAGCGGATATGTATTTTTATTGAACGGTGGAGCTGTCAGTTGGTGCAGTTCCAAGCAGAGCGTCGTGGCGGGATCTACGTGTGAAGCGGAATATATAGCTGCTTCGGAAGCAGCAAATGAAGGAGTCTGGATGAAGGAGTTCATATCCGATCTAGGTGTAATACCTAGTGCATCGGGTCCAATGAAAATCTTTTGTGACAACACTGGAGCAATAGCCTTGGTGAAGGAATCCAGGTTTCACAAGAGAAAAAAGCACATCAAAAGACGCTTCAATTCCATCCAAGATCTAGTTAAGGAGGGAGACATAGAGATTTGCAAGATACATACTGATCTGAATGTTGCAGACCCGTTGACTAAACCTCTTCCACGGGCAAAACATGATCAACACCAAGACTCCATGGGTGTTAGGGTCATTACTTTGTAATCTGGATTATTGACTCTAGTTCAAGTGGGAGACTGAAGGAAATATGCCCTAGAGGCAATAATAAAGATGTTATTTGTATTTCCTTATATCATGATAAATGTCTTTTATTCATGCTAGAATTGTATTAAACATAAACTTAGTACATGTGTGAATACATAGATAAAACAGTATGTCCCTAGTATGCCTCTACTAGACTAGCTCATTGATCAAAGATGGTTATGTTCCTAGCCATAGACATGAGTTGTCATTTGATCAATGGGATCACATCATTAGGAGAATGATGTGATGGACAAGACCCATCTGTTAGCTTAGCACTATGATTGTTTAGTTTTACTGCTATTGCTTTCTTCATGACTTATACATGTTCCTATGACTATGAGATTATGCAACTCCCGTATACCGGAGGAACACCTTGTGTGCTATCAAATGTCACAGTGTAACTGGGTGATTATAAAGATGCTCTACAGGTGTCTCCGAAGGTGTTCGTGGTGTTGGCATAGATCAAGAATAGGATTTGTCACTCCGAGCGTCGGAGAGGTATCTCTGGGCCCTCTCGGTAATACACATCATAATAAGCCTTGCAAGCAAATGACTAATGAGTCATTCACGAGATGATGTATTACGGAACGAGTAAAGAGACTTGCCGGTAACGAGATTGAACTAGGTATTGAGATACCGACGATCGAATCTCGGGCAAGTAACATACCAATGACAAAGGGAACAACGTATGTTGTTATGCGGTTTGACCGATAAAGATCTTCGTAGAATATGTAGGAGCCAATATGAGCATCTAGGTTCCACTATTGGTTATTGACCGGAGATGAGTCTCGGTCATGTCTACATAGTTCTCGAACCCGTAGGGTCCGCACGCTTAACGTTTGATGACGATTGGTATTATGAGTTTATGAGTTTTCATGTACCGTATGTAGTTCGGAGTCCCGGATAAGATCACGGACATAACTAGGAGTCTCAGAATGTCCGAGACGTAAAGATTGATATATTGGACGACTATATTCGGACACCAGAAGCGTTCCGTAAAGTTTCGGAATTAACCGGAGTGCCGGGGGGTTACCGGAACCCCCCGGGGAAGCTATGGGCCTTAATGGGCCATAGGAGAAAGAGATAAGGAAGGCTAGGGCTGGGCCGCCCCCCCCCCCACCCCTTGGTCCGAATTGGACAAGGAAGGAGGAGGGGCCGGCTGTGACGCCCGAAGACCGACGTCCCAGAAGATTCCAGATGTTCCGGGTTCTCCCGTGTGTTTCATTTGTGCTTGTGTTATTTATTTTGCATTGCATCATGTCATCATGCCAACATGACTTTAATTCTGCATCTCAACTAAATAAATGGCATAGATCTTTTGATCTATTTAAATCGAGGGAAGAGTGACTTCTCTTTATAACATATCCTCCTAATATTATGTAGCTATTATAAATAAATATCCCATTAGTTTGGGATCACCAAAACACACTTGCAAATTTCCCATGCCTCTTTAATTCAAGTTTCACCGTCAAAACCTTCCCTGTATTTCTTTTCCCGTTTATCGAGGTTCCTCCAAAAACCTCAACATTTTTGGACACTTCGAAAATCAAGTCTTAGTTCAAACCCATTTGAATTAAATTCAAATAAGTTTGAATTATATCTCGATCATGCCATTTCTATTTTTCTCGTACCGTGCTCATTTTATGAGCCCGAGAAAAATAACCTCTTGTGCAACTCTTTCCATAACACCCCTCTTTCTTTCTTCCTTCTCTTTTATTGTTTTCTGCTAAAAAAGAAAAGAAAGGAGAGAAGCCCAGCCGAACTGGGTCCAACCTAGGCCCAACTACACCCTGCTCCTGGACCCAGCCCGCAGAGCCTCCCTGCAGCCTGCTTGGCCCGCCTGCGGCCTAACCTAGCCGGCCCAACAGGCTCCCCGATCCCTCTCCCCTCTTCTCCTTCAGCGCCGCCAGAAGGGATCGGGACCGATCCCATCTTCCTCTCGCTCTCTTTCCTCGCTTCGATCCCATCGCCTCCTCTGCCCCGCTCTCGCTTCCCTCAAGCCACCGCCACTCATCGCGACCAGGGGAGGAGCCCGACCCCCTCGAGCGATCCCGTCCCCGCGTCTGCCACCTCGAGCGCCCTGCCTCGCCTCCCTCCTAACACCGCGCCTCGCTGCACTGCTTTGCCCGGCGAGCCGCTGCCCCGTCGCCGAGCCCTCGCTCGTTCTCCATCCCGTGCGTGGCCCTCTCGTCCCCGCGCGCCGTCCGCCTACATCGCCGAGGCCATTCCACCAGCACCTCGTGCCAGGGCCGTCCCAAGCCCCGACGAGCGCCACCGTGCCACTTGCTCCTCCCTTTCCCCGCCGTCCTTCGCTCCACCGACTCACCATGGCCGCGCCTCCTCCTTCCGGTGACCTCGACGCCTAGTGCCGGCGACCACCAGGAGCTCGCAGCGCTCCGAGCTGCTCCGTCGCGCCGTCTTCCCCTGCCTCGTCTCCAGCCGCTGCCTTGGCCTCGTCTTCGTCCTCCAGCAAGCGCCGCCAGTCCCTCCGCCCCAGATCCAGTGCCACTGCACCTGCAGTTCGTCACCTCGGTCGCCGCCTTCTGTGCACCATCTTGCTGCCTTTTTTTCCGTTGTTGTGAACACTGCAGTTGCAACAGCCGTGGGCGCCGAGTTCCCCTTCCGGATCCGACAAGTGTACGACTACACGGGAAGGCGCCAAGTACCACAACAGCCGGAGTGCATTTTGTCAAGTTCATCTATGACACAAACGACTACACGATGTGACGCTAAGTACATCTACAAAACAAGTACCACTACGACGCGACAAGTACCACGACGCCCAGAGCCATCGGAACCATCAAGTACATCTACAAAACGAGTAACGATGGCAGCCCGAAACGCCAAGTTCGACTACCGTCGCAAGAATCGAGACCGGCAAGTCCGAAGACCCAAGTACCACTACATAACGTGTACCCCTACGTCAACGACGACCTCATTGCCTCGTGTATGACTACTTCCCCTACGACACATGAACCACTACTTCCCTCTTCCGTAAAACTCGTTCCGCCCCGAAGATGCACGCTTCAAAGGTATACCCCGAGTCGAATGCCGATGTGGTGAACGAATGCTTGTTGTGTTGTATGAGATGTATTGAATGTTTGATCGTGTCCGTTGTGCCCTCGTTTGCCTTGGTGGCAACCCGTGGGAACCCGGTGACGGGATCACCCCACCTTTCATCTTGTTCGACTCGTTCACGCCATCTTTTCTTTTGCACCGGTCTCTCAACGAGTTACCGGAACCGAGATGTTGCCGTTGCTTCACTTTCAGATCGTTGCCGTGGCACCCTTTCCTTCCACCACGGTGACAATACTTCATATCTCTTCATGTTAACTTTTACTAAAAAATGCATAAAACTTGATCATGTCATCCTCATCATGTTAACAACATTAAAATGTGTGAATTGTTGTTTGCTTAAAATTGCTAAACATGCATATGGGGATTTTTCCGGAATTGTTGTTGTTATTTCCGGCCTCATTTAAAATGCCTGGATAGCTAGTTTACACTTGCTTCTTGCCTTGCCATGTTTAGCATCCTATATAGACTTGTCTTGCATCCTACTTGGTTGAGCATATTGTCATGTTGCTTGTGTTGTTTTCATGTGCTTCCTACCCTTCCATTTAATGCTTCCTGTATAGACTTGTCATGCATCATACCTTGCCATGTATTGCATCATATAGACTTGTGTTGTTTTCTGTGCTTCCTACCTTGCCATGTTTTGCTTCCTGTATAGACTTGTTGTGCATCCTGTGTAGAACTGTTTTGCATCATACTTGTTTGAGCACATTGTTATGTCTCGTGTGGTGTGTTTACCGTGTTGCTTGTTCCTTTCCAGTTTGCTTCCCTCGTTAGCTTCGGGTTCGTTCCGGAGTTGTGAGGTTCTGTTCGACTACTTCATGGATCCGTTCTTCTTCCTTGCGGGATCTCAGGCAAGATGATCATACCCTTGGATACCTTTACTACCATTGCCATGCTTAGTTGTCTCGATGCTATCGTTATATGTCGCGCTACCCATCATTTATGTCAGCCTCTCCTTGTTGCCATGAAACCTCTAACCTTTTGACACCTTCCTAGCAAAACCATTGTTTGGCTATGTTACCCGCTTGCTCAGCCCCTCTTATAGCGTTGTTAGTTGCAGGTGAAGATGAAGATCGTTCCAGGAGGGAACTTGTTGTTGGAATATCACAATATCTATTATTATTATTAACACACCTATATACTTGGCATGGGTGGAAGGCTTGGCCTTTTGCTCGGGGTTTTGTTCCACTCATGCCACCTTAGGCGCCGATAAACCGACATTATGTTCCTTGATTCTGCGTTCCTTACACGATGGGTATATGGGGACCCCTTGACACTTCGACTTTGAATAAAACTCCTCCAGCAAGGCCCAACATTGGTTTTAATTTGCTCATAATAACAACTTAATTAATTAATTAAATTGCATAAGGGGGACGCTCCTTGGAGATTCTTTTCTACATAGCAGGGGGGCCAGTGTTGATGGTGTTGGTCCCAAATGGGGGGACTGCGGGGCCACCACGGGGAAACTCGAGGTTTGGCTCCCGTAGGCTCACCTATCCGGTTGTGGCCTGAGACGAGATACGCGCGGCTACTATCAGGGTGTCGGCACGCCGGGAGGTCTTGCTGGACTTGTTTTACCATTGTCGAAATGTCTTGTGCACCGGGATGCCGAGCCTGATCGGATTTCCCTAAGATAAGGGGTGATGATATTCTATTTATCACTTCAGCTGATCATGAGAGCTTGTGATGGGCTAAGTTGGGACACCCCTGCAGGGTTATGAACTTTCGAAAGCCGTGCCCGCGGTTATGTGGCAGATTGGAATTTGTTAATGTCCGGTTGTAGAAAACTTGACAGAGGATCCGAAGTAAAACACACAACTGTGTGAGTAACTGTGACTGTCTCTTTTCACTTTGAGAAGAGAACACGGTGGGGTTATGTTTGACTCGTAGGTAGTTCAGGATCTTTAGCGATCATTACTAGTTGCGACCGCTTGCGTAGATGCTCATCTTATTCTTATACTCGTAAGCTAGCCACCATATTATGCTTAGTTGCTGCTGCAACCTCACCACTTTACCTCTTCCTACCCATAAAGCTTTGCTAGTCTTGATACCCATGGTTATGGGATTGCTGAGTCCTCATGGCTCATAGATACTACAACACCAGATGCAGGTTCAGCCGAGATGATGCAGGAGCTGGTTCAAGTACTTCACTGGGAGCTCGATGAAGAGAGTGGCCGTATGTTTGTGACGTGTTCGACGATCAGTAGTGGTTTCTACTAGGGGCGATTCGGACCTGTGGCTTTATGTTTTTGGTATCTTTCTTTTGGATCTTCGCCCGTAGTCGGGTTGTGATGTTTTGAATGATGATTTGCTTATGTAATGTATTGTGTGACGTGGCGAGTGTAAGCCAACTATCCTTTTGCAATTTCATCCCTATTTTTACATGAGTCGTGCAAAGATACCAAACTTGAGATCATTCCAGAATGGGCTTATACCTTTAAGTCGTGCCTCGACACGTAGGAGGTATTGTCCCATCCTGGGCATTACACCGACGCCCCTTTCCTTGTCCTTCTCCCTCTCCTTCCTTCCCCCCTTCTCCCTCTTGGTGATTCCTACTAGGAATAGGATTGCAATCCTATTCCTAGTAGGATTGCTCCTCCTAGGCGCGCCATAGAGGGCCGACCGGCCTCCCCCCTTGCTCCTTTATATACGGGGGCAGGGGGCACCCTAGAACACACAAGTTGAATTGTTTTAGCCGTGTGCGGTGCCCCCCTCCACAGAAACACACCTCGGTCATATCGTTGCAGTGCTTAGGCGAAGCCCTGCACCGGTAATCATCATATATGTCACCACGCCATCGTGCTGACGAAACTCTCCCGTGAAGCTCAACTGGATCAAGAGCTTGTGGGACATCATCAAGCTGAACGTGTGCTGAACGCGGAAGTGTCGTACGTTTAGTGCTTGATCGGTTGGATCGCGAAGAAGTTCGACTACATCAACCGCGTCACTTGACGCTTCCGCTTTCGGTCTACAAGGGTATGTAGACACACTCTCCCCCTCGTTGTTATGCATCTGGTAGGTAGATCTTGCGTGATCGTAGGAAAAATTTTAAATACTACGTTCCCCAACAGTAGGTTAGTCCCAATAATAATATAAAAGTGTATAACAAAGCCCATTAAGCATCCAAAACATGATAAATAATAGCATGGAACAACCAAAAATTATAGATACGTTGGAGACGTATCACTTTTCGACAAGGATAAGGTATTTGAGCATCGTCAAATTCCTCATGTTGACATGGAGTCCATCCCTTGCTTGGAGCCAGTGCTGAATTTGCTGCATGAAGATGGGCTTTTGAGCTTCTGTTCTGACATCTGTGATTGGAATGAAGAAATAATTCTTCAATTCTATGCAACCTTGCACCTGACTGGTAGTGTTGATGACATCGATTCATGGGTGCTTGACTAGATGACTTACAACACTCACTACAAAGCTCCATCATCTGAATTGCTTCATGCCATCCCTGTTCACCCTCCTGCTGAAGGCGCAAGATTGATGTATGAGGAACCTGAACTTCCAAATCATCTGATGCAAGTGCTGATGAAGCCTTTGAAAGCTGGTCACCCTCCAAGAACAATCTTCCTTGTGAAGGATTTGCTTTATGTGTCAAGGACCATCTACCGCATTCTCTCCAAAACCCTCGGTCCAATTAAGGGCCACAACTCTGAAGAAGAATACGTTGTTGGCATCATGAAGAATCTGTTTTTCAATATCATGCATGGGATTCCCATCAACTATCATGATTTCTTCATGAGGACTTTGGCGAATGCTGCACTGCACCTTTTGAGTTGAAGCCTTATGCTCCCTGGATTATGAGATTCATCAGAACAAGGTCTTCAATTACATACAAGGCTGACTTTCAGAATCACCTCAGCTATTTGCCTCTGGTTGAAGTCCTCAAACGGACCATTTCCTCAGTTGACGGAAAGGGCAAAGCTGCTATCATTGATGAAGATACTCATCCTTTGGATGGGCAGATTCACAAAGTTGCATCTTATTCTACCAATGATGATTCTGCAATCCAAGACACTGCCGCAAATGCTTCAAAGAAAATTCTTCAAGCAGCTGTTCCGCGAGTGATGGCTGACCATGAGCTTCTTCTAAATCTTCATCGGAAAGTTGATCGAAATCACAAGTGGGTCAAGCGCCAGTCTGCTACAATTCTCCAGAACATGACTGTCACACAGAACATTGTGAAGAAGAATCACTACTATGCGCATGAAATCTTCGATCGCACTTGGGCTATTCTTTCACATCACTTCAATGTTGAAGAACTCAAGGAGATGGAATTCCAATAGGACTTTGATTGGTCTCAGCCACCTTCGAATAAATTCAAGAAGGTCAAAGTTCCTCAGCTGGTCACTAGTTCATTTTCCTCATCACGCGCGACGGATGAAGCTAAAGATTTGGACGACACTGCGGCAGGCCCTACATCAATGGATGACCCCAACAACGCTGGCGCTCCTCCATCAACATCATGATGATATTCTTCAGGGGCGTTAGTCCTCATTTTTTGTCCCTTTTGGTCATTTGATGACAAAGGGGGAGAAATTTGAGTTAGTCTTCAAGCGGGTCTCTATATGGGCTTTATTTTCATTAAGTTACAACTCTCGTTCTTCTGAGGTGTTTGCTTTGATGAGTTGTAAACTTAAGTCCGATGGTGGTCTGACACTTTTTGAACTGCTTTCTGCATGCTTATTTCCTCATTACCTTAATGCACGCATGCTGAGTTTCGTCAGACACCATATTTCATCATGTATTTCAAATTCTTCATATCATATGATAAATGCATGTATGAATTACAAGATATAGGGGGAGATCTCCATGATATTACTCTACAATGTGCATGTGCTAACTCAAGCAAAATCCTCAAAAGTGCACATCTTCCGGGGGAGTTCTTCTATATCTTGTAATCAAATTCCTCTATATCAGTTGTTACACTTCATATGTTTATCCCCGTTGAAAACTTAACCTATTTGTCATTAATCACCAAAAAGGGGGAGACTGTAAGTGCATCTACTGCCCCTTAGTGATTTTGGTGTATTGAGTACTTATAGGTTAAGAGACTAATGTGTTTGTGAGTGTACACAGGTCTTATAAGTCTCTGAGGAGTTTGATATTTACGAAGAAAGTCGACCCCTAAAAATGTATGTCTTCAGTTGAAGACTTTGGTTTTCTTGAAGACTTTGAAAGTGAGGAAATTGGTGTGACCTCGAAGACTTGGATATTCATGCGAGATTATAAAGCGTGAAGACTTTTGTTTTCATAGTTTCATTTTCTCTTTCTTGAGTCATAGGAAACACCGTACTGTTAAAGGGGGTCGAGGTAAAACTAAGGAAACACATTTCCAAGTGATTCTCAACTCAAAGCCTACACTACCCGATCCCTTCCAGTGAAGTCATTGGAAATCTCATACAGTTCTGTCAATTTCTTCAGTGATAGAGACGAAGTTCTTCTGTTCTCTGAGGAATTTGTTCTAACTGAGGAGTTAGGAATTCGCCAGTGCGGATTGCCTACAAGTGAGGAACATGATAACCCTAAGGAATTTGAGAGTTCAAATTTCCGACTGTTGTTGTGCTATGTGCCAGTTGTCCGAAATATCCTATCCACCTAACGGTCATATCATTTAAGGGCATTTATGTCTTATCATGTTGGGCTGCTCCCTAGGCTAAAAATAGATGCCCCCTACAACCACTAGTTGGTTTGCTGCTCCGAGAGAAACTGACACTGGTCATTATAGCAACCCATCCTCCGAGGACTTTGAGCGAAAATCATCAAGTGAGGAAAACCCCAAAACCCAACACCTAAAACCTTAAAGTGATTCAGCATCACTGAAGAGAGTGCTCCTGTGTGGAACCGACGCTTGTTACCTTTGAAGACTGTGATCTTCCAGACGGTTAGGCGTAAATGGTCTATAGCATCCAAGAGGAATTATGGATCGTCGAGTGACCAAGTCTGTGAAGGTTTGTAAGTCACATGTGAAGACTTACCACGAGTGATTGGGCGAGGTCTGTGTGACCTTAGCTCAAGGGGAATACGGTGAGCACTTGGTGTCTTGGATTGTGTGTCCAGGACTGGGTATCTGGGACTTTGTGTCCTCGGGTTTAAATACCTAGCCACCCTAACCAGACGTACAACTGTCATAGCAGTTGGAACCGGTCTAACAAATCATTGTCTTCACCAAGCTTACTGGTTCTATTTACTCAACCCTTCCATTTACTCATTCATGTGTTGATGAACTTGATCTGTACTGTTTGAAGACATTAACTGAAGACTTTCTCAATTTCCTCAACCCAATTTCTTCAGTCCTCAGTCTTCAGCATGCTTATCCTGTTTACATGCTACTCGTATTCTGTATTTGCTTTCATTTCATCATGATGACCATGCTACTATTTTTGTGTGCATGCACTTGAGTATCTATTTCGCTGCTAAGTAGTTCGTTGCTTAGGAAATTCCTCAGCTAGAATTTCCTGAGTGACGAATTTGTAGAAATCACATATTCACCCCCTCTAATCGATATAACACACTTTCACCTATGAAGGTCATAATGAACGAGGCTCATAATTACCTTCTCTCGATACATCCAGGCAGCTCCAAGATGTACCATGACCTCAAGCAATCCTATTGGTGGACTTGCATGAAAAGAGAGATTGCTCAATTCGTGAATGAGTGTGATGTCTGCCGCAGAGTCAAAGCAGAACATCAACGTCCAGCTGGACTTCTCCAACCTTTGCCTATTCTCGAGTGAAATTCGATCACATTGAGATGGATTTCGTCACCGGCTTCCCCAAGTCCAAACGAGGGAACGATGCTATCTTTGTGGTTATTGATAAGCTCACAAAAGTGGCTCAGTTTCTCCCAGTCAAGGAATCCATCAATGCAGCCCAACTGGCATAGTTGTATACTTTCAAAATAGTGTCTTTGCACGTTATCCCTCAGGTCACCTCCTCAGATCCAGGGGCGGACCTACGTACGAGCAATCGGTGTCACAGGACACTGGGTAATTGTTTCGATTGCGTTATATTTATAGCCCAGGTAGGCGTGTGACACCGGTAAGATTTGTTGTTGGACACCGGTGAGAATCCACCAGCGACTGTGTGCTCACGCAACCCATCTAATGGCCCATATGCAGCCCATCTGATTGATCAGCCCAAAGGAGATCTGATCGATTGATCCGCTTAGTATGTATTTACGTATATTGCGTTCTAGTTTCTCGCCACCTCTTCGGTGAATCCTCATGGCCTCATCCTTATCCTATAGGACAACCCCTGGCTCACGAGCGCATGGTGGGACGCCGACTTTTTCCTTGGATTGGTGGAGAAAATATTAAGGCAAGGTAACTCCCTCATCTATTTGAAGTTGAAGCCTCATGTAGGGTTTTGAACCTCAACAATTGAGAATTAGGTTATGGTACTTATCCAAAGTTAAGGAGTGGTTCCCATCTGTTTGAGAATTGGATTACTATGATATTCCAATATTTTATTGTGATTCGCATCTATTTGAGAATTGGATTACTAAGATTTTTTAGGTTTTCATGGTGATTTCCAATTTACTAATCATCTCTGTAACCTTGGTTTGAGTTTTTCTACGTATGTAATCAACTATTATTTCTACTTAAACACTTCATTTTTCTATTTTGGCAACCAATTTTACTACCGACCGTTATAAATTGTTGAGTGTTATTTTTATGCAAATCATGTACTGCAAGCATGATTGTAAATTGTCTGCTAAATCTTCATGATAGAACCGCAATTGCTGTAAGGGGGCCTCGGGCTTCGGCACTACAATGTGGTAACCGCTATGAAATCCTCAAATTCAGCAAAAACATCCAAATATCATATGTTCCGAATGAAAAATTACCCGCTATAGCTGCTGAGAGATTCTATCCCAATTTTTTTTCCTCGAATAAAAGGAATCACTACATGGGACACCGGGACATTTCCGTCCTGGGTCCGCCCCTGCTCAGATCGTGGAAGCATATTCACTTCCAAATTCTGGGATTCCTTCCAGTCAGCTATGGGTACCAAGATTCGCTTCAGCACAACTTTCCACCCCCAGACAAGTGGTCAAGTCGAAAGGGTGAACCAAATACTCGAAGATATGCTCAGGGCATGTGTCATCTCCTTCTGTATGAAATGGGAAGAATGTCTTCCATTTGCTGAATTCTCCTACAACAACAGCTTCCAAGCAAGTTTAGGCAAAGCACCATTTGAAATTCTCTATGGTAGAAAGTGTCGTACTCCTCTTCACTGGTCGGAGACTGGTGAATGTCAAGTCCTTGGCAATGATTTGATCTCAGAGGCCGAAGAAATGTGCAAAGTCATACGTGAGAATCTCAAAGCCGCGCAATCGCACCAGAAGAGCTACTATGACGGCAAGCACCATGACTTGGCTTTTGACATTGGGGACCATGTATATCTCCATGTTTCTCCTATGAAGGGTACTCGGAGATTCGGTATCAAGGGCAAGCTAGCTCCAAGATACGTGGGTCCTTTCAAGATTGTTGGGAAAAGAGGTGATCTCGCCTACCAACTTGAGCTTCCTCCAAACTTCTCTAATGTGCACGACATGTTCCACGTGTCACAACTCCGCAAGTGCTTCAAGACGCCTGAGCGCACCGTCGACTTCGAAGAAATTGATCTTCAAGCTGACTTGTCTTATCATGAGCACCCCGTTGCTATCCTTGAAGAGACCGAGTGCAAGACTCGCAACAAATCAATCAAATTCCTGAAAGTGAAGTGGTCACACCATACCGACCGAGAAGCTACGTGGGAACGCGAGGATCACCTCCGTTCCGAATCGGAGTTCTTCCATTCTTAGATCTCGGGACGAGATCTTTTCGTAGTGGAGGAGAATTTGTAACACCCTAGATGCAACATTTCCTATTTTGGCAATATATCCAACTTGGTCCTCATTCAATTCCTTGTGGGTCCTTCATTTTTGGTTTATTTTGTTTTGCTTGTTGCTCATTTGTATTGCCATGCCATTCTTGTCTTATGTCTTGCCTACTTAGTTTGCATCATGTTCATATCACGTTGCATTGTGCTTATGTTCATATCATGCTCATCATGTGCATTGTGTGAGATGTCATGCATGTTATTTGGTTGCATGCTCCATGTGTGTTCCATGCACCATATCCTCTCTTCTTTTCCCCCTAATCCATCTATTTCTTAATTTTGTGGCAAGCTACCTTTCTAGCCTCAGTTAATGTTCATCTTTTCCTTAAAATTCTTAGGCCATGTCCTTAACCTCTCTGCCAAGTTTCAGTTCTTTTGGAGATGCTTTGGCCAGATTCAAAAATGACTCAAGTTTGGAGTAAATTCAAACTTGAATTATTTTTCTGTCTTTAAATAATGCCAGAGCATTTTATTAAAATAGTACACAATTCCAGGAGCATGAGGATATTTTTATCTCTCTCTAACTGCTCCCCTAGCTCTCTGTGTTTTTCTCATTTCATTTTCTGTCTGAAGAAAAGAAAAAGGAGAAGAGAGCAACAGCAGCAGTTCAGCCGCAGATGCCCCCCGGGCCTTCCTCGCGCTCAGGCCGGCCCAGCTCACCTCGCTCACCGGCCCCCACCCGCGCCACGTCATTTTCTCACCACGCAGCCTATCTACCCAGCCTCCTGATACGTCTCCAACGTATCTATAATTTTCTATTGTTCCATGCTATTATATATTCTATTTTGGATGTTTAATGGGCTTTATTATACACTTTTATATTATTTTTGGGACTAACCTACAAACCCAAGGCCCAGTGCAAATTGTTGTTTTTTGCCTATTTCAGTGTTTCGCAGAAAAGGGATATCAAACGGAGTCCAAACGGAATGAAACCTTCGCGAGAGTTATTTTTGGAATGATATCTTCACGAGAGACTTGGAGTACAAGCCAGAGAAGAAACGTCGTGTCCACAAGAGGGCAGGGCGCGCCCAGGGGGGCAGGCGCGCCCCCACCCTTGCGGGCCCCACGTTGCTCCACCGATGTACTGTTTCCTCCTATATATGTCCACGTACCCTGAAAACATCGAGGCAACAGAGAAAACCCTAATTCCACCGCCGCAACCTTCTGTTCCCGTGAGATCCCATCTTGGGGCCTATTCTGGAGCTCCGCCGGAGGGGGGATCTACCACGGAGTGCTTCTACATCAACACCATGGCCTCACCAATGAGTTGTGAATAGTTTACCATAGACCTTTGGGTCCATAGTTATTAGCTAGATGGCTTGTTCTCTCTTTTTGGATCTCAATACAAAGTTCTCCTCGATCTATTCGATGTAATCTTTTTGCGGTGTCTTTGTCGAGATCCAATGAATTGTGGGTTTATTATCAAGATTATCTATGAACAATATTTGATTCTTTTCTGAAATCTTTTATGTAGGATTATAATATCCTTGCAAGTCCCTTCGAATCATTGGTCTGGTTTGGCTTACTAGATCTATAGTTCTTGCAATGGGAGAAGTGATTGGCTTTGGGTTCAATCTTACGGTGTCCTTTCCCAGTGACAACAGGGGCAGCAAGGCACGTATTGTATTCTTGCCATCGAGGATAAAAAGATGGGGTTTATATCATATTGCTTGAGTTTATCCCTCTACATCATGTCATCTTGCTTAAAGCATTACTCTGTTCTTATGAACTTAATACTCTAGATGCATGCTGGATAGTAGTCGATGTGTGGAGTAATAGTAGTAGCTGCGGAATCGTTTCGGTCTACTTGTCACGGACGTGATGCCTATATATAATGATCATGCCTAGATATTCTCATAACTATGCGCTTTTCTATGAATTGCTCGACAGTAATTTGTTCACCCACCGTAGAATTCTACTTTCATGAGAGAAGCCACTAGTGAAACGTATGGCCCCCGGGTCTATTCTCAACATATTAATCTTCCATCTACTTTACTTTGCTTTATTTACTTTCTGTTCTTATACCAAAGATACCAAAAACATTATAATATCATATTTATCAGATCTCACTTTCGTAAGTGACCGTGAAGGGATTGACAACCCCTTATCGCGTTGGCTGCAAAGTTCTTATTTGTTTGTGCAGGTGCGAGGGACTCGCGCATGGTCTCCTACTGGATTGATACCTTGGTTCTCAAAAACTGAGGGAAATACTTACGCTACTGTGTTGCATCACCCTTTCCTCTTCGAGGGAATACAACGCAAGCTCGAGAAGTAGCACCTCCCGTACGCCCACATGCCGCCCCTGGCCCTAGTTGTCGGTCTCTGGCTGCAGTTTCCCCCGCACGTGCCTTTTAGTCGAGCTTGGCCGCGCTGCGCACATGGCCATGGCCGCGTCGCCCGATCGTTCCTGCCTCGCCTCGCCTTATACCCAAGCCAGACCGCGCCAGCTGCTAGCCACCAACCCCCTCTCTCTTTCCCCTCTCTCAAGAAAGCCTAGCAGCGCCACTAGATCGAGATCCAGCGTCGTGCCGAGCCTGCCGGAGTTCGGGATATGCCCCCACCGTGAGCCCCATCGTCTTCTTCCCCGACGCCCGTGTCCATCGAGCACGTCGTCGTCGCCTTTGTCCTCGGCTTCCACTACAACGTCGAGGGAGACGCCAGGAGCTTCGCCGCGCTCCCGCCTCTGCTTCCTCTTCTCCGGTCGACTTCAAGCACCGGAGATTCAGAGCTCGACGTCGTCTTCTCCAGTCCTTCTCCGTCGCCGTCGATGTGTCCAAGGGTGAGTGAGGTATACCACCTCCCCTCCCTGTTCTTCCTGCCGCGTTTAGTTCATCATAGACGCCGCTAGATCCTTGCCGCCGTCGTGGCCTTGCTGCTCCGTCGTACCTCTGAAATCTTTAGAGTAAACTTTCCGTGCCTTGTCCGATTCGCGTCGAGATCGCCTCGCTCGCCCCCCTGCTTCGCCTCACCTCGCCGTAGCGCACGCATGCCCCGCTTCGCCGCGCCTCCCGCAAGTTTGGCCACAATGTCATCTCTCGCCGCCGCCGCATCGCTGTGACGTGCCGCACCCGAGACGGACAGCAGCTCGTGCTCGAGTGTCTGCACACGAGCTGTCGCACCCGCGCCCCCTGCTAAACCTGCTCGCCCACCGCCGCCTCTCAGGCCCCCCGTCGTAGTTGCTGTCGTCGGCGTCGTCGGTGTTTGCTTCTGATTTGGGGCAAAACAGATCAGAGCCACGAGTTTGTTCAAAAGACAGACCCCCCCCCCCAATCGTACCACACTCCCGTGCTTAGCCCAGCTGGTCGCAGCCTCGCTCACTCACCAGGGAGACATGTGTTCGAATCCCCTCGTGCCAGTGGGAAAATGCCCATATTTTGGGTCTTTTGACTCCCTGACAGCCCTGTCCCACCTGTCTGTCTCACTGCGCAGTTACCCCTCTTCGCACCCATCCACTGCCATTTCAGCACCCCCAGGGCCCGCTTGTCACTGACAGTGGCTGGCCCAGGCCGGGTCCTTTTTGTTTTATCTAGTGTTTTCTTCTTCAAGTTTGCATTTAGCTTTGTTTTGATAATAACTTTTAATCCATGCTTTTAAATGAAACAAACTTCATACGCAATCTACTTAGAATTTAGTGTAGTTTTATATTATGCAATTTTCTGCCCTGTTTAAAATATTAAAAATGTTGTTGCACTTGTTTTGTTACATAACATGTTGAAAACGGTTTAATTCATAACTTTTAAACCGTAGCTCGGTTTCAAATAATCTTTATATGTTTTGGGGGTAGAATTTTGCATAGAATAACTTGGTGCACCCTTTTTTTACTGTTTAATAACAATTAAATGGTATAACAGGCAGAACATGACCAAATACAAATGTGCACATGGGGATTTTCTGGAATTGTTGTTGTTACTTTCGGTCCCATTTAATTTTGCTTGTTTGGTGTAGTTTGTTTTGAGTTGCACTCCTTGCCATGTTAAACAACTTTTAAACTTGTTGGGTGCTAACGAGATCAAACTAAATAATCCTACGTGGTGTTTCATCAATATGCAATCTGTTGCATATTGGGATCCACTTAATTGAAGTGTTGTTGTTGCACCTTGCCATGCCATGTTTTTGCATCGGTCATGTTCCACTTGTGTGTGCATCATGCCATGTTCATACATGTACTCATCATGTCTTGCATCATGTTGCTTGTGCATTGCATCATGATTGATTATTGTTTCGGTGTGTGTATTCTTGTTTTGGGTAGAGCCGGGTGACGATTTAGAGTTCGAGGGTCCTGTCGAGATCGTGTTCGAGGAGCAAGAGTACGATCCTTCCGAGGACATACCAGGCAAGATGACAATTCCTTGATATCACCTCTATCGTTGCTTTGCTAGTTGTCTTGCTCTATTGCTTTGTCGAGCTACCTATCTATTTGCTTGTCAGCCCCTACCTTGCCATGAAACCTCTAACTACCCTCCTAGCAAACCGTTGTTTGGATAAGTTACACTTTTGCTCAAGCCCCACTTATAGCGTTGATAGTTGCAGGTGAAGATGAAGGTTCTCCATGTTGGATTGGATAATTTTGGGAATAACACGATATCTATTATTTAAATTAATGGACCTATATACTTGGCAATGGGTGGAAGGCTTGGCCTTTTGCTCGGTGTTTTGTTCCACTCATGCCGCCTTAGGTTCTGATAAACCGGTGTTATGTTCCTTGATTTTTGTGTTCCTAACGCGGCTGGGGTTTATGGCCCCCCCTTGCTTCTTCGCTTAAAGTAAAGCTTTCCCGAGGAGATCCAACTTTCGTTTTACCATTTGCCTAATAACTAAAACTTGCTGAGGGAATTGCAAGCCCGAGGATTATTTTAATCAACCCCCCCCCCCGGGCCATTGCTCGACTTGAGTGTTGGCCCACCTACCTAGCAGTCAGCGATGCCGCCTCGGGGCAACTTGAGGTATTCTTGTTATTGTCCACTATGCATACGAATGAGTCCGTCGATAGAGAGCGCGCGGCTCTGGACACGGGTCTGACTCACCGGGATATCTCCTTGGGCTAGTTTTCCTTTCTTCGAAGAACTTGTGCAACGGGATTCCGGGGACGCTCGGGTCTTCCCGATATGGAGAATTGCCTCAGCGGATCGTGAGAGCTTGTTATGGGCTAAGTAGGGACACCCCTGCAGGGTTATGATCTTTCGAAAGTCGTGCCCACGGATATGTGGTGGATTGGAGTTTGTTAATATCCGGTTGTAGATAACTTGACACAAAAACTCAAACATAATACACTACCATGTGAGTAGTTGTGACGCCCCAAGACCGACGCTCCAGAAGACTTCCATATGTTCCGGGTGTCACCGTGTGTTTCATTTGTGCTTGCTCTATTTATTTATTTTGTATTGCATCATGTCATCATGCCATCATGTCATTTTTTTTTTTGCAACTCAACTAAATAAATTGCATAGATCGTTTGATCTATTTAAATCAAGGGAAGGATGACTTCTCTTTATAACATATCCTCCTAATATTAGGGAGCTATTATAAAAATATTCCACTAGCTTGGAATCACCTATAACCCATTTGCACCGCTCTTCAATTTTCTTTTATCCAACTCAACTTCTTTTCTTCCTTTGAGGCCTTTTAGTAAAATTGAGCTGCATTTTTACTTTATCCTTGGATGTTCAAAATCTGCCCATAAATCACATCTAGTGTGTAGGGTCACCTCCTATAATTTCAACTCATTTGGAGTTCATTTTGAATGGGTTTCAAAATTCAAACATGTCGAGTTAAATTCAACATGTTTGGATTTTACTTCCTCTAGAAAACCTCACGCCATTTTTGTTATATTCCTCATATTCTTATGAGTCCAAGAAAAATGGCCTTCTGCTCACATTATTCTTCCAGACCCCCCTCTCTATTTTTGTCTAGACCCTCTGTTTATTTGTTAAGCAGTAAAAAAGGAGTCTAACAAAAAAAGGAGAGGACCCAGCCCAGCGGCCCAACCTCCTACCGGCGGCCCACCTAAGCCACGAGGCCCAACCGACTCCTCCTAACCCTAACCTCCCTCCGCTCGATATCTCTCCCCCATCGCTCCCTCACGTTCTCCCTCGCGCCGCACCCATCTTCCGATCCCCTCGTTCCCCATCTCCCTCAATCCCGCGCCCTACTACCACTGCTCTTCCCTCACGCCGCCCCACCACCACAGACCACCGCACCGCTCGGACCACCATGGCGCCGCGCCCTCAAGCTCCTCCGTCCCCGCGCCCATCAGTCCGCCGCTCCGCCCTGGCCCTCCTGCTTCTCCTCCTTGCCGCCTCGAGTCACGCCCGACCTCCGCGCCACCACCGGAGCGGCCAACTCCGGCGGCCCCGACAACATTGCGTCCTCCTGCACTGCCTAGGGCCTCCCTGGCCTCCCGTTCTGCCGCCACCATGGTCTGTCGCCTCCACCCCATAGCTGTCGCTGTGGCTAAGTCGAGGTTGTGCTCAAGCCCGACTTGAACCAGCAGCTCTGTCGCCGCTCCTCCTCCCCATACCCGCACACCAAGCCGGTCCCCGTCGCCCTCTCCTTCCTTCGCTGCTCTTCCTCTCAAACCTCCTTTTCTCTTCTTCCTGCAGGATGCAGTGCCGTCACCATCCATCGCCCCTTGTTTCCTTCGCCGGGAGGGTGACTGCAGCCTCCTCGACCTGGTTCCACACTGGCTCGCCGCCGCCGTGCCAAGTCCTCCGTGACCTTGAGACCGATGCCTCCCGTTTGTTGTTGCTGCTAGACCATGGCCACCTTGACCCGCTGGATCCATCAAGTTGTGTACAGGAAATACCAAGATGGAAGACTACTGTGGACGTGTGTCTGGTGCCACTCGGAATCATCAAGATCGCTAAGACCTTCTCCTCCTGTACACAAGTACCACACCGGCAAGATCGACTACACGGACCAACAAGTACCACGACAACCGTGTACCACTACCGTCGCAAGAACTGCGATCGGCAAGTCTGAAGACCCCAAGTACCACGACGACCATTGAACCAAGTACCACGTGGCCGGAGCCCTCGAAACCGTCAAGTTCCTCTACGACCCGTGAACGACTACCGTCGCCGTGTATTTTTCGCCAAGTGCAACTACCCGAACATCTACGAAAACGTGCACCACTACCGTCGACGAAGACCCGTGTACAACTACTTCCACTACCGTCACGTGAACGCCTACTTCCCTCTCCAGAACGAAACGTGTACGACTACTTCCCTCGGTGACTCGAACCGCTTTGGAAACGCACGCTTCGAAGGTATAACCCCGAGACGACACCCGTGGAACGAATGCATGTTGTATGAGATGAACCACTTGTTTGCACCGTGTCCAAGTTACCCCTCGTTTGCCATGCCATCGACCCGTGGGAACCCGGTAACGGGATCACCCCACCATCTTGCTTGACACGCTCACGCCGCCCTTCTTTTGCACCGGCATCTCGTCGAGTTGTCGGATCATCGGAACGTTGTCGTGGCACCGTTTCCATTCTCGCCGTTGTGGCACCCCTTTCTTTCCACCACGGTGACAAATGCTTCGTATCTTGTTCATGTTAACTTTTAAAAAAATGCATAAAACTTGATCATGTCATCTGCATCATGATAACAACCTTTAAATGCTTAAAATTGTTCTTTGCTTTAACAATTGCTAATTATGCACATGGGGATTTTCCGGAATTGTTGTTGTTATTTCCGGCTTCATTTAAAATGTCTAGATAGTGTAGTTTTGCTCATGTTTCACCTCTTGCCATGTTTAAAAAAACATTTAAACTTGTTGGGTTCATAACGAGATCAAACTAAATAATCTAACATGGTGTTTTGTTGATATACAACTCGTTGCATACTGAGCTACACTTAACTTGTAGTATTGTATGTGCACTCTGCCATGCCATGCATATTTAAACCGGACATGCATCATACTTGGTTGTGCATCATATGCCATGTTTATGCTTGTGTGTTTACCATGTTGTCTTCTTCTTTCTGGTATGCTTCTCTCGTTAGCTTTGGTTTGGTTCCGAAGTTGTGAGGTTTTGTTCGACTACTTCATGGAATCGTTCTTCTTCCTTGCAGAATCCCAGGCAAGATGACCATTCCCCGATATCACCTCTATCTTTGCCTATGCTAGTTGTCTCGCTCTTTAGCTATGCCTCGATGCCTATTCCTGTTTGTCAGCCTCCTATTGTTGCCATGAAACACCCTAACCGCCTTCCTAGCAAACCGTCGATTGGCTAAGTACGCTTTTGCTCAGCCCCTCTTATAGCGTTGTTAGTTGCAGGTGAAGTTTGAAGATTGCTCCAAGTTTGAACTTTCTTATTGGGATAACACAATATATATATATATATATATATATATATATATATAT
>LR738715.1:252498472-252525556 GCA_902687465.1 Secale cereale | reverse complement strand
GTTAATTAATGCACATATATATTGGCAATGGGTGGAAGGCTTGGCCTTCTGCTTGGTGTTTTGTTCCACTCATGCCACCTTAGGACCCAATAAGCCTGTGTGATGTTCCTTGATTTTGTGTTCCTAACACGGTTGGGGTTTATGGGCCCCCCCTTGATAATTCGCACTGCTTAAAGCTTTTCTAGCCAGGCCCAACTTTGGTTTTACCATTTGCCTAACAACTAAAAACTTGCATAGGGAGTAATTAACCCGAGGACTTAATTTTACAACCCGGGCCAGTGCTCCTCATGAGTGTTGGTCCAAACTGGGGGTTCTGTAGGGCCGCCTTGGGGAAACCCGAGGTATCTGGTATTACCTGTAGAATTTCCTATCCGGTCGTGGCTTGAGACGAGATACGCGCGGCTACTATCAGGGTGTCAGCACTCCGGGAGGTCTTGCTGGATTAGTTTTACCTTTGTCGAAATATCTTGAGGAGTTGCGACTCCGCAGATCGTGAGCTTGTGATGGGCTAAGTTGGGACACCCCTGCAGGGTTTTGATCTTTCGAAAGTCATGCCCGTGGCAGATGGGAATTTGTTAATATCCGGTTGTAGATAACTTGTCACCAGATCCTTAAGAATACACTACCTGTGTGAGTAACCGTGATGGTCTCTTTCCGAAGGGCTTCGAGAAGTGAACACGGTGGGTTTATGCTTGATCGTGAGTAGCTAGGATCATTTCTTGATCAACTTGGCGATCGTTGGCACTTGTTCTCTTCTCGCTCTAAACTCGTAAGCTAGTGCTTAGTGCTTGCTGCAACCTCTTTAATAACCTTTCCACACCTAAAGCCTTTGTTAGTTTTGATACCCGGGAACGGGATTGCTGAGTCCTCTATGGCTCACAGATTCAACACACACAAGATGAAGGTACCGCTGAGAACAATGTAGGAGATGGTTCGGAACTTTGTGGGAGTTCGATGAAGAGTGTGGTCGTTACTATGTTTCGTTTCCCGACGATCAATAGTGGTTCCTACTAGGGGCGATCCGGGCTTGTGATCTTTATGGTATCTTTCTCGTTTGGATTTTGTTCGTAGACGGACCCTGTGTTATTCGGATGATGTATTGTTATTGTATTCATTGTGTGACGTGGCGAGTGTAAGCCAACTATCGCTTCTATTTCATCCCTGAATTTTACATGAGATGTGCGAAGATACCATACTTGAGATCATTCTAGTATGCGCTTATGTCTTTAAGTCGTGCCTCGACACGTGGGAGGCATAGTCGCATACTAGGCATTGCAAGTTGGTATTCAGAGCCTTCTCCGACCTAGGAGCCCCCTGATTGATCGAATCGCTGGCACACACATATAATGTTTTGAGTCATATATATATATATATATATGAGTAGGATTTCTTTTACTCCTCATCCCCTTCATCGCTCTGGTGAGGATTCCTGACGTTGTTCTATTTCCTCTATTCTCAAAATTTTAGAATCACGCGGGTATTGTTTGGATTGTTCCAATATCTTTGTGACGAGAACATTGTTCTCGATGCCTCCTGTCATTTAGGGGTTGTGGCAGTGTCCCGGGGAGTTGAGCTCCGAGGTGTTGTCGTCACAAATGTATCGTAGCGTTTCTAGAATACCAGAGTCGGCCGACATCGAAAACTCTTCTATGCGGTTAGTGGTGAGATAACCCCGACGTCACCCAGTACTGGTGGGATTGTTCGGGAGTATTGCCACAGCTAGTATAGCGGATGCGTTTCAAAGGTCTGAGGTAAACGGTTTCCAAAGATGACTGGTTATGTGTTGACGGATGGATACAGCTGGATGTAGGTTTAGAGTTGAGTGCGCGGTGCTTCCCCAGTATCCCCAACACCAGATTGCATAACCGGAAAGCTTCGGGAATTAATAGGTGGGTTTCAAGTAGCTCATAGGTAATCTTCCAACGGGTCCATGATATGAGGTTTGGGGTTCAACATCTAGTGAAGAGGTTCATGGGTGCTATTCCAATTGGGAGTTGCATCTTAAAGGATCCTTGGCTATGCTAATACGGGGATTGGAAGACCCTTTGTAACACATGCCATGGGGCATTCAGCACGAACATGTGGAACGAAACTTCTATTATGTATTTGTTCCATCTGTACCTTATTGTTTTATTCTATCATTTTGTTCTCCCAAGTGGCTTCTCGACAAGTTGTTGTACCATTAAGCTACGGTATTCATTCGTTCAATTCTCCGTTCGAATGATATTGTGAAGATTAATGTTGCAACATATATATCCTTTATTTTTGTTTTAATTGTGGTATCTGTGTTGCTTCGATGTCAAGTGTTGATTCCATACCTTTCCTAATCGGTGTTCTCATATTTCTATGGGAGTGCTAATCCTTCTTAATCATCGAGATTGTCATGTAAATTCTTTTTAGCCGGCGTGCTTCTCTTCAAGCTAACCTGATTCTTTCAAATGTGCAGACCAAGTCTTGGGTTTTTCTCAACGGTGTCTGTTTCATTCATCCCAGGTTGTCTTTGTTTTCCCCACCCTCCCACCCTTTTCTTTATGAAGCATGAGTCTGTAATCAAGTGTCCTTATATTCTTGTGATGCCTCTTCATCAATCTTCTTTAATGTTTTATCCGGTGAATTCTCAGGAAGATGCTCAGGAGCTTCAAGTTCATTATTCTTCGTTCTCTTTTCTTCTTCGGTGTATTTAATTCAAGCTTTGGTGTTGATCATATCTCTTCCTTCTTGTTTCACATGTTTTCTTATGTTGGAATTCCTGTCAAAGTCTCTCTTGTGTATTCAACTCTCTCTAATTCTTCTCCGGAGTGTTCAAGATATCTCGGAAGATTCATGTTTCCATTCTTAATCCGTTCAAGAAGTTTTGAGGTTGTTATCTCATTCAAGCCATTTAATTCAACCGGTGCAATATCTCTTAAGCAATCTTTTTGAACGGTGATTTCTATTGAGTGGGCCCTAACCCACAGGTATTTTCCTAGGATCTTACCTGACTCTTCTAATTTCTTTTTCCGGAGTTATTCTGAAATTCTTTTCAAGATTTGACGTAAGAATGAATTTTCATCAGTCATATGCCTTCTCTAAGATCGCTTTCAAATTCTTTTCATCGTTGGTTCAACATTTTAATTCTTCATTCCGGAGTGCCTCAACAATTCATGGTGGTGTATCTCATCGTCTTCTCAGATTTTGAAGACCGGAGAAGAGTTTCTCTTAAATCTTGGCCCGTTCTCTTGAAGATTTGTGGTTCTAGCTTCATGACATCCTCATAGTTGTTTCGATCACGAGGAATATTTTTATACCCATCCAAAGCATTTCATGAATTCTTCACATTGTGATCCTCCGAAGGCCA
Organism: Secale cereale; assembly: GCA_902687465.1. Classification (NCBI taxonomy): domain Eukaryota; kingdom Viridiplantae; phylum Streptophyta; class Magnoliopsida; order Poales; family Poaceae; genus Secale; species Secale cereale. Next base: position 252,522,219 of record LR738715.1, on the reverse strand, counting down.
TCATTTCAGAAGATTTCTTCGTTCGAAGTTTTCAACTTCATCCTCCAACTATTCTTAATTTATGCCTCTTCGTTCGTCTCCATATTCTTATGGTGGTTCATTCAAGATTACTCTTCCGTTGTGATCGTATCAATTCATTCGTTCTTTCTGAAATCCTACCGGTGATTCGTTGAATACTTTCGCAAGACTGTGCGAGATCTCGCTTTTATTCTTTGCAACAAGAATAAGTAGTATGCCAAATCCATTGGTTGTCATCAATTTAAATTGGTGAAGGATAAGCATGACATAATTCTTATTCTTTATTTCTTCAAGGGATTTAATTCCTTTGTCTGGAGTTCGTTCATGATATCAAATTATTGGTTGTTCATCTTTTCTTCCGGAGTTCCAAACTCTCTCAATTACCTCGTCAAAGCTTCATCTAATCATTGCAAGGCTTCTATCATATTCTTTTCATCCTTCACTTATCATCCTTTTGTTACCGGAGTCTTCATGGTGGTTCATCATGATTTAATTCATCCTTGAAGTGTTCTTTAAGATTCTTGTTAGAGCTCAAGTATTCTTCTTCATGCATGTTGAACTGCAATTCTTGCTCCCTTATCTTTTGAGGTGGTGTTATGTCATTTTTGACAATTTCCCTTTGTGTTTCATGTTTCACAAGTTGTTAGGAATGAGATATTTAAACCCATCATTTTCTTTGTTCAGGAGATCTTTCTAACCCTTAAATTTATTCGTTGAAGTAATCTTGGGTTGTATCTCACCTAAAAGCTTTCCCTAATGAATTGTTGCTATTATGGTGCTTATAAATAACCCAAGCTTTTCATTTATCCTCTTGGTGAAATAAATTTTGCATCTCTTTGGTGCTCTCAATCAAATCAATTGTTTTCTGTTAGTGGCCGGTTGTCACCTCATAATTTTGAGATGTTTTCCATAAGCCCACAACAAGCTTATTCTTTTCGCAACCCCATTCAATCCATCTTTGTAAGGATGCTTTCCAAATTCATTTGTGGGAAAAGTTGTCATTTTCTTCTCCGTTCTTTTCTTTCCAACGATCTAGCATCTATTCTTTGGTTCCGGAGGCATTGTGATGTTGCTCTCTCCAAACCATCATCTTGTCATATCAAGTTCATGCCCTTGTCCTTTCCAGTCCAGTTAACAGGAGTGTTGTGTCCTCCATTCAAGTTCTCTCATCTTATCAAGTTTTGCCTCTCTTTTCAACCAGAGTGCTGTCTGAAGCCTTTCTTACCCCTTGTGCCATTCGTTCAATAGTTTCAGAGGCAGTGTGTTGTTGATTTCATCAAGTATCATCCCAACTTGGCAAGTTCATGTTCAATTCCTTCCATTTTCAGTCGGAGTGCTGTCCAATTTTTTTTCATTCTCATTCCTTCTCTGTCTTGTTTTAACCAGAGTGGTCTCAATAACTATCTTGTCTTTCAATACAAGGTTCTCGTAATATTCCTTGTTCCCCTTGTCTAACGGAGTGTTTTCAATTTCGTTCTTCTCCATTATTTTTCTTTCATTCAGTTGTTCAACCTATCAGGTTCATTGGTTTCACCAGTTTGTCGAAGAAGCAACTATGTTTTACCTCTTCCTTTATCCTCTTCTATCTAGTGCCATCTCTAGGATCTCGGGTCGAGATCCTTTGTTAGTGTGGGAGAGTTGTGACGCCCCGAGACACATGCTCCAGAAGACTTCCATATGTTCTGGGTGTCACCGTGTGTTTCATTTGTGCTTGCTCTATTTATTTATTTTGCATTGCATCATGTCATTTTTTTTGCAACTCAACCAAGTAAATTGCATAGATCGTTTGATCTATTTAAATCGAGGGAAGGATGACTTCTCTTTATAACATATCCTCCTAATATTAGGGAGCTATTATAAAAATATTCCACTAGATTGGAATCACCTATAACCCATTTACACCGCTCTTCACTTTTCTTTTATCCAACTCAACTACTTTTCTTCCTTTGAGGCCTTTTAGTAAAATTGAGCTGCATTTTTACTTTATCCGTGGATGTTCGAAATCTGCCCATAAATCACATCTGGTGTGTAGCGTCACCTCCTATAATTTCAACTCATTTGGAGTTCATTTTGAATGGGTTTCAAAATTCAAATATGTCGAGTTAAATTCAACATGTTTGGATTTTACTTCCTCTAGAAAACCTCAGGCCATTTTTGTTATATTCCTCATATTTTTATGAGTCCAAGAAAAATGGCCTTCTGCTCACATTATTCTTCCAGACCCCCCTCTCTATATTTGTCTAGACCCTCTGTTTATTTGTTAAGCAGTAAAAAAGGAGTCTAAAAAAAGGAGAGGACCCAGCCCAGCGGCCCAACCTCCTAGCCGAAGGCCCACCTAAGCCACGAGGCCCAACCGACTCCTCCTAACCCTAGCCTCCCTCCGCTCGATCTCTCTCCCCCATCGCTCCCTCACGTTCTCCCTCGCGCCGCACCCACCTTCCGATCCCTTCTTTCCCCATCTCCCTCGACCCCGCGCCCTACTGCCGTTGCTCTTCCCTCGCGCCGCCCCACCACCACCGACCACTACGCCGCTCGGACCTCCATAGCGCCGCGCCCTCAAGCTCCTCCGCCTCCGCCCCCGCGCCCATCAGTCCGCCGCTCCGCCCTGGCCCTCCTGCTTCTCCTCCTTGCCGCCTCGAGTCACGCCCGACCTCCGCACCACCACCGGAGCGGCCAACTTCGGCGGCCCCGTCAACGTCGCGTCCTCCTGCACTGCCTAGGGCCTCCCTGGCCTCCCGTTCTGCCGCCGCCATGGTCCGTCGCCTCCACGCCATAGTTGTCATCGTGGCTAAATCGAGGTTGTGCTCAAGCCCGACTTGAACGAGCAGCTCTGTCTCCGCTCCTCCTCCGCATCCCCGCACACCAGGCCGGTCCCCGTAACCCTCTCCTTCTTTCACTCCTCTTCCTCTCAAACCTCCTTTTCTCTTCCTGCAGGATGCAGCGCCGTCACCATCCATCGCCCCTTGTTTCCTTCGTCGAGAGGGTGGCTGCAGCCTCTTCACCCGGTTCCACACTGGCTCGCCGCCACCGCGCCAAGTCCTCCGCCCCCTTGAGACCGATGCCTCCCGTTTGTTGTTGCTGCTAGACCACGGCCACCTTGACCCCCTGGATCTGTCAAGTTGTGTACAGGAAACACCAAGATGGAAGACTATTGTGGACGTGTGTCTCGTGCCACTCGGAATCGTCAAGATCGCTAATACCTTCTCCTCATGTACACAAGTACCACACCGGCAAGATCGACTACACGGACCGACAAGTACCACGACGACCGTGTACCACTACCGTCGCAAGAACTGAGATCGGCAAGTCCGAAGACCCCAAGTACCACGACGACCGTTGAACCAAGTACCACGTGACCTGAGCCCTCGAAACCGTCAAGTTCCTCTACGACCCGTGAACGACTACCATCGCCGTGTATTTTTCCCCAAGTGCAACTACCCGAACGTCTACGAAAACGTGTACCACTACCTTCGACGAAGACCCGTGTACAACTACTTCCACTAATGTCACATGAATGCCTACTTCCCTCTCCGAAACGAAACGTGTATGACTACTTCCCTCGACGACTCGAACCGCTTCGAAAACGCACGCTTCGAAGGTATAACCCCGAGACGACGCCCATGGAACGAATGCATGTTGTATGAGATGAACCGCTTGTTTGCACCATGCCGAGTTACCCCTCGTTTGCCATGCCATCGACCCGTGGGAACCCGGTAACGGGATCACCCCACCATCTTGCTTGACACACTCACGCCGGCCTTCTTTTGCACCGGCATCTCGTTGAGTTGTCGGATCATCGGAACGTTGTCGTGGCACCGTTTCCATTCTCGCCGCCGTGGCACCCCTTTCTTTCCACCACGGTGACAAATGCTTCGTATCTTGTTCATGTTAACTTTTAAAAAAATGCATAAAACTTGATCATGTCATCTACATCATGATAACAACCTTTAAATGCTTAAAATTGTTCTTTGCTTTAACAATTGCTAATTATGCACATGGGGATTTTCCGGAATTGTTGTTGTTATTTCCGGCCTCATTTAAAATGTCCAGATAGTGTAGTTTTGCTCATGCTTCACCTCTTGCCATGTTTAAAAAAAACATTTAAACTTATTGGGTTCATAACGAGATCAAACAAAATAATCTAACATGGTGTTTTGTCGATATACAACTCGTTGCATATTGAGCTCCACTTAACTTGTAGTATTGTTTGTGCACTCTGCCATGCCATGCATATTTAAACCGGACATGCATCATACTTGGTTGTGCATCATATGCCATGTTTATGCTTGTGTGTTTACCGTGTTGTCTGCTTCTTTCCGGTATGCTTCTTTCGTTAGATTCGGTTTGGTTCTGAAGTTGTGAGGTTTTGTTCGACTACTTTATGGACTCGTTCTTCTTCCTTGCGAAATCCCAAGCAAGATGACCATTCCCCGATATCACCTCTATCTTTGCCTATGCTAGTTGTCTCGCTCTTTAGCTATGCCTCGATGCCTATTCCTGTTTGTCAGCCTCCTATTGTTGCCATGAAACACCCTAACCGCCTTCCTAGCAAACCGTCGATTGGCTAAGTACGCTTTTGCTCAGCCTCTCTTATAGCGTTGTTAGTTGTAGGTGAAGTTTGAAGATTTCTCCAAGTTTGAACTTGTTTATTGGGATAACACAATATATATCTATGTTAATTAATGCACATATATATTGGCAATTGGTGGAAGGCTTGGCCTTCTGCTTGGTGTTTTGTTCCACTCATGCCACCTTAGGGCCCGATAAACCGGTGTGATGTTCCTTGATTTTGCGTTCCTAACACGGTTGGGGTTTATGGCCCCCCTTGATAATTCGCACTGCTTAAAGCTTTTCCAGCAAGGCCCAACTTTGGTTTTACCATTTGCCTAACAACTAAAAACTTGCATAGGGAGTAATTAACCCGAGGACTTAATTTTACAACCCGGGCCAGTGCTCTTCATGAGTGTTGGTTCAAACTGGGGGTTCTGCGGGGCCGCCTTGGGGAAACCCGAGGTATCTAGTATTACCTGTAGAATCGCCCATCCGGTCGTGGCCTGAGACGAGATACGCGCGGCTACTATCAGGGTGTCGGCACGCCGGGGGGTCTTGCTAGATTAGTTTTACCTTTGTCAAAATATCTTGAGCACGGGATTCCGAGAATACCCGGGTCTTCCCAATTTGGAGTTGCGGCTCCGCAGATCGTGAGCTTGTGATAGGCTCAGTTGGGACACCCCTGCAGGGTTTTGATCTTTCGAAAGCCGTGCCCGCGGTTATGTGGCAGATGGGAATCTATTAATATCCGGTTGTAGATAACTTGTCACCAGATCCTTAAGAATACACTACCTGTGTGAATTAACCGTGATGGTCTCTTTCCGAAGGGCTTCGGGAAGTGAACACGGTGGGGTTATGCTTGATCGTGAGTAGTTAGGATCACTTCTTGATCAACTTGGCGATCGTTGGCACTTGTTCTTTTCTCACTCTAAACTCGTAAGCTAGTGCTTAGTGCATGCTGGAACCTCTTTAATAACCTTTCCACACCTAAAGGCTTTGTTAGTTTTGATACCCGGGAACGGGATTGTTGAGTCATCTGTGGCTCACAGATGCAACACACACCAGATGCACGTACCGCTGAGAACAATGCAGAAGATGGTTCGGAACTTCATGGGAGTTCGATGAAGAGTGTGGTCGTTACTATGTTTCATTTCCCGACGATCAGTAGTGGTTCCTACTAGGGGCGATCCGGGCTTGTGTTCCTTATGGTATCTTTCTCGTTTGGATTTCGTTCGTAGACGGACCCTGTGTTATTCGGATGATGTATTGTTATTGTATTCATTGTGTGACGTGGCGAGTGTAAGCCAACTATCTTTTCTATTTCATCCCTGAATTTTATATGAGATGTGCAAAGATAGCACACTTGAGATCATTCTAGTATGCGCTTATGTCTTTAAGTCGTGCCTCGACACGTGGGAGACATAGTCGCATACTGAGCATTACAGTACTCGTGATGGTCTCTTTTCGAGGGAGTTCGGGAAGAGAACACGACTGTGTTATGAATGACTCGTACGTAGACAGGATCACCTAGTGACCATGAATAGTTCACGACCGATAGCTTTCACTTCTCTTCTTGCTCCGAAGTTACGTAAGCTAGCCACCTTATCTACGCTTAGTGCTTGCAGCAGCCCACTTATATACTTTCTCCTCACCCAAAGGCTATGATAGTTTTGATATATGGGATTGCTGAGTCCTCGTGACTCACGGTTTACTACAAACACAGATGCAGGTACACTCGAGTACGATGCTGGTGATGGCCAGGATCTCAAGTGGGAGTCCGATGAGGACGTGGGCGTATGTACGTGACGTTACCCGACGATCAGTAGTGGTTCCTACTAGGGACGATCGGGCATAGTGGGTGGTTATCTTCTTTTCATTTGGATTCGTGCGTAGTCGGACTTGTGTGTACTCTGGATGAAGTATGACTTATTTATGCATTGTGTGAAGTGGTGATTATAAGCGGACTATCTATTTTTACCTTGTTCTTGTACATGGGAATATGTGAAGATGACCATCTTGCGATCATACCAAAATGCAGTTATACCTCTAAGTCGTGCCTCGACACGTAGGAGATATAGCCACATCTTAGGCGTTACACTGTGACGGGATGTGCTCGTACGTGCTCGTGCAGGCAAACCTGTGTCGATGCCACACGAGGCGTGTGGCACATACCCCCTAGATGCCACACGTGTGACAGTTATCGTTGTCCTTAGGCCCGCTCTGCTATGGAAGTCATTGGCGTATTGTAATTGCGACCTGCTATCCTCGACAGGGTGGATCCTATTTGCCACCCACATGCGGCAAATAGACAAGGCTTCACCAAGAGACCAAGGGAGGTGGGTCGCCACGCGTTGCTTTTGTGGCTTTATATTTTTGTTCGTTCACTTGAAGTTATTTTTCATTTTTTTTCTTGTGTGCTTTTTTACTTTGTTTGTATGCTTGGGTTTTTCCTTTTTCTTTTTTTGTTATTTTTTCATGTTTGCACATTTTTTTGTTTTTATAATACATGGTGAACATTTTTCTAATATATGATGAACATTATTCAAATATATTCTTAACTTTTTAGTATAGATTTAACTTTATAAAAATAAAACTGAATATTTTTAATAACAATTAAGCATTTCTATAATATACATTAAATATTTTTAATATACATTGAACTTTAATACGAATAAACTCCCCTCTTTGACGCCAACAAGTATCCAATAGGAGCTCTTCCTCTTAGCCTGACCGGAGGGGCTGTTATATAGTGCTCGTTGTGAGCACTACGCTCGGCCCAAACTCTATTCAACGCCTTAAGCGCCAGTTACTAGTGTACTCGCAACCTGATGCACACCCTGGGTCGACACTTGGGCTCGGCACATTTAACTTTTTATAGCATTCGCTATCTACACCGCATGCAGGTTCTGTTCAGCAAGTCCATATAAAAAAATGTAGTTATTTCCTACCCATTTTAGGAACCTTCTAGAAGGTAGAAGGTTCCACCTATTTCTTATGTAGTGATTTTTCCAGTATTTTTTTTTGCAGGATGAGCTTTGTATCGTTTTCCTTTTTCCTTTATTTCCATGTTTTTCATTCCTTTTCCAATCCGCAAACAGTTTCTAAAATCGCAAACATCTTAGATTTGCAAAGATGTATTCCAAATTAGTACATATTTGAAAATAATCAATCCGTGAACTTTTGTTCAAATTCATGATTATTTTCAGAATTAGTGATCATTTTTTAAAACTTAACGAACTTTTCATAAATTCTATGGACTTTTATGAAATTTGTGACCTTATGATTTTTTTCTTCAAATCTATGAAAATTTTAAATTATGTGATTTTTAGCAAAGTCAACGTTCAATGGTCAGCAGTCAACGGGGCAATGGTCAACTGGTTACCTTCAACGTTCCACCAATTTAGCGAATGAAGAATGCCGACCGACCGAGGGAATTCAAAGAATGTTCATGAAATTCAAAATAGGTTAGGGAATTGCAAAAGTTCTTGAATTGAAACAATTGTTCAAAAATATGCAAAAACTGTCCGCAAATTTCAAAAAAAAACATTGGGAATTCAAAAAAATCATGATATCCAGAAAATTTTATTTATGAAAATTCAAATAAATGTTCACGAATTTAGAAAGAGCTCATGAATTTAGAAAATGTGCAGAAGTTAGAAAACCAATTTCTGATTAGAATAGTTATCATAAATTAAAAATCCATAATCTTACAAAAATCATAGAAATTGGAAATTGTTTGTGAAAAGTTCAAGAAATATCACGGATTTTAAAATAAAAATAAAAAAACAGGAAGATAAGAAAGAGAGAAATTTACAATTGAAAAACTCGCAAAAGAAACACAAACAAAACTAATAAACATAACAGCAATAGAAAGAAGAAGAAAAACCGGTACAAAAACGAGCAGAAAAAAATAGAATAAAACAACCTATAGATTCTCAAAACCGGCTAGGAATCTTTCAGAAAATTCGAAAACCTGCTCGAGAAAAAACCTTTGTAGGCCTTGATGGCCCTGCCGCACGTGGGCGATCGTAGCCTCCGGGGCTGGCTATAGGGACCTCCTATATCACGCGTTTTGCGTTATACATCATCTCGACGCACAGTGGAGACGCGCTAACGGGCCGGCCCAATCTGATTCCTGTCGTTCGACATAAAAAAGGCATAAAAAACAATAGAGACTGACATGATTTGATCCCAGTACGTCATGCAACAGATAGCGAGCCCTTTGAAACTACACCAGCTGGCTATAAGAGGTGCAAAATGTAATAAGACCACACGGAAAGCATTGAGATTTGGAAAACATTTCTTAAAAATTGCGAGAAGTTTTGAAATGCCGTGATTTCATTATCTTCCATTTTTGAGAAGTGAGGATTTTTGGATATCCCACTTAAAAAATTAAACACGAACAAATCCTGCAAATCCTGAACAGTTTTCTAAAATGCGGACATTTTTTTTTAAAGTTTAACCATTTCTGAGAAAACAAACAAGTTACTAAACAATGTGAACCTTTCTTCAAATTTCCGAATATTTCCAGAGATCACGAAAACATTTTAAGTTCTGAACAAAAATGGAAAACCTGAACAATTTTTAAGTTCAGGAAAAAAATTAATTTTTAACACAAAACAAAATTTGTATTGTATGAGTTTTAGGAAATGCAAACAAAATTTGAAACATGGGAACATCTATTGAAATTGCAAACAAAACGATGAAACCGCGAACATTATTTTAAACATGAACATTTTTCTGAATTGGTGAAAAAATCTCCAAAACATTTTTTTAAATTCCGAACATATTTCGAAAATCACGTACATATTTTTGAAACTCTCGAACATTTTTTGAATTTGTGAATAAAATTAAAAAACAAGAACAATATTTTGAAATTCGGAACTATTTTTTTGAAACCACGAACATTTTTTGAATTTGTAAACGAATTTTGAAAAATGAGAACCTTTAATTAATTTTTGAACAAAATTTGAAAAAGAGGAACATTTTTTCAAATCCAGAACAAATTCGTTGAAACACGAACATTTTTCAAAAATATGAACAAAATTTGAAAACCAGGGAATTTTTTTGAAATTCTGAATAATATTAGAAATTTTCAAAAAAATTGAAAAAGGAAAATAAAATTGAAAAAAAGGATAAAAGGAAAAACTAAAAACTAAAAAGAAGAAAAAGAAAGAAACGGAAAAAAGAAAAGAAAAACGAAAAATAAGATAAATAGAAAAAAGAAAAACGAAAAAAAAAACTGAAAAAGAAAAAGGCGGTTCAGGGACCTTCTATAAGATTCCACAACCCGAAAAAAACCGTCTGGAAACTCTAGAATGTTCCCAAAACCAGAAACACTGCAAACACGTTAAATGAGCCGGTCCATGACATCGCTCGATCGTCAGGTCTGTGCGAAACGGCGGCACTTTGAAGCAGCGAACGTCCAATAAGAAATTCCCTGTCTATTGGGGAATATCCTATTTGCTGCTCGCTGCGACAAGTTGTCGGGACGCACAGGAGATCGATTGAGGGTTCGCGCGTGGGCCGGCCCGTACAATGTTTCGACGATTCTGGTTTTAGGACCTTCTGGCTTGTTCCCAGCCTGTTTTTTCGGTTTTGGGAACCATCTAGGAGCTTATTAACACTTTTCTTTTCTGTTTCCTTTTCGTTTTTCGTTTTCCCTATTCCTGTTTGTTTTTTCTTCTCTACCTTTTCCTTTTCATTCCTTTTCTACCTTTTCAAGTTTTATTTTTCACCTTTTTTCTTTCTGTTCTTTTCTTTATTTTTCCTCGTCTTCACTTTTTCATTTTTCATGATTTTAATTTTTTTCATACTATTCATATTTTTTTTGCATGTAAATCGTTCTTTACAAAACCGTTCGAAGTTTAAAAAATATGTTCCGGTTTTAAAAACATTGTTCATGTATTGTAAAAATGTTTGAATTTCCAAACTTGTTTGCGATTTTTGAAAATGATCTAAATTTTCAAATTTGTTCTTCAATTTTATAAAATATCCTTGCTATCTAAATTCCTTTCTTTCAAAAATTTAATCTAGTTTTCAAATTTTGTTCAAAATTCAAAAAATATTCATAGTTCTCAAATTTTATTCACAAAATTCAAAAAATGTTCACTTTTCCCAATTTGTCTAGGAGTTGAAAAAATGTTCCTCTTTGAAAATTCATTCACAAATTTAAGAAAAATGTTCGTGATTTCCAATTTGTTCGGTTGTTTCTATTTGACATTTTGTTCGCAATTTTTAGGAATGTGTCTGTTTCTAATTTTGTGCGGGAGTTTAATGTTTGAATTTTCTAAAAAAATGCTAACAAATTTCAAAAATGTTCATATTATTTTCTCGTTTTTCTGCTTATTTTCTCCTGTTCCCTTTTCCTTCTTAAAATATTTCACACTTCTAAAAAATGTTCTTGATTCGATAAAACTGTTCATGTTTCTCAAAAAATGTTCGTAAATTAAAAAATATATCATTTTCAAATTTTGTTCTGAGTTTGAAAAAATGTTCTTGTTTCAAAAAGTGTTGATGGATTCCAAAACTATTCAAATTTCCAAATTATTGTTCAAAGTTTCAAAAAATGTCGCCTTTAACAAAAATTTGTTCACATATTCAATAATGTTCGTGATTTTCAAAAAGGTGTTCTGTTTATGAAAAAATTGTTCGGATATTCAAGAAATGTTCGAGCTTTTTCTTCTTCTTCTTAAAGTAGAAAAGTGTGATAGAGTTGTGTCGAATATTGTGTACAAGGTAGGTTACAGTTGGACTCTGAGTAGTATTGTGTTTTGATAGGATATGGAGTCGTGTCCTAGTAGGACACTTGTATCCTAGGCCTCTCTTATATAGTGAGGGTAGACACACGATGTAACCTATGCCAACATAATAGCACAGGCGCGCAAGGGGGAACCGGCGGCATGTGTTGGCGCCCGGGTGGCCGTTGTGCGGTATTGTGATGGTGTCACGGGGAGGAGCGCCCGTAGTCAAGCTCCGGAGATGTAGCCATATCGGTGTCGTGCTCGTGTGATTGCTTGGTCCTCGGATGATCGACGGTATGCCTCGGATTTATTCTAACAAGTGGTATCATGAGCTAGGTCGTGCGGAGGCTGCGGATCATTGGTCTAGAGGATGAAGAAGCAGTAACGTGGTTGGATGTCTTGGCGGCGGCGAGTTGCAGTTGTTTGGTCGATTCGGTGATCAGACGAGTTCTTGGTGAGATCGGTTTAAACGATTCAGGCGTGGACTCGGCGAGATGCAATCGACGACGGCGGCGTGTCGTGCACTGACTGGCAGACAACACATCGGTTTGGAGCGCTGGGTGTGAAAGCGCAAGGCAAGTGCGTGGGTTGCGGCCCAGGTGGAGAAGTCGCACTGCTGCAGCAGGCGGACAGCTCACGGGCCGAACGGCAGCTGGTGAGATCAGGTGTACGTGTCTGTCTGCAAGGCGATCAGACCAGGGCCGTGTACAAGGTCATCTACAGGATTTGTTTTGGACCAAAAGAGGACCGAGTCCTCGGGTTGACACGATGAGAGGCAGATCAAATCGAGCGAAGGTAATATCCATTGATACATCCATCGGGAAAGAGAGGCATCGACAAGGCAATTGCTAGTATTGGAGTTGTGCCTCGAGCGGTTACACGTGAAGACCAAGATTGGTTGGATTTTTCTATTAGTACACAGGGGTGTACCTCATCAGGTTTTGCTTGTGTACTTGGGGCATCGTGGTGGAGCTCGGTTCATTTTCACAAGGTCAGCTGTACGAAGAACCATGGTGCCATCGGGTATCAGGTTTTAGGTGGAGAAGTTCACGGAATGGGAAACTTTAGATTATGGCAGACAAGTGTGAAAAAATTGTTGGCACAACACGGATGCTTGAAGGCATTGTGGGAAGTCATGTTAGCTAAGATGGAATTATCGTGTGATTGATGGAAATTCTTGGAAGATGATTTGGGAGCCTCGAGCGTGTCATGCAGCCGGATAAGTTTGCTTGGTTCGGACTAGACAGTCTGACGGATCGACTTGGATGTCAGTTGGTACAGAAGACGGTGGTGGAATCAGGGCTGACGACGTAGGAGCGTGATGCTGATGGTGACCGACTTCTGGGCATGGAAACACGTGGCATAGGGCCCGAGGGCTTGTGTGGCTTCGACAAGACTATGGCGCGGGGTTGATTCAAGACGGTGCGCACATGAGAGCTTGAAGTCGACGGGCGCGTGAGTGGACTGATCATCTACCATGGAGTCATGTTGAAGGTGGAACTGGATTGAGTGGCTACGGTGTAAGGATCCAGAGAACCGAAGCCTATTCAGCGGCGGGGAAAAAGCGAGAGGCGCGCAGTTCGGACTGGAGCCCAGTGGTCTGATGAAAGCGTGAAACTCGGCATTGATCGGTGATGATCGGTGGTACTCTGCAGTGGGGGTTGAGCAATGTGGTTTCGCGACCCTTGAAACTCGACCAGGACAGGGAGGCTCGACACGATAATAGCGGCGAGGCGTGCGGTACGCACGAGAACATGGAGACGGCCAGGGCTCTGGTGGTCATATATGTGATGAGACAACTGCGAATTTGACTCGGGATGACTACAAGCAATGGTGAAATTCCTTCAAGTTTCAGACACACAGTCAAGAAAGGAGCGGTGATGTTGAGTTCAGATAACTCTTATGTGTGACACCCAATATGTGAGTTGCTCACTTTCATGCATGTCAGTGATCAGTGTGTGATGGCGTTGGACTGGTACTCTGGAAGTTAGGAGGGCAAACTAGAGTAAAGTGGAACTTAATTTTGCTCGAGTGTTGACCGTGGTAAAAAAAATAAGGGACTACAAGTTGCTGATGGAGTCACATGAAGTCTTTGAAGTAGCAGCGGTACTCATGGGATAAGTTCAAGTCCAATGTACATGGAAGTTTGACGCATCGACGAATTCAAAGTGATGGAGAATATTCGCCAAGGTGGAGTTTGTTAGAGTTGTGTCGAATATTGTGTATAAGGTAGGTTACACTTAGACTCTGAGTAGTATTGTATTTTGATAGGATATGGAGTCGTGTCCTAGTAGGACACTTGTATCCTAGGCCTCTCTTATATAGCGAGGGTAGACACACGATGTAACCTATGCCAACATAATAGCACATGCGCGCAAGGGGAACCGGCGACATGTGCTGGCGCCCGGTTGGCCGCTGTGCTGTATTGTGATGGTGTCACGGGGAGGAGCGCCCGTAGTCAAACCCCGGAGATGTAGCCATATCGGTGAATCTCGTTAACAAATCTCGGTGTCGTGCTCGTGTGATTGCTCGGTGTCGTGCTCGTGTGAATGCTTGGTCCTTAGATGATCGACGATATGTCTCGGATTTATTCTAACAAAATGTTCGCTTGAAGAAAACATATTTCCAAAATGTTCACGTTCAGAATTTGACAAAATGCTCGGGCCTATATTATCTTTAGCTTAGCGCGCCATTGTAAACCAAGAAGCTCATCTATCCCGTTGGCTAGGCTCGTGTATAAGCAACAAGAGGTCCCTGATTTTTTCGCTGTGTTACGTTAATGGGCCGGACCATCTGGAGTCGCGCCTGTGCGTCCGCTCGGCAATTCGTCGCAACGAGCGGCGCATAGGAACAGTTTCCTTGTACCTATTCCGAGTAATCGCCTATAGGCGACAACTAGCAACCCAGTATCCTAGTTTGCTCCCTGCGTTGTAGGTTCGATCCGCGTTGGTTTTCTTTGGGATATTTCCTTTTCTTTCCCTTGGTTTTAATTAGTTTTTTCGTTGGCTTTCTTTCTTTCAATCTACTTTGGTTTTCGTTGCTTTCAGTTTTTCTTTATTTTCTCGTTATACTTTGATCTTCATTTTCTTTGTTTATTTTTTTTGTTATTTGTTTTCTTTTTTTGCTTTCTAGTTATTTTTTTTTCAAATACATGGTTAGCATTTTATCAAAAACATATCTTGATATTAACTTTTTTCATACACATTCTGCAATTTTTGAAGAAGGAGCATTTTTTATATATTCCCGTTTAGAAAAATTTAAATACATGATAAAAGTTTTGAAAACTTCTATTTTTATATGTCTAGTTTTTCCATACAAATTGTACAATTTTTGTATACATCTGGAATATTTTTTATATACATATTTTACATTTTTCAAATACATGATTAACAAATTTTAAAACATAATTTTTTATGTCTACTTTTTTCATACACATTGTGTATTTCTTGTATACATCAGAAACATTTTTTATGTCTATGTTTACAGAAATTTAAAATACTTGGTTAACATTTTTTCATATATACGTTTGCATGTCTACTTTTTTGCATACACACTGCACAATTTTCATATGCATTATAAACATTCTTATACACATTTTATATTTTTCAAATGCGTGATTAATATTTTTCAAATTTGTATTTAAGGTGATTGTTACAATTGATATATTTAGAATATTTCCCCACCGTCCATTTTGGAACCAAAGTTCCTGCAAGCAAGTTTCTCTTTTATTTCTCCCAAATAAAAGAAAATTTGAACTCGAAAGTACCACCATGTGCATAATTGTTTTGGGGGGATTTTGGGGCACATCATTTTTTAAAAATGATACAACTCATTCAAAATAAAAAATTGTCAAATTTATTTGTTATCAAAGAAATAAAAAACATTTTATATAAAGAGTGGCACTTGTGTTGACTTGTAAAGTTTGATGTTCAAATGTTCTCTTGTTTGGAAGAAACAAAAAAGATAAATTTCTATATAAGGATATGATGAATCTCGATGCAAACTGAATGGTTTAGATAGAGGATTATACTGTAGTACAACAAATGCAGGAAGCGGGGATAACTACGGACCCGCTCCCGACCCCGATCTCCTTTCGACCTCGTCCTAGCGCCGCCTCCCCGGCAGGCGGCCGGGGCGGCACGTGTTTCTGGCCCGGGTGGTGTCAGTGACAGCAAGACCTTTTGTATCCGTGCGCGACTCTCCTTCCCTGTAACGCCCCGGACACACCCGCCGGTTGTCGTTACTCCTGGCGGGATCTAGACTAGCCCCACAGATCAATACTAGTCTTTTCTGCGCACTTTATCCTCACTCGTGGACACCCGGGAGCAAGTTCTCGGTCGGTCACTCATCCTGTAATTACTCCAAGCTGAGCACATTTAACTTTGGAGTTCTGTCTGAATGGACTTCCGAAAAAGAAGGAATTCCTTATTGATATGAGTAGTCTATCATCCTTATTAAGACATGCTATCACATATACCCCCACTCAGAGGAACCGTCGTCCTCATCGGGCCACATGAACGTTTCCTCTCGGCACATACGTCTGTGCTTCTAATCTGGCATATGTGCCATGCCATGTGTCACGACGGGTCACAAACGTCATGCACAAACATGATTCCGCACCTGTCCGCAAACATCCGTGTAACCGCGAGGGTCGGCTCTGATACCAACTTGTAATGCCTCGAACACCCGCCGTTGGTCGTTACTCCTCGCGGGGTCTAGACTGGCCCCACATATCAAAACTAGTCTTTTGTGCGCACTTTGTCCTCACTCGTGGGCACCCGGGAGCAACTTCTCGGTCGGTCACCTATCCTGAAATTACTCCAAGCTGAGCACGCTTAACTTTGGAGTTCTGTCTGAATGGGCTTCCGGAAAAGAAGAAATTCCTTATTGATATGAGTAGTCTATCATCCCTATTAAGACATGCTATCGCATTCCCGGGGCAGGAGATGGCGGCGGTGAGGCACGGCTTGGTGGCGGCCGGCGCCGGGCGAGGTGGTGCCGTTGCTCCTTGGCGGTGGGGTGGATTGGTGGCGTCAGGTGGCCGGCGGTGCGCTACCGGCCCAGCTCCGACGTGGCTTCAACGCCTACTGCACGGTGCGGAGGAGGAGCTGCTCGGACAAGGGATGGCGACGCCGATGGCGTGCCTTCTGCAGTGCGACGACGGAAGCTTTACATGCGTCTCAGGGCGTGGCCTGGTCTGCTCTTGTTGTCGCGTCCTATCGGTTACCGTCATTGAAGGTGGAGTCTGGGCCCTCCCGCATGCCGACGGTGCTGCTGCCCCTAGTCCCGGCTCCTCTTCTTCGTTGTGCAGGCCCTACTTCGCGGTGCCGTGGTGAGATGGTGTGGGAAGCTTCAAGACCGTGTTGGCGCAGGGTGGTGGACAGTATGGTGGCGTGCTCCGGAGCGACCGGGGTGAAAGTTGGGATCGGGAGAAATCCCTGTCAGCCTGGCCGACACCGATGCGGTGGCGCTTGAGGGTGCCGTCGGGCCTTCCCGGAGGGCGTCGGGGGCTACCCTTCCTTTCTCTCGCTACGTACCGGGGGAAACCCTTGGCAGCAGCTTCGTCATCGCCGTGCCCCTTCTTGGAGGTGTTGATTGATACCGGTCCTTTGAAGTCTAGGAGCTTGGTGCGAGATCTCCGATGGGTGCAGCGGTCGTGAGGCTTCTTCGGATTTTTAGCCGTCGTTGTCGGCATTTGTTCTTTTTGTATTTTCTCATTTGTTTTTTTGGCGTGACTGTGCTGCTTCCACCCAGCACCTATCGTTGGTTGTTTCGGTGTTGGTTACTTTGTAATACAAAGTGAGGGAAGCCCTTTCTGGTCCTACAACGAATCCACACTCTTTGGCTTCATACAAATCTTCTCCCTCACTGTCGTTTTTCTTCCTTTTTTAACCCTTCTATCACATCATATGTATTTCCTCCGTTTCTTTTTAGTTTGCACATAAAATTTGTCCGAAGTTTTTCCTTCATAAAATTTGACCAAATTTATAGAGCAATATCAACATTCACAATACAAAATCAATATTATGAGATGCATCATGAAAATAAGTTTCATACTTTATAATTTTAGTACCGTAGATGATGATATTTTGTAATATAAAATTGGTCAAACTCTGCATAGTTTGACTTCAAATAAATTTTATATGCCGAGTAAAAAGAAACGAAGGGAGTATGTTCGAACTAAAGGGGGTCGACCTAGTTAAGATTGGTTGCTTCCGTCCCACTTTGTTCAAGCCCTTAGCTATATATATGTCCCTTGCATATATATGTAGCTTTAACTACATCATCCATCCATCAAAACATATCAATCGCCTCACTCATCCATCAGACATATACTCCTACCAACTAAACTTTGACACCCAACGTTGTGACAGAATTCATCTCAGGTTTGGCTGCCCAAGAAGATTGGTTGGTGCGGTTGCACCACTGGCTGTGGCGCCGCCTACATTTGTAAAATCGCATACACGCACGCAGTGGAGAAGATGACCAGATGTTCTTGTCAATATACATATACTGCAATTAATTAATCATGCAAACTAATTCATGGGCGCAGGTGTACTAGCTAGGAGGCCAGAGCACACCAAACGCTCCGAATATAATTGTTCTTGTTGACTGATAAATCAGAGTTTGAGAAAAGTGAATTTGGTATTCTTGAGCGAGAAGGTTAATATTGGTTGGGTCTTTTGCAAAAAGGTTTAGAGACCTCGCAAGTAATGAATGAGCACGATGCTTTTACACTTCCCGGTGGGTCGGGTGAGCTTATCAGCTTGATCAAAGCAATCACGCTAGGCAATACATTTCACCAGATATTGTCAAATCTGTTAGTACCATAAAGTACCTAGCTAATATATATCCCTTCCATCACATTCATTTTCTGGTTGTTATGATCTCTTTTCCTTTTTGCAGCACTAGTTTTTGTAGCATATTGTTATGACTTTATTAAAAAAAAAATAGTGCCACAAACACCAGCCCATCAGAGTAGACTTGGCACCGGTGCTCGCATTTTTCTGGAATTATTTCAGGCCTTTCAGCGATGTGCGTTTAGTGGAAGAAGACGTTTCTGTCGACTACGAAGGCGTCTATGGCGATTTCGTCAATCTCAAAATGATGTGTCGGCTCAGTTGCTCATAAGGGCAGAGTGTACATGTCTGCATTCATAGGGATGAATGTATGTACCTATGTATGAACGTCTACATCTATATTGTGTTTTTTAAGAGCATAGCAAAAATACTACAGAAGACCAAATTCGCACATGCCAAAATAACCACGGAGATTTTGAAGAGACACTTGAGTTGTCACTACAAAAGGCGAGAAGCAGGGAGCACTGAAAGCATCGTAACCAAGGACGTACTCTCGCATCACAAGTTGTCGAACCACTCCTTCACACTACTACAGACATGGCCTTCTGTTATTAGCTAGGATTGTCAAGAGAGAAAAATGGTTCAAGATTATGAGAGAATCTAGGGGTGTATCCATGTTTAGCTACCAGGGTGCACATGACACCAGGTGCAAAACTTTTTCTTTCTAAGCCTCATGCAAAGTTTAGTGTGTGACACCTCATTTTTAAATGGAAATTAGGAGTGGTTATATGCTAGGACACCCGATCTTTTTCTCTCTAGGTCCGCTCGAGAATCTGGGGGAGGTCTGATTCTCAGATTCTGGATGGAACGGAACAAAAGAACTGGGGCTCAGCCGGCTCAGTATCCCATTGCTGGCAGATAGTTATGTTAACCGCTAAATGGGATGGTGATCCCAAAGACCTTTACAATCGGGTGAAGAATCATCTGTGAGGGACCTTGCACATATTGTCCTCAATAAGAACCGACTGGAATAGATCTATTGTAGAGGTTTTACAATGACTATTTTACATCCCGGACCGCTAGGAATGGTTGTAATATAGTACATGTTTTTCTCATTTTGACCTTTAGCCAAAATAGTCACAACCAAACAAAATGCATGCAACATATATAGATGGAGAAACAACATCATTTTACATTCTACTTGTTTGTTCTTCTAACTTGTACTGGAAGAATGGCAATATTGTGTTAAAAATAGATTACAAGATTAATTCTCTCTCACTTTCTTTGTTTCATCAATTTTCGAGGGTGCTTTTGTGGCTCGATCGATGGGTTGTCAGATGGGGCGACCATGGTTTGGCACTATTGATGCAGTGCAGGATGCGACTCGATCATAGTTGGAACTAGCTGGGCCCCTTTCTTGGGGCTCGGTCAAATGGAGGGGCACATTGCTCTGTGTGAAAGCCGTGTTTTCGATGAGGATCCATGTGTACCAGCCAAAATGGTGCGGTGGTGCACTCTTCCTTTGGAGTAGTTGCCCAAGGATGGTGAGTTGTTAGGTTGTTGACATGGTTGTTGGCATGGCCGACCCTACCTGGCAGTGGGTCATGGGCGGTTTCTACGAGAAAGCTTAATTGATCAACTGGGTCGATGCCAAAGATGTGGACACCCATGAGTATTGTTTTTCCTTCGTGGAGGCGCCCTCGATGACCTCACTCACTTTTCTGGTTAGTCAACATGTTGACGGCGGAGTTTCGGTTAGGCCAGTTTCGACACTGTACTTTTCCTTTTCTTGTCTTCCTAGTTGAGGCTTTTACTTGATTGTCCTTTAACAATCAAGTTTGTGTGTGGTTTTTGGTATAATCTTAAGCATAATCGGATCAATTTTTTTATTTTTTGTGTGTGAAAAGGCGTAAGGCTACATATCAAGTATGCCAGGTCCTTACAAATGTACCACATTCAAAATCTTGGGTGAGCCGCAGTCGTCTTCCGCATGCATTCACCAGCACCGCCCCATGAGCATAGCCTGATGCCTCCTCTGGGTCTCCGCCTCGGTAGAGCAAACTTTTTGAAACACAGGAACTTGTAGAAGCAACGGTCGGGAAATCATCGATGTAGACTAGGAGAAGTCGACGACCATGATCTGCGAAGCAAATCACCAGCCCGGAGAAAACAAATGCCTATAAGGGCCTGCAGGAGCTCCGAAGGACACGAAAGCCGGGCGATTTCAGATGGATCCATCGAAGACCTAAATCGACCGGATCCTAGAAGAATCGTTAGAGACATGGGTCCACACACCCTCAGCAGGCGCAAAGGACACCAACGAAACGTGGATAGGCAGGAAGAACATTATCCTTACCCTGGGGCAATGCTGCCGCCTCACCTCCTTATAAAAAACATGAAGACTCCAAAACAAAACCTAAAATAACGCCAATGTAGTTGTACAACAGATCTGAGACTTGTGTCGAACTCGTCGCCAAACAAAACCATGCGCTGACGCCTTCGCCGGTGGCCACCGATGATGAACACCATGTCTATCCTTCTATATGAAATCGTAGGAACACCGCCCTATTGACGAGATCCCGTCAAATTAAAAAAAACTACGCCGTTGTAGGCGCACCTGCAGGCGATCGCAAAGGAGAACATAGCCAGCTGTGTCTCCTACGCTCTGCTGGCGAACCATCAGCCAACCCAGTGGGACGACGATAGCCATGGCGTCACCATTTCCCTCGCGAACCTCACCTTCACCGGCGACGTACAAGGCACGGACTCCTGAGTAGGCCATGGGAGGCGGCGGGGCCTGGTGTCCCATGTGGGTCGGTCCGTCTCCCGTGTTCTACTCTTACTTGCCGGAGACCGGACCTTCACTTCATCGGTCTTATCGTCGGTGCTCATGGAGACGGCGGAAGCTGGTTGACACAGGCTTGGACGCCGGCCGCCGCCGACGTAGGATAGGTTTAGGGGTGGGTCTTTTTTTCTTCTGAATGTTCGAAATATAGTTAAATCCGTCGTGTTTGTATGAAATCCGTCATGTTTGTACGAAATCCGGTCATGTTTACATAAATTTCATTTGATTTGTTAAAAAATAGTTTGAAATGTATGCGGCTAGCATTGGATGTCCACCTCCATCATCCATGTCCGCGAAATGGTCCCCCTATCTGCGGACGGATGGAGAAGATTTTTTGCGGATTGCCGTCCTAAAAGACCGGCGCGAATGATTGATACCGGTGTCACCATAGTCCATATATCACATTGTATGGTTCTGTTGAAGCAGAGTTATCCTGAGGTCCAGTACTTGTTCCACTTGTAGTTGAGCCAAAGAAGACATTATTAAGAGTACGAGCAAATCACCATGGTTTCTATTCAAGGAACCCAAAAGGGACTCACCAAATCCACTTTTGGAGACTGTTCACCGATTTTAGGCTGCATGGACAGTTTATCAGAATTAGGTGAGCTGGAAGTGATATGACATGAATGCATCAGTCGAGGAGGGAGAGCACCTAAAACATGTCACGCCACTTCTGCTGAAGCTTCATCTCCGGGAAGGAAAAAAGAGCTGCGAGGCTACCAAGTTCTAGTAGTCAGCTTCGTCAACGAACATTCCGCGTCCAAAACAGCTTCGGTTGCTACTGCTCACGCAACACAAGGCATGCATGCATGGACACAGAGGAGAACCTGGAACACTGTAATGGATCAGCATAGTACTCCCTCCGTCCCACAATATAAAAATGTTTTTTACACTAATTTAGTTTACTTCTGTTCATCGGCGGAGTGAACAATGTGCCAATTATGACCGGATCATTAGCAGCTCGTTGACTAACTTGAGCAACTCTAGCTCCGTTTCACTGCATGGATCATAGTGGGAGCAATCTCAGTGTGAGTTTGGGTAGATGCAATTATTTTTTGGGCCCCGGCTGATATCTTAACAAGCTCTTTAGGTTAGACCGACACACAACACACAGGATATCTCCATGATTAGCTGTTTGCTCTGTATGACCTCCCAAGATTAAACTATGAGTAGTGTCGTAAGTGGACTGAAATTTGTATGGGCCTAGTGGATCGGTTATACTGTGTTGTACCTTCCCCTCGTTCTTTAGGAATAGGCTGCTTCCACGGGGAACATTCTGCATCGCTGTCAGAAGTACTCCGAATGATCAAATGGAGTCGCAACTAATGGAACATACCAACACTTATCTTGATCAAATGGAGCCTTGGGATGTCAGCTCCAAATGCAACACGCAGATCAAGTGTTGTCGAAACAAACAGGGGAGGTGGATCCAAGATGTTTCTTTGTTTCGTTTTCTCGGATCGATTTCTCTAGACGGGGTTTTGGCCTAAATAAAAGCATCATTTGACAGTAACACAATAATAAGCATATCAGGATGTTCAGAAGTGGTATTATGTTGAGATCTGAAAGTGGGAAGAAATGGCCCAGTATAATATACAGGGATATCAAGTTATCAGTTGGTGTGCCTACTACGTAAGATCATCAGCCCTTTCGCAAAAAAAAAAGGAAAATAAAAGAAAGATCATCAGCCGTGAGAAGATGGGATGTTATATATTTGTAAACATTCAAGAATGGCTGAGGTATGTGTTACTCTACAGAAACAGGACAACGATCTATGAGAGATACATCACATCTTGGCTATCTTTTGCACAGCTGTTCTCTCGACCTCACCTTTCTCCCTGGCATTACCAATTCCGTGCCATTCCAAGTGGTTGAAGAACTGAGTAATGCCATTTGCAAAAAGAACAAAAATAAAAATAAATGAGTAAACCTTTTCCGAACAACCCACACTTTCAAATGGACTATAACATACTGATGTATGTAGATATATTTTAAAGTGTAGATTCACTTATTTTACTCTGTATGTAGTCACTTGTTAGAATCTCTAGAAAGACTTATATTTGAGAACCGAGGGAGTGGTACCGAAATTGTGGTGTGTGCATGACAATTGCTGAAGATTCTGAACTCTGAAGCCTGAAAACCTCGGCCACCGCCTCGCCGTCTCAGTCTAATTCATTCCATCACGGTTGAAGCGTACAGAATACAAGTCGACGAACGGGATAGGTCAGAAAGATCTTGTGCAAGAACACAAAATGGAGTAGCGACGAAGCCGGCCCTGAGCGCCAGGGTGGGGCTGCGGCTGCCTCGTCTCCACGCCCCATCGCCATTGCTTGCTTCCCGATCTCGCCACCCCGGCCAGGCGGCCGAGACAGCCACGGTCTACCCACTCCATGTCACAAACGAACATACTCGCGACCATACAACCATCTCCATCTCGCACCAAAAACGAAAAGCGCAAAAAGAGGAATATCAATTAACAAGCAACAATTAAATATGCTGCCCCCAAAATACGCATGCACGCCAACAAGGCAAGTAACTGATGGATATGTTTTAGGCAATGCCAATGTAACCTCCGAATTAAACCCCCACCCCCAATGGAAGCTTTACAAGCTCGCGCGTTTCTCATTTGACCAACCCCATACACATACTCGTTCTACTACTACAGTGCGAAGGTAAATGTCGTAAAGGCTATTATCTAAAATTCCAAAGAAGGGAGGAAATTGAAGAGAATTAAAGCATGCTAAATATATAGAGAGAGCAAGTAATTAGGAGGAGGAGGGGGGGGGGGGG
>LR738715.1:252486012-252498443 GCA_902687465.1 Secale cereale | reverse complement strand
GGGGGGGGTGTTGGTGGAGAGGAGAGATCCCGCAACAATAAAAGAAGAAAGCAGGCGAACCAGACCAAACATACCAAAGGGAAGCAAGCAAAGGAAATCAACCCAAACACCCAACAAAGGGGAGGGAGGCACCAAACTCGTAAAGTGATAGCCTCGTATATAGCCAGGCGACACAGCCAGGCGAGAAGGACTGCCACCGCGAGAACGCGGGAGAGGAAGAAGAAGCAGCAGCTCTCCACTCCATTTCATTTCGTTTCATTTCGTTTCATACAGGGAGAGAGCTAGATAGGCAGTAGGAGCTAGCAAAGCGGCGAGCTAAAGCGGTTTTTGTTTACTCAATCTATCTTCCTTCCCTGGGCTTGCAAGCAAAGGCCGGCCGGCCGGGGAGGTCGTGGTAAGTTCCTTTAAAGCGCGGTAGCGGGACCGGGAGGCCGCCCAGCATGCAGCAGCGGCGCAAGTCGGTGTTCGGGTCGGCGCCCTACGCGATGAAGCAGGCCGCGCTTGGGGCGGGCGTGGCGGCGCGCAAGAACGGCACGCCGCTGTCCATGGCGGCGGTGGTCTTCTCGCTCTTCGTCTTCGCCACCTTCCTCTACAACGAGGACATCAAATCCATCGCCGACTTCCCCTTCGGCGCCGGCGCCGGCGCGCTCCGCGCCAAGTCCCCCGACCTCCACCTCCTGCAGGAGGCCGAGGCCGCCGCGCACCAGGCCGTCACCACGCTCGCCAAGCGCGGGGAGGAGGCCATCGTGCGTGTCGTCCTCGACGCGCCCGCCGCCGGGGCCATTCCGGCCGCCAAGAATGCCACCGGGACCGGGGTGCTGGTCACAAAGATCAGCGCCGTCTCCAACGCCAACACGGTTGGCGCCAATGCCGGCAAGGAGGAGGAGGGGCAGGAGAAGGACAGGGACGTGACGCTCCCGAACGTGACGGGAGGCGGCGGCGCAGAGGAGGCGAAGCGGCGGGAGGACGAGGAGGCGGCCGAGCGGGCGTCGACAGCGAAGGCCGCGGCAACGGCGGCAGCGCTGCGGACGGCGGTGAGCGTGCCGGCGACGTGCGACCTGTACCGCGGCAGCTGGGTGTACGACGAGGTGAACGCGCCGGTGTACAAGGAGACGCAGTGCGAGTTCCTGACGGAGCAGGTCACCTGCATGCGCAACGGCCGCCGCAACGACTCGTATCAGAAGTGGCGGTGGCAGCCGACCGACTGCGACCTCCCCCGGTACGTTTCTCTTCTTTTCCTTCATTCTCGTGCGACCGTTTTACGCCGGTTTTTCTGAGCGGTTTGTGGGGTTGCCACGCCGGAATGCGAGGCTGAATGGCCGGTCTGGTTTGTCAGCATGTACGAGCCGGAGATTATCATCGGTTTCTCTTTGTTTTCACTACTCCTGTTAATCTGGGAGACAAACATCACTAGGAGCTCCTAAATTATGTAAAGGTTGGCGTAAACACACCTAGACCCTGTTTGGTTGATAAGTCCTATGACTTATTTTAGTCCAAACTTATAAGTCATAAGTCCCTAAAAAGTCCCTACCTGTTTGATTCATGGGACTTAACATGTACTAGTAGACCATATTACAACTATAAGTCCCTATAAGTCCCTTTTTGAGAGTCTTATTTGATAAGTCCTAAATGCCCACTTTAAGTCCTATAAATCCCTGAAAACAAACACCCTCTTAGTCCTAGGAGCACTGTTCGACAGCTTCGACTTTCCAAACGGGAAACGTTTGTTTCGGCGCGACTAGGGATGTGGAGCTGAAAAGTGTTGAACATACTTTGAAATGCAGGTTCGACGCTCGGCTGCTGCTGGAGCGGCTGCGCAACAAGCGGCTGATGTTCGTGGGCGATTCGCTGAACCGGAACCAGTGGGAGTCGATGGTGTGCCTGGTCCAGTCGGTGATCCCCAAGGGCCACAAGACCCTCACCAAGTTCGTCAACAACGGGTCCAGCAACGTCTTCTACGCACACGTACGTGCCTAACCTATTATCTATTGTGCTGCGTGATCTAGCCTGAGAGGAAGGAGCTCCTGATCATGGATGGATGGTGACGGTGCAGGACTACAACGCGACGGTGGAGTTCTACTGGGCGCCGTTCCTGGTGGAGTCCAACTCGGACAACCCCAAGGTGCACAGCGTCCCGGACCGGGTCATACAGTGGCACTCCATCGCCAAGCACGCCAAGAACTGGGTCGGCGTCGACTACCTCGTCTTCAACACCTACATCTGGTGGCTCAGCGCGCTCGACATGAAAGTCCTGTAAGTTGACAGTAGCAACATTTCTCAGTTGCATTGCATGATAGCTCGACTGCTCGGTCGTGGCACTGACACCGTGATACGTACCTACGGTGACAGGAAAGGGTCGTTCGACGAGGGGGCTACCGAGTACGAGGAGGTGGACCGGCCCGTGGCATACAGCGAGGTGCTCAAGACGTGGGCCAAGTGGGTCGACCGCAACATTGACCCCAACAGCACCACCGTCTTCTTCATGGGCATGTCACCCAACCACATCACGTAAGCCCACTATACAGATTCAGATAAATATCATATGGTTTCCTTGAGAATTGGTTTATCGAGAGAGGGACCCCCGCGCGCAGTGAGGCCTCTCTTTCAATTAGGTGTTGAGTTGAGCCTGAGCATTGCCTTAATTCGGCAAAAGGCAAACAGTGACAGGGATTGTCAGATGTTAACTAAGAAGTCACATTTGCTTTACCATGTAAACTTAGTTGGTGGCGAGAGAGGACCCCTAACCTTCGGAGATGCACATGTGCCACCTATTCTCGATCATGCCGTTGTCATGCTAACCAAACTTCATGTCAACAACAAAACAGGCCGGAGGCATGGGGCAACCAGGGCGGCATCAAGTGCGCAATGGAGACGCTGCCGATCACGAACCGGAGCGCGACGCTGGACGTGGGCACGGACTGGCGCCTCTACGCGGGCGCCCAGGACGTGCTCAAGACGTTCCGGCGCGTGCCGGTGCACTTCGTGGACATCACGGCGCTGTCGGAGCTCCGCAAGGACGCGCACACGTCGGTGCACACGCTCCGGCAGGGGAAGCTGCTCACGCCGGAGCAGCAGGCCAACCCCAAGACATACGCCGACTGCATCCACTGGTGCCTGCCGGGCCTGCCCGACACCTGGAACCAGTTCCTCTACGCCCGCATCGTCTCCAGCCCCGCCACCCAGCAGTAGCCTCCCTCCCTCCCTCCCATAGTTAAAATTAATGGAGCTCCAACGAGGCTCCTCCAGTGAGTGTTGCATACAGATACAGATACAGAAGAGCTAAGGGCTGTTGAAAGAACACAAAGGATGGATGGATGCCCGCCATCTCTCTCTTTTTTCACCATTTTTCTGCTGGTTGCGTAAAGCTGTCATGTGCCGTTAACCTGTGATTCTTTTTGTTCAAGACAAATGGAAGGCTTAGGATAATGAAATGTGTGGTGGGCTGTGTTGACTGGCTCATTTCTTCACTCATGCTGAATCGTATGCTCCTTCTCTTTGCTCGCTTTCGTTTCATCCGACGAGTAGCCGTTCGACAACTACTGTGCACACGTACTATAACGCTAAGTAAAGATGTGCAGGGGAATGACCTAGTCTGCACTCCTATGTAGATAATATTACTACGTGGAATAAAGTTCTTAGCTCTAGAGGCATGCTTAGGTCTCCTTTCTCTTTACTTTCAAATCAAACTGGTAAAAGTGTCAACTGTCACGTACAAGATGTAATAAGGAGCAAATGATGAATGCAGATGCACTCAATCAGTCTAGTCCTGACTCAGTACTCAAAAAGGAACATTAATGGAGTAACTCACAAGACCAGGATCCATATACATTGTACAAATTTTCTGTGCATCTCTAACATGATCCTCAAAAACTTTTTTGAAACGAGGCAAAAGACTTGCCATTTCATTGATTAAGGAAGGAGGTTTTAGACAGGCTGCTCTTTCGTGCCGGTAGGCTTGAGCTCTTGCGTACCACCCTAGCATCCATGCCGATTCATGCCATGATGGCGCTCGACTTGCCTGTCAAGACCATTGCCGCGGCCAACAAGATATGTTGTAGCTTTCTGTGGAAAGGGTGTCGCGACGTGCAAGGTGGACACTGCCTGGTGGCCCGGGATCACGTGTGCACGCCAAAGGAGCTCGGTGGCTGGGGGGGGGGGGTGCCCAATCTCCGACTGTTGAACGCTACCCTTCGTGCTCGATGGCCTTGGCTTGAGAGAACGGATCCCCACAGACCTTGGAGCGAGTTCAACTTGCAAGTCCCCCGTAACACCCCGAGACACACTCGTAACTGCCAGATGTCGGCCAGTTATTCATCGCCGTTGCCATGCCATCTGCTTGCGTGTTGCATCTTGCCATGTCATCATGTGTGTTGCATCCTCATGTTTTCAAAACTTGCATCCGTCTGAGTCCCCCTCGTCCTTTTCGTTGTCCGTTCTGAGCTCAGACACACTCGCACGCGCCCGCGGCACCTCCGAATATTTATTTTATAAGTGGCCGGAAAATGTTCTCGGAATAGGATGAAAGTTGGCGCGTGGTCTTATTATAGCATAGGAAGACCGCCTGTCAAATTTCGTCGCATTCGGAGTTCGTTTGATAGCCCAACCGTTAAACATAGAGCGACATAGTCACCGGTTTATTCGTCGGACGTTTCGGTCTCCGAAACGTGCCCCCGGGCCACTCTTCTTCCTTCTCTTCTCAGCCCGAGGCCTCTCCACATAGCCCACCTACACCTCCTAGGCCCATCCTACCCCTTCCCACATCCAGTGTCGTCCGATCCCGATCGGAGGGCCCCGAAACGCGTTAAACAACTAACCCTAGCCCCCCTTTCCCTATATAAACAACCCCCATGCCAAAAATGGACTCCCCTACCCTTAAAGTTGATTTGCGTAGTGCATACCATCAAATTCGTATGAAATTGAGAGATGAATGGAAAACAACATCTAAAACTAAGTTTGGTTTATATGAGTGGTTAGTCATGCCTTTTGGGTTAACTAGTGCGCCTAGTACTTTCATGAGACTAATGAACGAAGTTTTACGTCCTTTCATTGGACGATTTGTGGTAGTCTATTTTGATGATATACTGATTTATAGCAAATCTTTGGAAGAACATTTGGAACATTTACGTGCTGTTTTTATTGCTCTACGTGATGCACATTTGTTTGGTAACCTTGGGAAGTGCACCTTTTGCATCGACCGAGTATCTTTTCTTGGCTATGTTGTTACTCCACAGGGAATTGAAGTTGATAAAGCCAAGATTGAAGCTATTGAGAGTTGGCCGCAGTCCAAAACGGTCACACAAGTGAGGAGTTTCCTTGGCCTCGCTGGTTTTTATAGGCGTTTTGTGAGAGATTTCAGCACCATTGCTGCATCTCTCAACGAGCTTACAAAGAAGAATATGTCTTTTGTTTGGGGTACCGCACAAGAAGAAGCCTTCACGGTATTGAAAGATAAGTTGACACATGCTCCTTTACTCCAACTTCCTGATTTTAATAAGACTTTTGAGCTTGAGTGTGATGCTAGTGGAATTGGATTAGGAGGTGTGTTATTACAAGATGGCAAACATGTTGCATACTTTTTTGAAAAATTGAGCGGGCCTAGTCTGAACTATTCTACTTATGATAAAGAATTATATGCTTTTGTTCGGACTTTAGAGACATGGCAACATTATTTATGGCCCAAAGAATTTGTTATACATTCTGATCATGAATCTTTGAAATGTATTAAAAGTCAAGCTAAACTGAATCGTAGACATGCTAAATGGGTGGAATTCATTGAGACTTTCCCTTGTGTCATTAAACACAAGAAGGGTAAAGAAAATATTATTGCTGATGCTTCTCGTCGCTATACTATGCTTTTACAACTTGACTTCAAAATATTTGGTTTGGAAACCATCAAAGATCAATATGTG
This sequence comes from Secale cereale, assembly GCA_902687465.1. NCBI lineage: Eukaryota > Viridiplantae > Streptophyta > Magnoliopsida > Poales > Poaceae > Secale > Secale cereale. Next base: position 252,492,534 of record LR738715.1, on the reverse strand, counting down.
CATGATGTTGATTTTAAAGATGTAATGCAGAATTGTAAAGAAGGAAGAACATGGAAGAAGTTCGTTATTAATGATCGCTTTGTATTCCGTGCTAACAAGCTATGCATTTTTGCTAGCTCTGTTCGTCTTTTGTTGTTGCAGGAGGCGCATAGAGGAGGATTAATGGGACACTTTGGCGTGAAGAAGATGGAGGACGTACTTGCTACACATTTCTTTTGGCCAAAGATGAGACGGGATGTTGAGCGTTTTGTTGCTCGCTGCACTACATGTCAAAAAGCTAAGTCACGACTCAATCCTCATGGTTTATATATGCCTTTGCCTGTACCCAGTGTTCCTTGGGAGGATATATCTATGGACTTTGTTTTAGGTTTACCTCGAACAAAGAAGGGGAGGGATAGCATATTTGTTGTCGTGGATAGATTTTCGAAAATGGCACACTTTATACCATGTCATAAAAGCGATGATGCTGTTAATGTTGCTGATTTGTTCTTTCGGGAAATTATTCGCTTGCATGGTGTGCCAAATACTATTGGTTCAGATCGTGATACTAAATTCCTTAGCCACTTTTGGATATGTTTATGGGCTAAGTTGGAGACTAAACTGCTTTTTAGTACTACTTGTCACCCCCAAACTGATGGACAAACTGAAGTAGTCAATAGAACTTTGCCTACTATGCTTAGGGCTGTTTTGAAGAATAATAAGAAAATGTTGGAAGAATGATTGCCTCATATTGAATTTGCTTATAACCGTTCATTGCATTCTACTACTAAGATGTGCCCTTTTGAAATTGTGTATGGTTTCCTACCTCGTGCACCTATTGATTTGTTGCCTCTTCCATCTTCGGAGAAGGTTAATTTTGATGCTAAAGAACGTGCTGAATTGATTTTAAAAATGCATGAGTTAACTAAGGAAAACATTGAGCGTATGAATGCTAAATATAAACTTGCTGGAGATAAGGGTAGAAAACATGTTGTGTTTGCACCTGGAGATCGTGTTTGGTTACATTTGCGTAAGGATAGATTTCCTAATTTGCGCAAATCAAAGCTAATGCCACGTGCTGATTGTCCTTTTAAGGTGTTAGAGAAAATAAATGATAATGCATATAAACTTGAGCTACCTGCAGATTTTGGGGTTAGTCCCACTTTTAACATTGCATATTTGAAGCCTTATTTGGGTGAGGAAGATGAGCTTCTGTCGAGGACGACTTCATTTCAAGAAGGGGGGGGGGGGGATGATGAGGACATCAATACCATTGTTACACCCACAGCCCCTACTGTTACATATACTGGACCAATTACTAGAGCTCGCGCACGCTAATTAAATTACCAGGTACTTTCGTTTCTTGGTAATGATTCTAATGTTCATGAGAATATGATGCTGCCTAAATTGGATACATTTGTTTTGCTTACAAATGAAGGGCCTAGCTTGGAGAAGGGTGAACATTGGAGCAAGAACACGCATGGAGTTGATGGCATGCGCAAGGGGATCAAGAACGGAGTTACAAGTGATGATTTCAGGACTTTGAAGCCACCATAAGGAGTGCATGCAGCCTTGGACGAAATATACAAGATGCCACTTCATAAATTTCGTCTAGAGGCTATTCTAGGTGCTGCGTCACCTATTATTGGGCCAGGCCCATGTATTTTCGAAATACTTAAGTATAGGTTGTTTTTAGAGTCCATATGTGTGGGGAAACAAAAGTTAGGGTTGGTTTCGGACCCCTCCTCCAAGGGCCATGAAATTCCCCTCCCCCCTCTTCCTCCATATATACAACCCTTAGGTCGTCGTTTAGACTTTGGGTTTTGTTTAGATTAAAAGTTCGCCATAGCTGCAACTTCGCGTACTTCGTTTGTGTTCAACGGCCAGACAAAGGCGTCACAGAACCCCACCTTGATCAATAAAGCTTTCCTCTTATATTCGCAATATCCAGATTGCAATCTTAGTTTCTTGCTTGTTCTTCATTTGTTTGCAGGAAACAGACCTTCGTGGTCAGGTTGATCGTGCTCCGGTGTGGTCAATAACCTCTCGGAGTTGGTTTAGCGATTGCTAAGGCGCGACGTCCTCGCACGTTCGTAGTCGGATCGTCAAAGTCGACTTCCTCCAAAACGATAGCCACCATCTCATCAAAAGACGGGACACCTTTGCCTCTATCACGCGGCCAACCACAGCGCGCCACGCGTCCCCCCTGCCTTCCCACTTCGTCGCGGCCCGGATCTGTCCCGCCGCGAGCCGGATCGGGCTCGAACCGCCGTCGCCGCGCGCCCGAGCGCTCGCTCGCAGCCGCGTTCGCCTCCCCCCGCGCGCCTCCGCACCGCTCCTCCTGATCTGTCTCGCCGGAGTACACCACCGGAGCCGCCCGCTGACAACCCCAGGTCCCCCCTCGCCAACCCCGTCCTTTTCCTCCTTCGAGTGCGCCGTCCCTCTCAAATCTCGCGTGCTCTCTCCCTGTCCTAGCAGGTTCGGGCGCAGCCGCCACCGCCTGACGAAGCCGTCGCCGCCGTGCCTCCTTCCGGCCAGATCCAGGGCGGGTCTGGCAAGATCCATCCGTCCCGCGCCCGTTCTCGCCGCCCCCGGCCTTCTTCCGTCGACCGGCACCGCCGTCGACAGCTGCTGACGCCACCACCTCGCCTGCTCGCGAGGGAGACGACGACCCCGCTCTCGTGGGCCTCCTAGGCACTCGTTCCGCTCGCCTTCCCCGTGGGCCCGTGCATGGGCCTCCCAGGGCCCAGCTCCTCCGCCCCAGTCGCCAGCCCACCTGCCTCTGCCACTTCTCGGCCCAGCTCCGCGCCGGCCCGCTCCACCGTCGACCTGGGCCGAAGCCCATGGTGAGCCTTGCTCTTCCCTCGCCCGAGCGTAGAATATTTAACATGCGCTCGTCCTTTTTTCCAGAAAATGTTTAAGTCCCTAAAATGTTGTAATATATGTGCATCTTGTGTGGTTGATAACTTCTTGCATGAGTGTCCAAATGGAGCATATAATATGTCAAAATGTTCGTCTCGTGATGCTCTTCATATTATTGTACTGTGACATGCTTGTTTGAGTTCATATTGATGCCCTAATCATCGTTGCAAAAGTGCTAAATATTATAAACTGCTGATAACTATTGTTATGTTAGCATGTTTGTGAGGTTGTATCTTTGTGCATGTTGGTCCAAATGGAGTGTATGATATGTCAAAATGTTCATTGTGAAGTGCTCTACATGATAGTTGCTGTTGCATTCATGTTAGGTGCCATATTTCCATGTTTATCTCTGTTGCAAAAGTGCATGTGTTTGTTAAGTGATGAAACTTGTTATGAGATGCTGATTTGTCTTTTTCATATCTTTATGTGTGATTTTTGTTTGAGCTACATGTCAATATGTTTTAGAAGCACAACCATGTCATCTTTGCTGTGGTGCAATCGACTTTTCTTGATATGCCTTGTGGTGATTGCAACAAGCTTGCAAAGTGACCTACTCGTTGTTGACTGTTTTCGTACACTTGTTGAAAATTGCTAAGTCTGAAACTGTATAACCTGATGCCATGTTTGCTTGATGCCCCACTCAAATCCATGAATATTTTGAGTTGTCCAATGATCATGTCTTGTTGTCCATGTTATGCTCTATTCATCCATGCCCTTGTTTGCATATATGGCCTGCTGTAGCATGTTTATTTCTTGCTCTCAAGTTGCTATAAAATGTTTCTGTCAGCCTGTTATCAGCAAGTTCAGTTTTGCCATGTGAATAGCTTGTGATCTATGCATCCTATGACCATGTTCTTGCCATGAGTAGCTTCTTAAACATGCCTTCATGTTGTTGGTTATCTTTATATGCCATGATGTGCTTTGAGATGAGTTGCACAAGCTTGCAAACATGCCTACTTATCGTTGTTGCTGCCATGTTTAGCTTATTTTCACTAAGTCTGTGAAACTGTTATCTTGTGCAATATTGCCATGATGTCTTGAGCATGTTCTAGTGGTGTTTTGTAGTAGCTCATTGGTCATGCTTGTAGTGCTGGACATGTACATGCTTTCCATGCCCTTTGTTGCCATGAAATATTATTGTATCATGTTGTTTTGATGTCAACTAAGTGTCATGTTGTTGTTTTTGGACAGTTTGTTGTTCTACCTTGTTTCATGTGTATGTGTTGAACCGTTGCTTGGTTTTGAGCGTGTCCTATATGAAACTTTTGTGTTTTTGCATGTAGATGCATAATAACATGTTGAATACCTGTTTGGGGTGTGTTTGCTTGATGTTTGGATGCATTTTGCATCAATGCCATGCTTGTCTTGTTTTGCTCATATCTTCTACTCCCTCCGTCCGCTAGAAAGTGTGCGTATGGCTCGAGTAGTTTTCCCAAAATAAGCGTACGTCTGGCTCCACAGCGATCCACCGAGGTAATTTTGCGTCACCCCCTCGGTCTATGCCTCGAGGCAACCGCAGCGATCGACCACCCAATCCACTCGTTTTCTCCCCCAACGACCCGATCCACTCGTCCTCTCCCTAAAATTCCCCCAATCTTCCTCCTCTCCCATAACGCCTCTCCTACCCCGATCCAATCCCAGCTCGCTGGGAGTCAATCCTCCAATCCAAGGCAGTAGCTGGTCATCGGGAGATTAATGGCGGCCAGTCCATATAAACTCCCAGTACGGTGTGCCTCACTGGAGCCATGGCGGGTGGCGGAGCGGGCGGAGGAGCGGAAGCCGACGATGGCCAGCGAGTCGTGGCCGTCGCGACGGCCGGCGGCGCTACACGCGAGCGCGGAGGATCTGGTTCTGGAGGCCCTCACCGTGCTCGTGCAGTCAAGTTTCGAGCGCGTACGCCCTCGTACATCCTTCGGCGGCGGCGATTCGGTTGCGGCGCTAAGATCCTTGACCTGGACGAGGACATAGGGGCTGATGGTGAAGCAGGTGTAGGCCATGGAGGCGCTGTACCCGGCGCTACATCGGTTCATGCGGCTAACCAGGTCGGCGCGGCAACATGTGCTAACCAAGTCGACGGCACGGCGGCATCAGTGCGTCCGGGGGCTGACCATGATGGAGCGGCCGCAGGTAGTGCTGGGAATGCAGCGGAGAAGATGAGCAAGCACTACTAGCTCCGTAAGTTGGTTGGATGCAATCTTCAATTTGTTTGACTTTTAGTTTGGCTGGATGTAGCAAGTATGGCTGCGTATTATGTTCTGCAAGTATGAAAATTGATTCGTACTATTGGAGTATGGAAAATATTATTACTATGGATGATCTATTGTTATGGTGATTAGTGTCCTGGATGATCTCTTGTTATGACAGTAATTTTAGGTTGGATAAATGGTACTATGTTGATGAATAAACAATTAAGTTCTGGTTTCTGTAGCTACTTCGAGTACAAAGATGATGGACTTTTAGATTGTCAAATTTGTTCAACTTATTTGACATGAAAATAACTCTAACTATGAATGCTAGATAATGGATACTTTAGATTGTCTATTTGACTTAATAGAACACATATGAAAATTACTTTCGCTATCGATGCTAAATGATGCATAATTTCATATTTTTATATTTTGTTCCAATTTTAAGTTGGATAAATAATTGGATAGACAAAAGATGAAATGAATAAACAGTTGGATAAATAGTTGTTACAACATTCTGTTGAATAAACAATTGGATAGACAAAATTGCCGCATCTAATATTACAACTTCTAGCCGGCTAAGGCCTGCATGACGCTCTCATATAGTTTGCGATCACAATCTAAAACATCAGGAAGATTTCCTACCCGTTCTAGGCCATCCTTGTACATGTGAGGGATCTTGTAGTCGTTGCCTCCACCTCTCTTCATGACCTCAATTAAGCAGCCTTGTAGTGTTAGGAAAATTATGTTTATCTTATTCGCATCATAGGTATCATATTCATGTTGCACATTGTTGATTAGATCATCTAAATTGTTAGACACCAGCGTATCCGACATGGACTGTAGTGAAGAAAATAGGCCAAGGTCTAGGCAATTCATATCGGGTGAGTTTGAGGGCTATTGCATGAGGCGAATATCAAGCCCAGTTTGGGCAACGGCATTAAGGAAACCTGGGTCATTACTTGGGACATGTGAGGATGCATTGTCTTGCTGGATCCATATGGTCTCACCTGCGAGCTCTTGAGGCCAAACTTCTTGAATAGCTGGTAGTACATTTTCAATCAAAAATTGCCTCGAGGTTTCTCTCTTTACCGAGATTGTTTTGGTGATTAGTGTCCCTCTTGGACGGTAATCACTTTTCCTTGGCGCTGGCTCCTACAAACAACAAAGCAAATCAAGTTAGATTAAGTACTGATGTGTATAATAAATAAACGAATTAAAAGTTGAAATTCACCTTTTTGATAAAGGGCCAAATGCCTATCTTCCCATCAAAAATGCAAATACCTTCTGCATTGTATCTAGGCCTGGCTATAGCAACTAAAAACATGATTTTGCCAATGGAGTTCTTATTTTGCACAGTCCTATGTGGGTCTTCTTCTGATGGCAGCTTGTAGAATTTCATGGTCTTCTGAGTGGTGTTAAACCACTTTTCATC
>LR738715.1:252462683-252478848 GCA_902687465.1 Secale cereale | reverse complement strand
TTATAAAACTCATCCTTAATTCCTGCAGCTTCAAGGAATTCATCACATGGGAACATCATCGCACGTGCTGGATTTGTGTCTTCCAACAACTCTAGGGGCACATGATCTTCATTGTAGCTCACCCTAGCAGTCGAGGGTGAAGCTACGGCTCTAGTAACTCGATCGGAGCGCGCGGGCTTCTTCTTCTCAAGCCACCCCTTTGCCCTTCCTAACAAACTCATTTCTGAAATTTTTGGCAAATTACAAAAACAAGGATTTAAACAAAGTGGGTTAAGGCAAACTACTCAACTCACTTACCTAAGGCATAAACTTGCATCAAAACTTGGAAAATAAATTTCTACACATGCATGCAAGCTCATCTACACAGCACCAAGAACTACTAAATACTCACAAATGAAGCCACCAACCAAAAATCTAATTGGAGGGGTGGAGGAGTTACATACCAGGGAGTATTTGTTCAAAATCTCAGCTCGAATGATAGGCTGTAGAGAGAGATCGAAAATTGCCTCCAAGAACAGCAAGAACGCAAGAACAGGTACAGAACTCGTGTTTTCGGAGAGAAAGAGAGAGAGGAAGAAGACTCACCTGGAGGCGGGACATGTGGGCCCCAGGCGCCCTATGGGCGCGGCCAGGGGGCAGGCCGCGCCAGCTGGCCGCCTGGGCCACTGGTGGCCCCCCCTGGTCAGCCCCAGGTGCCTCTGGGTCACTCCCGGCATGAAAATTTTTATTTTTATTTTTTTGGAATTTTTCTGAAAACTTCACTGTTGAAAATTTTTTGAAGTTCAAAAAGCTGCAAAACTTTCTGAAAACTTAAAGCAGTGATTAGTATTGTGAAGCTTCAAAAACACAAACACTTGGTACAGCAAGGAGAACAAAAGCTAAAACAAATGAAAACATAACAAGCTCAACTTTTTACCTATATAAAACATGCTCACTAGTAAGGTTGATCAAGTCTTACCAACAAACCGGCGATATATAGAGCAAAAAGTCCCACCTCTTACGAAGTGATCATTGCACCTTTACTTTAATGGACATTGTCCCCACCATAATAGTTTTGTATTTGTGGTGCACATGTAGTGGACAGTCCCATTCTCTAATCTTCACGGTCTTGATATTTTCTATAGAGTTGAGGCCATGCCTCTTGTCGGTCTTCTTTGGAAAATACACCGTGTGTTCTTTATCATTCACATTGAAGGTAACCTTTCCTTTATTGCAATCAATAATAGCACCTGCGGTGTTAAGAAAAGGTCTACCAAGAATAATGGACATGCTCCCATCCTCGGGCATGTCAAGCACGACAAAATCAGTAAGGATCAAACAATTAGCAACTTCTACGGGAACATCCTCACAAATACCTATCGGGACGGCTGTTGACTTGTCAGCCATCTGAAGAGAGATATCTGTAGGAATTAGTTTCTCTAAACAAAGCCTCTTGTAAAGAGAGAAAGGCATAACACTCACTCCTGCTCCAAGATCACATAAAGCAGTTTTGACATAATTATTCTTTATGGAGCAAGGAATGGTGGGTATACCTGGATCACCAAGCTTCTCAGGAATCTTGCCACTGAAAGAGTAGTTATCAAGCATAGTAGATATTGCTTCATTAGGAACTTTTCTTTTATTAGTAACAATATCTTTCATATATTTTGAATAGGGAGGTAACTTAATAGCATCAGTCAAAGGGATTTGAAGAAAAAGAGGTTTCATCCACTCACAAAACTTATTGTAATGCTCTTCTTCTTTAGATTTGAGAGACTTACCTAGAAAGGGCATGGGTTTCTGTATCCATGGTTCTCTTTCCTTCCCATGTCTTCTTGCGACGAAGTCTTCTCTAGTGTACTTCTTGCGTTTGTCAGGTGCTTCTTCTTCTCGAACTTCAGGAGGATCATTCTTCTCCTTATCCTTATCTTCAGGTTCGGCACCGTCTTCAGTCTCAGCATCGGAGGTAGATATACTGTTGGGATCAACAACTGGCTCTTCACTTGTAATAGGATCATTGGAATTGTCAGCCTCATTGTGTTTCTTCTTCTTCTTCTTTGGAGAGCCAACAATTTCTTCTTCCTGCATTTGAGAATCTTGCTCGATTCTCCTCGGATGCCCCTCTGGATAGAGAGGATCTTGAGTGCTAGTTCCTCCTCGGGTCTTAATCCCGAAGGCCTGTAAATCATCTTGTTTGGTATTGTTAGCAAGCAAATCTTTTTGCACATTAGAAATTTGTTCAAGCTGAGTTTGAACCATATGAAAATGCTTCACAAGACATTTAACATCATTAACTGTTCTACCTAGAACATCAAGCAAACTTTTGATAGCAAGGGAATTATCATGCAATTGACTTTGTATCCTCTCATTAAAATGACTTTGCTTCATAATAAAATTATCAAGCTCATCTAAACATTGATCAGGAGGCTTACCATGAGGGATGTCACTTGCGTTGAAATCTAAAAGAGAGTGTACCTCTACCATAGGAGGGTGAGTGGTAGGCTCACACAACTTCTCAATAGGGGGTAGATTCTTCACGTCTTCAGTTTTAATACCCTTCTCTTTAATAGACTTCCTTGCTTCTTGCATATCTTCGGGGCTTAGAACAAGCATGCCCCTCTTCTTTGGTGGTGGAGGTGGTTCAGAGATGGACCAATCTTCATGGTTTTTGGCAATCCTGCCCATCAATTCTTTTGTATTGTCCGGTGTTATTTTCCTGAAAACACAACCAGCACAACTATCCAAATAGGACCTGGATTCATCAGTTAGACCAGCATAAAATATATCGATTAATTCATTCTTAGGGACTCCATGTCCTGGTCTAGCCTGGATCAGACTACAGTACCTCCCCCAAGCTTTAGGGAGGTGCTCATCCTGCAACTGTTTAAAGTTATAAATTCTTTGTAAAGCAGCATGTTGCATATGAGCAGGAAAGTACTTATCAACAAAAGAGTGAGCTAAGTCTTGAGGACTCTTAATGGAACCACATGGTAGTGCATCATACCATGTTTTAGCACCTTCCTTCAAAGAGAAAGGAAGAAGCTTAGTCACATAAAAGTTTCGTATCTTTTCATTCGTGGTAAACAAGCCACCCAACTCAGTGAGTTTGGTCAGGTGTGCAATAGCATCATCATTTTCTCTGCCATAAAAGGGGTCAGCTTCAACCATAGATATAAGTGAAAGATCAACAGAGAAATCATAATCAGGATCATTGATGCATATAGGAGATGTAGCAAATTCAGGATCAGGAATAGTCTTGTTCTTCAAGGAGTGTTTTTCAAGCAGCTTCTTAATAGCTTCAGGGTCAGAGTCGGCAAACTCTGTCAGTTCCCTGCATAAATCATCATCAAGCATAATATAATCATCATCAAGGAGTCTCTCCTTGAGTTTACTCAAATCAGGATAATCATAAGTTCCACCAATAGGGTAGCGAGTAACAGGAATTTCAATTCCAGATTTTTTTGCAGCAGCAGCGATCTGTTTCTCAAGAGCATAACCAAGTGAACCAATATCATCAAGAGTAGTAGAAGCATCATCAAAAGTATCGGACATAGTAACAGATTGAGTAGAAGCATCATGTGGTGGTGGTGAGGCAAACTTACTCATAACACAAGGTGAATCAAGTGTAGCACTAGTGTTCAGGACAGTACATCTTCTTGTAGTGGATAGTAAGATCGGAACCTTGGGGTCTCCTTTCTTACCCATAGCGGATGAAGTGCAGCAGGTAGGATACTTCAAGTAGACTTGTAAATATTGCTATGCTCCCCGGCAACGGCACTAGAAAACGGTACTTGATAACCCTCAACCGTAAGGGATCGAGATAGTCTTCGCGGGTAATAATAACCCAATTTATAGATTCGACACACGGGGAGCCAAAGAGTATTTATAAGCTTTGACAGTTGAGTTGTCAATTCAACCGCACCTGAAATATACTTACTTGCAACAAAAGATAAGTGGTAACGGTGATATGATAGTGATGGTGGTGATAGAAAAAGTGAATAGCAAAAGTAACAACTAATAACCAGCAGGATTGAAACACTGTAGGCTAGGGAGATGGATGGTTGGGCGCTGCATGGATGAGATACATCATGAATCTAACTTGGGGCAAGGCACACAGAAAAGTAATGATCATCTAGGCAAATATCAAACATTAGGCATGTATCCCACAGGTAGTTGTACGTTCTTGCAATAAGAACTTGCACAACATCTTTTGTCCTACCATCCCGCTACGAACGGGGCCAAAAGGAACTTATGGAGATTAAGGTACTCATGTCAAAGAGCACCGGAACAAAGCAATAAACTCAATGGATACATGGAATCCTCAAATTATGGACCATCCCCTTTGGTGTCCCAAGCTGTCACCTTTGGGATCGCCGGTTCCAGACCATAATAGGTGCAAACAACTCATAGATAGGATCAAGAACACAAATATATTCATGCAAACACATAGGGTTCAGATCTGAAAACATGGCACTCGGGCCCAAAGTGACAAGCATTAAGAGCAAAAAGTTGAAGCAAAGATGATAAACACCAAAGTAGATGATAGGCAACATACCCCCAACAATCTGATAAACTATTACATGATCTAACTCATCCAATCCCTACCATCCCCTTTGCCTACAGCAGGGAATTACTCACACATGGAAGGAGAAGTCATGGAGGGAGGATGGAGTGGTGATGATGATGACGATGGCGACGATCTCCCCTCTCCGGAGGCCAAATCAGCCTCCAGATTAGCCCTCCCGAAGAAGAACAGAGGGTGGCGACGGCTCCGCGACGGAAACTGGAAAAACGACTTTTGTTTTGGGGTTTCCTCGCCACGGGAATAAATAGGAGCCAAGGTAGGGCACCAGAGGGGGGAGGACCCTCCCAAGCGGCCTCCTGGCGCGGCCAGGGGTGGGGCCGCGCCAGCAGGGCGCCTGGGGCCCCCCTGGCTGCCCTCTGGCCCCACTTCTGGCACAATGGCCCTTCGGGTGCGTGGATTTTCTGTGATTTTTCTTGGAATTTTCTGAGACACCTAAAAATCCATTTTCCTGCACACAATAAAACCATACAGGCAGCTCTGCTGAAAACAGCGTCAGTCCGGGTTAGTTTAGTTCAAATCATGCAAGAATGAGGGCAAAACAATAGCAGAAGTGTTTGGAAAAGTAGATACGTTTGAGACGTATCACACCTTCCCAGCAAACCGTTGTTTGGCTATGTTACCCGCTTCCTCAGCCCCTCTTATAGCGTTGTTAGTTGCAGGTGAAGATGAAGATTGCTCCAACATGGAGCTGGACCTTGTTGGAATATCACAATATCTATTAATTATATTAATGCATATATATACTTGGCAATGGGTGAAAGGCTTGGCCTTTTGCTCGGTGTTTTGTTCCACTCATGCCGCCTTAAGAACCGATAAACCGGCATTATGTTCCTTGATTTTGTGTTCCTAACACGGTTGGTGTTTATGGGCCCCCCTTGATAATTCGCACTGCTTAAAGCTTTTCCATCAAGACCCAACCTTGGTACTACATTTTCCTAATAACAAAAAAAACTAGCATAGGGACCGGCTAGCACCCGAGGACTCTTAATCAACCCCCGGGCCAGTGCTCCTCATGAGTGTTGGTCCAAACCTGTCAACCGCCAGTGACCGCCAGGGGCAACTCTGGTATTTTGGTCTACCAGAAGTTTGGAAAATCCGATCGTGGCCTGAGACGAGATACGCGCGGCTCTTATCAGGGTGTCGGCACGTCGGGAGGTCTTCCTGGATTAGTTTTACCTTTGTCGAAATATCTTGAGCACGGGATTCTGAGAATACTCGGGTCTTCCCAACTTGGAGTTGCGACTCCGCAGATCGTGAGCTTGTGGTGGGCTAAGTTGGGACACCCCTGCAGGGTTTGATCTTTCGAAAGCCGTGCATGTGGTTATGTGGCAGATTGGAATTTGTTAATGTTCGGTTGTAGAAAACTTGACAGAGGATCCGAAATAAAATACACAACCGCGTGAGTAACCGTGACCGTCTCTTTTCATTTTGAGAAGAGAACATGGTGAGGTTATGTTTGACTCGTAGGTAGTTCAGGATCTCTAGCGATCATTACTAGTTTGCGACCGTTTGCGTAGATGCTCATCTTATTCTTGTACTCGTAAGTTAGCCACCATACTTTTGCTTAGCCGCTGCTGCAACCTCACCACTATCCTTTCCATACCCAATAAAGCTTTGCTAGTCTCTGATACGTCCAAAACGTATCTATAATTTATGCTTGCTCCATGCCTCTTTTGGGTGATATTGCTATGTTATTTATACACTTCCATACACTTTTGATCATATTTGGACTAACCTATTAACTCAGTGCACCCCAGTGCCAGTTTCTGTTTTCGGCTGTTTTTGTATTTCAGGTTTTCACGTTACGAGAACTGCCAGGAAAAATCCAGAAAAATTATATAAACAATCAGCGTTCCAGAACCTACCGTGCGCCCGAAGGACAGCCGAGGGGGGCACCAGGGCTCCAGGCGCCCTGGCGGCGCCCCCCCCCTGGGCCGCGCCGGGGGGGCGCCTGGGCCCCCCGAGCCCCGTCTGGTGCCCCCCTTTGGCATATATTTAGAGCGTCTCCCGAAACCCTCGAGACGGGAACTCTTATTCGCGATCTCATCTCTGTTCCGCCGCCGCCGCCGCTTCCAAGATTGGGAGCACCAGGAGAACTCTTCCCGGCACCCTGCCGGAGGGGAGGATCACCACCGGGAGCCTCTCCACCACCATGGACGCCTCCCGGATGAGTTGTGAGTAGTATCCCTTGGACCATGAGTCCATGACCAGTAGCTATGTGATGTTCTCCTCCCGTTCTTGTGCTTCACTAATTAGTCCTCGTGAGCTGCCCTACATGATCGAGGCACATATGTAATCCTTATGCTGTTGCTATGATGAGTTTGCTGGGATCCGATGGATTATGAGATTATGTTCAGATTGTGCTTGAGTAATATATTTGATCTACCTCTTTTATATTTATGTTCATAAGTAATTCTTGCATGTTCTCCGTTGTTATTTATTGCTTTGGCCGAGTAATAGGTAGTGACTCCAAGAGGAAACGTTATGCTTGATTGTGGGTTCATGCCCCTCGATGACTAGTTTGAGTGACAGAAACATGAGTCTAGGGGATGTGCTGTTGCCACAAGGGGGAAAACAACGGTGCTTGTGCCCGCGGGTGCAAGGATTGTTTACTTTACGCAAAGTTCTTTTAATGTAGTTGTCTGTTGCATTGTGTTTACACTATGGGTGGGACTCGCAACTTAATACCAGCGAGATGTTCTGGATAGATATCTCAAGGTGGATGCTTAGTAGTAGATATTGATGGATTTCGGTCTACTTACTTTGGCGTACCGCCCATGCTTTGAACCTCAACCTTTCTTGTAATGTAGTCAGCACTGGTTTGCGTTCGTGGTCCTGTCAATTGCCCAGCTGTAATTCGTTTACCTCACATAGTTGTTTTATCGTCTTTTGGGAGAGAGACATCACTAGTGAACATCATGAGACTCCGGTCCATATTACCATCATTGATCACATCCGCTATTTACTTTTCGCTTTTACTTACTATTGCAAACATTATCTATCACCACTATCACTTGCGTTTAATCCTTTGTGAACTACAAGGCCGGAGGGATTGACAACCTCTCTGTACTCATTGGGAGCAAAGTTATTTTTATCTGTGTGCAGATCCACGTTGACTGCTAATATCTGGCGCCATAGCAGTTGACACCTTCTTGTTGAACCTAGGAGTCTCTGGGGATTCGATCCTTGGTATCTTTGCCAAGGGAAAAACTTCCGCAACACTACATCTCACACCTTCCACTTGGGGTAACCAACGAGGGGCGAGAAGCCTAGCAAGAGTTTTTCTGGCGCCGTTGCCGGGGACTCCACTCTTCAGGATAGGGGAGTTGCATGCTATCTTTTACCTTTGCTTTTTAGTCTTATTAGTTTACCTTTCAGTTTTTGCTTTAGTACCTTTTTATCGAAAATCACAAAAAATTATTTACCTTTCTGTTAGTAGTCCTTTCTGTTTAGCCAAACATGTTAGGATTTGGTGGTTTGAGGGAATCAGAAGTTCTAGATTTCCATCAAAGGGATGGAGAAAATATGAAGAGGGCCTGGGACAGAATTTCTAATGCACATAGGAGAATAATGCCTTGGATACCTATAAAAATTGTGCTTAGAAATTTTTATCATGGTCTTTTTAAATGGTGTAAACACCCTCTTGACATTATAGTCGAGGGAGATTTCCTAGAATGTGATGAAGCTAGAGCTCTTGAAATTATACATGGTCTATCTAGTTACTTTGTTTATGATCATAATTTTGATACTATCATAGATAGACTTGTGACTATTGAAAAGAGAATGGATGCTCTAGACTTAATGAAAGTAGAGAAACCCAAACTTAATAAGAGAGATATTTTGGAAATAGACAATGATTGGGAGCCTTTTGTTAGGATTAGCATCTCTAATCAAGACTTCCTTGCTTATTGTGATATTGGATCTATGGTTTCTACTATGCCAAAAATTGTTCATGATTCTTTAAAATTTAACATGGATAGATTATCATCTCATCATGAACACACTAATGGAGATATTTCTGAAATCCAGGGAAGAATAAAAGATGTACCAGTTAAATTCCTTAAAGGGATTGCAATGATTGATTTCTTCATCATGGAGCCAAACCAAGGAAATATAGTGCTTGGAAGGGACTTCCTCCGAGCAGTTAAAGGCTTCATTGATATAGGTAAGGGACAAATCCGCTTGCGCGGAAAGGCAAAAGGTGTGTACCCCTTTCCTAGAAGGAACAAGAGTGAACTTGTTGAGGAACCATTTGAAGCAATCTATAGCTCCGATTATTATGATGGTTATTGATTCCTCTATGCATTATGCCTAGCTTAAAGGCATGAAAGAAAGCGCTCTTGGGAGGCAGCCCAATGAATAAATTTTATTTTGTTTTTGTTGTGTCTTGATGTTGTTTACTACTGTAGCATCATCATTGTATCTTTGCTTTTCAATTTTGTGCCAAGTGTAGCCTCTGATTGCTAGAAAGTTCAAAAGTTGTGAGGTGCTGTCCAGGAAACAGATTATGTCCTTGGATAGAAAAATTCGTATAAAATCACCAGATCATCTTTTTGGTCTGAATTTTTTCGACAGCGTTCTCTATATAATTGTATTTCGTGCGTCTGTTCTGAGTTTTTTGATTAGAGTTGCAGAAGTACCCCCGAACAAATCGTTTACTACCTGCTGTTCTGTTTTTCACAGATTCTGTCCTGTTTTGCCTTTCCTTCATTTTGCAAACCAAGAGCTTGTTTTTTATTTGCAAAAACCCTTTGGCAATCTTGAGAAACAGTAGAACTTCAAGAATATCTCTATTTCCAGCAAGGTGCAATTATTTTATTATGGTTACTAACCTCGCTAATCAGATTATGATGAGTTATGTATGAAGGGAGTTTTCAAGTGTGCGAGGGAAGATGATAAAAAGATTCAGGAGTGTCAAGCGCTCAAGCTTGGGGATGCCCCCGTGCACCCCCAAGAAATATTCAAGGAGACTCAAGCGTCTAAGCTTGGGGATGCCCCCGTGCATCCCCTTCTCCATCAACATTATCAGTTCGTCTTTCGTTCCACTATATTTTAATCACTTCATGTGTTATGTGCTATGCTTGGAGCGTCTTGTTTTTAGTTTTCTTTAGCTTTTCATAACAAGTCGGAACTCAGCGTTCTTTATGTGGGAGAGAAACACGCTCCACTTCTACCTAGAACATAACATAGAATTTTCATGTTTATCTTTGATGTGTGTGTTCTTTGTCTTTTAATAGCTACTATCATGCTCTGCTCTTAGTATTCATGCTTATCTTTTCAAAGAGCTTGTGTTTAGTTGGTTGCTTGAACTCTCTTTAATTACCATGCTCACCTCATTAAGAGAGTTTGCTTCCGTTGCATTGGTTAATATGTCTATGATAAAGATGCTACGTGCATGATGGCGCTTAGTAGTTCATGTTTTCTTGTGGTTAGTCTCAAATAGCTGGGGGGTTCCCAATGTGTTATTGGAGTACCAACATGATTTGTTTACCTATGATGTGGTATGGTTTAGTAATATCTTCCCTCAAGAATTTATTTTGATTGACTTGGCGTATGCTCACGCATATTTAAGACTGTAAAGAAAGTCTGTCAAGCCTTGATGATCTTTGATTTCTGAGTAGCGATATAACTTCCATGCCTGATTCAATGTTGCTTTGTCGCTCTGCATGATTATGACCGTCATTGCTCTCTTAGTTGGTCGCTTCCAGTCTTTTGCTAACCTCCACCTATACTAAGCGGACTGACTGTTTGTGCATCCACATCCTTTTAAACCAGTTATGCCATATGAGTCCACCATACCTACCTATATGTGGTATTTCACCGCCACTCCAAGTAAATTTACATGTGCTACCTTTAAAACCTTCAGTTTTTGCAATACAAAGCTCATGAGAAAGTAGCTTAAAAACTATTGTGGTAAAGAATATGTCACTTATGTATCTTATTTCTTATAAGTTGCTTGCTGAGCGGTATCCATGTTTCTGGGGACGCCATCAACTGTTACACTTTTGTTGAATATCATGTGAGTTGCTATGCATGTTCGTCTTGTCTGAAGTAAGGGTGATTTGCCATGAGTTGAATGGTTTGAGTATGCATATTGTTAGAGAATAACATTGGGCCGCCAACCAAAGCCATGTATCATGGTGGAAGTTTTAGCTTGGACATTAATCCTCAATCTCTTACGAGAATATGCTTAAGCATTAAAGAGGAGTCCATTATCTATTTTCTATGTTGTCCCGGTATGGATGTCCTCAAGTTGAGATCTATCAAAAACGAGAAATCAAATGCGATCTATCTCCTTGGACCTTTGTACAGGTGACATAGAGGTACCCCTTTGTGACACTTGGTTGAAACATATGTAATGCAATGACAATCCATGGAAATCCGAGCTAATTAGGACAAGGTGCGAGCACTATTGGTATTCGATGCATGAGGCTTGCAACTTATAGGATGTCTTATGCATAACACATATGAAGTACTACTACCGTTGACAAAATTGCTTTTATGTTTTCAAAATAAAAAGCTCTAGCACATGAGTAATCCCTGCTTTCCTCTGTGAAGGGCCATCCTTTTACTTTTATGTTGAGTCTCCACCTTCTTTTAAAAGCACCAACTACTCAGAGCATGATTGTCATTCTGAGTGTAATGTGCATTGTTCCAAAGTAGCATTGTCTTTTGCATGATTGTGATATCGTTTAATCTGAAATCATTGTATCTAGTCATCACTTAAACCTTGGAGGTGCCCCTGCATTTTTGTTTTGCATCACTAAAGGGGACAAGCTATATATCACTTTATCATATTTGCACATCATGTTCATTGCAAATCTATTTGATGTTTCAGTATCATATTGAAAAACTTTCAGTTCTTTGTGATTTTCTCATGAGGCAACTTAATTACTACAGATTCATTATCTCAGTAAGCTTTTGTCATATGACTATGAAAAGTCCTATATGGTTAATAACATGTCACCACAGAAATTATTCTTGTTATCATTTACCTACTAGAGGACGAGCAGGAATTAAGCTTGGGGATGTTGATACGTCCAAAACGTATCTATAATTTCTGCTTGCTCCATGCCTCTTTTGGGTGATATTGCTATGTTATTTATACACTTCCATACACTTTTGATCATATTTGGACTAACCTATTAACTCAATGCACCCCAGTGCCAGTTTCTGTTTTCGGCTGTTTTTGTATTTCAGGTTTTCACGTTACGAGAACTGCCAGGAAAAATCCAGAAAAATCATATAAAAAATCAGCGTTCCAGAACCTACCGTGCGCCCGAAGGATAGCCGGGGGGGCACCAGGGCTCCAGGCGCCCTGGCGGCGCGCCCCCCCTGGGCCGCGCCGGGGGGGCGCCTGGGCCCCCCGAGCCCCGTCTGGTGCCCCCCTTTGGCATATATTTAGAGCATCTCCCGAAACCCTCGAGACGGGAACTCTTTTTTGCGATCTCATCTCTGTTCCGCCGCCGCCGCCGCCGCTTCCAAGATCGGGAGCACCAGGAAAACTCTTCCGGGCACCCTGCCGGAGGGGAGGATCACCACCGGGAGCCTCTCCACCACCATGGACGCCTCCCGGATGAGGTGTGAGTAGTCTCTCTTGGACCATGAGTCCATGACCAGTAGCTATGTGATGTTATCCCCCCGTTCTTGTGCTTCACTAATTAGTCCTCGTGAGCTGCCCTACATGATCGAGGCACATATAATCCTTATGATGTTGCTATGATGAGTTTGCTGGGATCCGATGGATTATGAGATTATGTTCAGATTGTGCTTGAGTAATATATTTGATCTACCTCTTTTATATTTATGTTCATAAGTAATTCTTGCATGTTCTCCGTTGTTATTTATTGCTTTGGCCGAGTAATAGGTAGTGACTCCAAGAGGGAACGTTATGCTTGATTGTGGGTTCATGCCCCTCGATGACTAGTTTGAGTGACAGAAACATGAGTCTAGGGGATATGCTGTTGCCACAAGGGGGAAAACAACGGTGCTTGTGCCCGCGGGTGCAAGGATTGTTTACTTTACGCAAAGTTCTTTTAATGCAGTTGTCTGTTGCATTGAGTTTACACTATGGGTGGGACTCGCAACTTAATACCAGCGAGATGTTCTGGATAGATATCTCAAGGTGTATGATTAGTAGTAGATATTGATGGATTTCGGTCTACTTACTTTGGCGTACCGCCCATGCTTTGAACCTCAACCTTTCTTGTAATGTAGTCAACATTGGTTTGCGTTCGTGGTCCTGTCAATTGCCCAGCTGTAATTCTTTTACCTCACATAGTTGTTTTATCGTCTTTTGGGAGAGAGACATCACTAGTGAACATCATGAGACTCCGGTCCATATTATCATCATTGATCACATCCGCTATTTACTTTTCGCTTTTACTTACTATTGCAAACATTATCTATCACCACTATCACTTGCGTTTAATCCTTTGTGAACTACAAGGCCGGAGGGATTGACAACCTCTTTGTACTCGTTGGGAGCAAAGTTATTTGTATCTGTGTGCAGGTCCACGTTGACTGATAATATCTGGCGCCGTAGCAGTTGACACCTTCTTGTTGAACCTAGGAGTCTCTGGGGATTCGATCCTTGGTATCTTTGCCAAGGGAAAAACTTCTGCAACACTACATCTCACACCTTCCACTTGGGGTAACCAACGAGGGGCGAGAAGCCTAGCAGTCTCTATACCCATGGTTATGAGATTGTTGAGTCCTCATGGCTCACAGATACTACAACAACAGTTGCAGGTGCAGGTTTCCGATGACTTGACGTGAGAGCGATGCTTATTTGTGTTGGAGTCATTTCTTCTTCTTCGTCAGTCTTGGTTAGGTTCCTGATCGGTAGTCTGGGATAGCAGGATGGATGTCGTTGTGTTTTTCATGTTTGCATCCATAGTCGGATGTCTTGTATTGATGTTGTTGTATTCATGTGACTTGTATGAGTTGTATGTATCCCCCATGTATGTATGTGATGATATGATGTAATGATATCCATCTTGCTAAGCGCCTGAAATGCGGTTGTGCCTCAATCACAAGTTTTATCTAGTGATCGAGATAGAATCGCATCTTGGGCGTGACATCCCCTACGGTTCACTGAGTATCTACAAAGCGGCAACGGCGAAACAACACGCTTCTGGACAGACTAGTGGTTGTAGGATGGCCGGATGGAAGACCTGATGCCCAATCTTTTACGCTCTCGTAAGGAAACCGACACGGCTAAAGACGGTTAAGCAAGCTATTTCGGATGGCTGGTGGCAGGATGTCTCCTCGGACATGACCGCGCAAGCTTTGCTTGAGTTAATTGCACTGATGGACATGACCCAGGACGTGGCTCTCACACAAGGCATGGAGGATAGGATACATTGGGCTTGAGAAAACACGGGTCAATTTTCAGCCAAATCAGTCTACAGGTCGTGTTTTGCGAGTAGGATTAAGGCCGACCATGCCACTCAGATCCGGAGGTCTAGTGCGCCGGCCACTTGCAAGGTCTTTGCATGGCCCACGGCGAGGAACCGATGTTGGATGATCGATAGATTACAAAGACGCTAGCTGTCGCACCCTTCGACATGCCCATTTTGTGATCAAGCTCAAGAGACCATTGACCACTTATTATTGGGCTGCGTGCTAGCGTGGCAAGTGTGGACCAGCATCACCAACGTTTTGGGAAAGCCAAATTGGATGCCAACGGTGGATTCCAACTTGGTGCAATGATGGACATCTCTCAGCCTCCGAAAATAACTAAGGAGAGAGACATGGATTGTGGTTACTCTTGTGTCATGGATGATATGAAAGCACATGAACGACATCGTCTTCAACGATGCTTCCCCCTCGACGGACGTCGTGCTTAGGAGGATCAAGTTAGAGGGCCAGGATTGGAGGGTCGCGAGCCTGCTTCGTGAGCAAGGCTCACTGCCATGTACGGTAGATAGGTTGGATAGTGGCGAGTGATCCGCATGTGAATCTTTCTGGCTTTCTAAGCCGTGGCTAGGTAGTAACAAACGATATGCCTATCTTGGCTCCTTCTATCTATGCTTCTGATGCGTCAATCTTTGACGCATCCTTGAAAAAAATGCTTGGCACCCGCCAAAACCCGAGGCAATACCTCATGCTTGATCATGTTAATGATGACCATCGAAGGAACCGCCACGTTGCGGAAGACTCTAGCGTTTCTCTTGGACCAAACCTCCCATGAGATGAGCATCATCAATGAGGCAAGGACTTTGGGGGAGCCGAGACAAACATGAAGGTTACCGTTCCACCATCCTTTGACCGAAGCGCTCGTCGGCCATGAAGTAGTAGAGATGGCATTCCAAGTCACGGAAGAATGCCGTTCCAAGTGCGCAACATGAAGCGGCATTGGAAGAGTAGGTGAGTAGTGGACTCCTGTACTTGCTTGCAAAGAGGTCTAAAAAACTTTTAACTCCTTCAAAAAAATCGTTATGAGGAGCTAAGTCAAACCGATCCCCAAATGGTCAGTATCTCAAAAGTTGAGGAGTTAAACTTCAAATTTCGCTCCTCCTGCTAAAATTTGAGCAGCCACCTTCATGTCCCGGCAGAAGATTCCTCAAGGTTCAAATCCTGGTGTTCATATTTATACTATATGGGTCTTTCATGCTGTCTTTATATAAAACAAAATGACTACGTTTGCCTCGCTCCTCCTCTGACACCCAGCAACACACATCACCGCCCCCGCACGCATCCGATCTCCGTAGCGACCTCCCTGACCACGCTCGTGCAACCCGCTGAACTTCGGCGAAGTTTTTCTTCGATTTTTCGTCTTCTCCGTCTCGGTCGCGGCTGTGCTCCTCCCCGTCACCCTTGGAGAGCGAAGAGGAGAAGAACTCATTAGGACAAAGAGTGCCCAAATCATGGGCCGTGGAGGACGAATTACGTTGACTTCCTTGACTCATTCCTCGCAAGCGCCCGTCGCGCTCGGTGCGCTTCTATCATAATGCTTTTGTAGGTCATCTTCCCTAGGCCCTATCTAGATCTAGGACAAGAAATCGTCATTGGTCATGTGGAAGGAGGAAGGAGGAAGATGAGGAAGAGAGATTCTCATGTGGAATATAGTTTGTGTGACAAGTTTAGTTTGAGGGTTCAAGAGGTTGACGAGTTCAATTTTGGGGGTTCGGTTATATATAACATTCCAAATATGATATGCATAATGATTCTAATAAAAAAAACTTAATGAATCTCATTTTTTTAGAATTTTTGGGATGTTAATGGATTTAAATAATGTTTGCAGAATTAAAAAAATAGTACTCGAATATGAAAATGTGGTCACCATTTATAAAATGTTCATGAATCTAAAAAAACCCAATTATTTCAAAAATTAACAATTTCACAAATATTAAGATTTAATGTACTCAAAAAATACATTTTCCTACAAAAAACATGAAGAAAAAATGCATTTCCAAATTACAGAAAATGTTCACGAATTTGAAAAAATGAAAAACATATAAGGAAGACAATAAAAAGGAAAAAAAATTGGACAAAACAACGAAGGCGAGTCCGATAAAATTGGCAGAAGAAAAAACATGTAAAGAACCTTTCCAAAACCAAATAAAATAGAAGCGAGGATGGGAGCACCCCCCCCCC
>LR738715.1:252379099-252462673 GCA_902687465.1 Secale cereale | reverse complement strand
CCCAACGTGCACTTGCCTGGGTAGCCAGGGGGCACGTTTGGTTGACAACCCACGGCCTATGTGCGAAATAGGTGTCACACCATTGCAATGATAGTCTCCAGTAGGAGAGACCTCCTATTCAACAGTTAACACTCTAGTTGCCAAATCAGCGCCCATGCAGACTATATTCGGCCCAGAACCCATTAGTGCTTCGCCTATTTGCTGTGTTTCGCCTATCATGTTTTCTTCATTTGGGATGGTCGTTTTCACTAAAAAGTACTTTTAGTTTCCGAATCATCATTCTTTCCATCGATTATATCAATTGGCAAAGCTTCTTTCCTTTGAGCCAATTCCCTATCAATTCTCTCTTGGCGAAGTACTTGCACCCTATCGCGCAAAGCTTTAACTCCCCTCTCAATTTCATCCTGCTCTAAATTAGTTTGCCCCCGAGTGCTTTTAGGATCTTTCGGCAATGGACTGTTAGTGTTGCCGAAATTCTGCAACTGTATAGAGGGTGTATAATATGCTGCGGCACTAGGTGAAGGTGTATGCACTAGTGTATAACAATATGCTCTCTCGCCAATTCTATCAATTGATGAAGTTTCATCTTCTTGCAAAACTCTAGCCTTTATTGTAGCATAATCAGCAAACAACCCCTTTTCATATTGTTCAAGGCAAAGAGCACTAATCATCCTGTTTTGTGCCAAGCTCTTTTTAAGCGCTGCCACAACCGCTTCTGGAAGGGATTGCTCCACAATACTTTCATATTCTTTCGGCAATGATTCGTGAGTGTTGCCGAAATTCTCGAATTGCGTAGAGCATGCATTATATGCTACAGTATTAGATGTTGGCACGTGTGTTCTTGCAAAATTTTCACTTATTCGGCTATGACCATGAAGATGCGGGGCCGAATTATGAACATCTACTGTTGCATACGATGCTGAAAAATTATTAACATGAGGTGTAGCATATGATGGTTGAGAGTAACTGGCCGAATAGCTAGTAGTAGCATGGCCAATTCTCCTATCCATCGGCAAGGTTGGATTCACATATTGCAAATCAGTTGCCGATGAATAAAAGGGTGAAACACTTTCTTGTATGCTATTGGAAATTTTAACATGAGGTGTTTCAAATTGATTAACCAAACCCATCATGTTGTTCATCGGCATATGGATTTGTGGGGTTGCCGATGCATGAGAGTTTGAATACATATGTTGTACGTCACTAAAATCATAAGAATTTGAAGCATGAAGATTGTTTTGCATCGGCCCTTGCGCATAATTAGATGCATGATTGATAAAACTAGGGCTAGCCGATACATTATGCTCATTAGGTGATCTAGCAACAATATATGGATTATTTGCATCTACAATGGGGAATTGGGTATTCATATTACCTTTGTAGATTGCAACAACTTGATGACAATCTCTTCGTAGCAAGAACATGCCGGAGACCGTTCGAAGCTTCTTCCCCAGCGGAGTCGCCAAAAAGTGTGTTCGCACACGAACACGTCACCGTGTACCCTCGATGCCGGGGGTGATGCACCGCAGCTCACGCCGAAGGAGACCCGTCCGGAAGCGCGGTACGCAAGCAATCCGGCAGGCGCTTTTGATGACCCAAAACCCCACGCGCCCGGAAGGGACCCCGTTAGTGCGCGCGGCGGCTATGGGCTGCCCTAGGTCGGCCTGACCGCCCTAGGGCCTCTAGATTCGCCGCCCTGCAATAAGAAGAACGAACGAAGAATGATGAAGAAGACAAACTAGGGTTAAGGAGAAAAGATAAAAGATAAAAAGTAGTAGATGTGTTTGTTCGATTGTGTGTTGTTCAATCGACTATCACCTCTTAGATATATAAGAGGCAGATGGACTCCCCGTACAAGCAAATGACTCCAAATCACGTCCAAATCTTTCCAAAATTAACCGAACTCGAATTTAGGTAAGTCTAGAACATCAGTTAGATTTTTAAGTCCCACATGCCAGAAACGGCCTCGGATGAAGATGAGCCCAAAAGCAAATTTGAGCGTTTCGACGATAAGAACAACTTTTGTTTTGAACGTTTTTCGATTTGAGGCCATCTTCAGAGTTAAATCGCTCGCGCAAAACAGGTTGTTATTCACGCTACCCACCAGACACATGGCTGATGGGGCGCGCCACTTCTGGCTCGTGAGTGGGCTGCATTCGCATGGCTCTAACTTTTTCATACGAATTCGGATTGGGATGATTTTTATATCAAAATCGACCGCTTCGACGAGACGAAGACAATTCATGTAGATTTTTTTTTCATATGAGGCCGTCTTGGGGGGCGTAATAAGCCGATTAGTATTCTGAATACAAAATCTCAGTAGTTCGAATACAACTTCGGCCATCGAGATGAGATTGGACGACAATGGCCCAAACTTCAAAGATGTTCATATGGACAATACGCAAATCTTTTATGTAGATCACTTCTTCATTTGAGGTCATATATTAATTAAGTTACTGACCGTGCCAAAATCTGGTGTCAACAACGTTCATGGAAATGAAAAAAAATCAGTCATTTCTAAAAGATATTCATGAATTGAAAATTTTATGTGAATTTAAATAAAGTGTCCATGAATCCGGAAAAGTGCATGAATTTGGAAAAGTTTGTGTATTTTGCAAAATTTAACTAATTTCAAAATGAAAAAATGAAAAAGAAAGAAAAACAAGAAGCAAAAACTGAAAAATCGAATGAATATCAAGGAGAAAAACAGTGTGTTGAACATTCTAGAATGTTCACAAAACCAGATGGAGGAGTACGGTCGGTGCACGACGAAACTCTGCTCGCTCGAGGTGTAGTCGCCTTGTACCATGTACACTCTATTTGGCACATAAGTTTTTTTTAAAAGGCCCATAAGTTTTGCTTATGATTTGTCACAGAAGACACAAGGATCACATGAATTAGACAATCTTATGCAACCCATTCTGTCTGATAAAGCATGATTTTCTGTCGCAAAATAATCCAACTATTCGGGATCGGGAAGCTGGTCCTAGTGAGACGAGAAAGACATTTCTTTTGTTTTTTTCAGCCCAGTAAGCATGTGTGTTAGGAGGAAAACTGAGCGGCTCGTTGTGTGGGAAATCGCCAAAGGACGTCCCTATGTTTTGCTTATAGCGAGACCTAGGGAACCCTCGCCTCAAGGACAGTGCAAGATGGGCCGGCCTAGGTGCACTTAAAGCCATAATCATGTTTTTTTACCTTTTTTTATATACCTCGCACTATTCTAAATAAAACATATCACAAAAACACTTTACATTAAACATTTAAAATAAATATTAAACAACTGTTTGAAAACTGTTAAATATGTATCGAGAAAATATTTTTCGCGTATATAAATTTTTTTAATCATGTATTTAAAAAATATAAATGAAGCATTTGAAAAAAGCTAAACAAGCATTTGAAAATCGTAAATGTTTATAGAAAAATGTTTAACATGTAATTAAAAAAAATTAAAGTTGCACTTAAAAAATGTAAAATGTGTATAAAAAATCAGCGGACCATGTATTTAAAAAACTACTAATCTTGTACTTCAAACAATGTTAATCAAGCATTCGAAAATGTTATGTTTGTATACAATTTTTTTTACTATGTATTATAAAAATATTGTATTAATGTAACATCCCAAATTTTCAATTTGGAATGTTATACATTAGATCATTATGCATATCATATTTTCCTACTTTTGGTAATCCAAGAAAAATCTTAAGCAACTCAAGGACCCTCGGAGAAAATTGGGGATTTCAATATTTTCATATTTGAGGTTTCTCAAATTTTGAAAATAGGATCATTTGATTTTATCTATTTATCTTCAAGTATTTCTATCATAAATATATGAGAGAGGGAGTAAAATTACTCTCCCAAAAAAATAAAGAAATACGGAGGATTTTAATAGAAAAAACAAACAAGTTTTATTTGGAGTTTATTTAGATTTTATTTGAATTAGGAAAAATTGCATGTTTTCAAAAATGCATTTTAGTGCCAAGAAAATGTTCATCTTGTTCTAAATATTCCATTTAGACGGTGAAAATTTGTTTTGGAAATTTTTAGATTTTAGTTTATTTTCTAGTTTTCTTTTTCTTAGCGCCGGCGTTAATTAAAAAAAAATAGGGGAACCGACCCGACTGGGCCGAAGCCCAGCCGAGCCAGGCCCAACCGCCCCGCCCCGCACCGCCTTCCCCAGCGACGGCCGAAACCGAGCCGGACTCCACCGCCGCCATGGTTGCCCCCTCCCCCAAGCCTTCTACCCCTCCCCCCTATATAAATGCAGCCCCCCTCTTCCTCCACCGCACCCCGCCGCCGCTCCCCGCCGCAGCCGCCGCACGCCGCCGCCGCCGCGAGCCCGCGACACCGCCGCTGCCGCCGTCGCGCACGCCGCCGCCGCTGCCCACCGACACCACCGCAGCAGCCCCGCCGCCCGCCGTCGCCCAAGCCGCCGCCGGCGGCTGTTTCCAACGAGGTAGCCGCCGCCCGGTTTTCTTTTAGAAGACCGTTGGTTTTTTTAGAACCCTAGTCGTTTTTTTATTAGATGGTTTTCTGTTTTATTCTCTGGTTTAGTTACGTAGTAGACGTTCACCCGTTCGTTCGTTCTAACGAACAAATTCGTCGTTTAGTCTCAGCTGACGAACGCCCGTTCTTTAAGCTGTTTTAGTTTTCTTTTTCGCAGTTATTTTCTGATCGCGATCTCTGATCCGATCTCTGTTTTAGTTTATCTTTTCGCTCGTTTATCGGAATCAGGCGATTCAAGCGCCTGGAGTTTCATCTCGAAGTTCTCTTTCCGTTTAACCTAGTCACTCAAGCGTTTGCCTCTGCTAAATTTAGACTTAGGTCCAGATTGGTTCGGTAGTTGTTTTTCTTTCGCCGTTTGTCTTTCGTTGCTTTTTCTTTTGCCGTTTCTTTTGCAAACCGGAGTTCTTAAGTTAAACTTCTGGTTAGATCTTTTATTTGAGTTTTACCCGTGCATTAGTTAAGTACTTATTGTGTGTGCTTGTTTGTTTACGATAGAGTACCCGGAGTGCGCCGCTTGCTACTTTGAATCTCTAGGTTTTGCGGATCATCAGCAAGGCAAGTAACACTTTGATCATACTTTCCAAATACCCAGTTTTCATTGCATTAGTCAAACCCTCACACATTGCATGAGTAGGATCAATTAACTTGTGGGACTGGGAAGTAGATTGAGGTAGTACCTATTACCTGCATTACATTCAAACCTTTGGGAGTTACTTCTACGTTTGCTGTTAGGACATGTTATGCTCGTAGACGTGGATTGGGTGAGTGTATCCATGACAGATGTGAGTTTGTTAATTAATGGTTCAACTTAAGGTGGCAATATTAACACACATCTGGGTGGATTGAGGCACCTGGGTATTCCAGCGATTGCCTGTTTTTTTATGGACCGCCACCCAGGCTCAAAGGGATCATGAGATTATTCATACTAGAAATTTCCGTGTGCAGCCACAATGTTATTATGGGCTCTAGCATAGTTGACTAAGTTGTGCGAACTCTTACAGTGGTGGACTAGCAGATGTAGGGGATGTAGGTTGGTACGGTCCACCCGTTTGTAAGGTGCGAGTACTTCCGAAAGACTGTGTCTCGGTCATCCGCTTCTCAAACACCATGCAGTGCGAGAAACTAAACGGAGGAGATCGGGTCTTGTGGGGAAAAGTGCACAAACCTCTACAGAGTGTACAAACTGATCATGATTAGCCGTGTCCCCGGTTATGGACGTCTTGAGTATCTAGTACTTGGATATCATGTGAATCTCACCATGTTACTTTAATTTAATATTGTTGGGTTTAATGTTGAACTTTAATTGGGGTTGAGAGGATGTCTATCTTCTTAACGATGTTTCAACTACCATGATAGTTAAATAAAATCTATTCCCTTTAAGTAGGGAAAAATTGGCTTTACGCAAAAACTATAACCATAGAGCTTTCCATCAGCCATATTGCATATAGTATATCTTTACTTTCATTGCTCTCTTGTGTTACTCTGCCAGCATATTCCATGTGCTGACCCATTTTCGGGCTGCAACGTTCATGTTGCAGACTTTTCAGACGACGAGTAAGGTGCCTTATAGGTCGTGGTTCTATACTCAGTGATGTTGTTGGAGTTGATGGACTCACTTATCTTCCAAGCCTTCCGCTGTTATCGTGTTAGATGGCCTTAAGCCATTTTTATTGTAATAAGTTCATCTTTGGAACTATCGATGTAACAAGTGCGTGATTGCTACTCTGTTATAAATCCTCCAAGTACTGTGCGTGTCAGCATTACTGATCCAGGGATGACACTGATGCACAGAGATCAGACTGTTTGAGGTCTGGTCGCTACAAGATGGTATCAGAGCACACGCTGACTGTAGGACACGACCACTAAGCTAAAGCCCTAGAGCACTATTCACTCTTCTCTTTTCTGACTCCTCATCTTTTCTACTCTTTTAGGATGGTGGATGCAAAGAACAAGTTCACACAGCCGGATGACGATACACCATTTGGACGACACCTGAGGGAAGTCACCAGATATCTAAACATTGGACTACTAAGTTTCACCGGAACCTACAATGCCACTCTACCTGAGGAGGAGCGTTGGTTGATTCAAGCTCAAGTACCAGGAAGGACGTTCAAGCCCGTCACCGCACTCATAGTATTTTCCTTTAATGCGCCTACATGGAGCCTAGGCAGGAGCATGACAGCCCACATCGCTATGGGAAGGATTGGAGAAGTTACAAGCAGAAGCTAAAGGACACCATCTACCAGATTTGTGGACGCCGCGATGAGAATTGGGATATGATCAGCACCCGGAAGGATATATCCATTGCAGCCTTCATCCAGGAGTTGAATCATCACATTCGTCGCCAGGAGCACCAGATGTGTGCAGGGATGATAGATTTGAAGAAAGCCCTAAATAGGAATTTGGAGCTAGAGGAAGAACTCAAGTCTACACGCGACGGATACGAGGAGGAGATGCTAATACTTGTGGACAAGAATGATGACTTGACACGGAAGTTAGGGATACTCATGGGAGAAGAAGACGAGGAAGAAGAACCCAAGGAGATTCCACGGGAAGACTACATCATCATCGACGACACGGATTCGGAACCTGATGATAGCAAAGACGAAGACTATAAAGATGAAGCTGGAGCAGATATCATGGAATCCTCTGTCGATCAAAATTTCTAGAAGACTTTCCTATGACTAGTAGTTTTTCCCATTTAGTAGACTTAGAACATTTTTGTAACGATTAGATCCGTGTAAGCCCTTGTTTGAAATTGATTTTGGTGTGATTGAATTGTGTGTTTGCCTCATGTGCATATGGGTAGTGATTTTTCCCTTAGACCTCCATTCTGTTCTAATCTCTTCCCTCTACACCCATCTGATGCCTCCAAGACGTGAGCCCGGATTTGAGTTTCCCCCTGAGCTCACTCAGTTGATCCAGCAGCAGAACACCCTGATGCAACTTCTTGTCCAGAACACTCAGAACAACCAGAACAACAACAACAACCCTCCACCACCACCACCCGTGGACAACCTGACACGTTTTTTAAGGTTGCAACCACCAATGTTTGCTAGCAGCATTGAACCAATAGTCGCTGACGACTGGCTGCGCAAGATTGGAAGGGATTTGACCACTGCTAACTACTCATATGTTGAGAAGGTGCGATTTGCCGCACACCAGTTGTCTGGACCAGCAGCAGCATGGTGGGAGAATTATACAGCCACTTATCCCATAGCCAATGTGACTTGGGATCAGTTTCAGCAAGCTTTTCGTACCGCCCATGTGTCAACTGGAGCTATGAGTATGAAGAAGCAGGAGTTTCACAATTTGCGCCAAGGCAACCGTACTGTGGCCTAGTATGTGGATGAGTTTAGTACCCTATCTCGTTATGCCCCAGATGATGTGGCCATAGATGCCCCTAAGCATGAGAGATTCATGGAAGGGCTGAATGACGAGATGAGTGTACAGTTGATGGTGGCAACTTTCAATAACTACCAGGAGCTGGTTGATCGCGCCCTAATGATTGAAAGGAAGCATCAACAAATTGAAAGTCACAAGAGGAAGTATGGGCAAGGAAAGTATAATTCTGGAGCACAACAGAAGCCTCGTTTTACCCCTAAAACGGTAGGACAGTTTCAACATACCCATGGAGAAGGTAGCTCGCACAATCATAATGGCCCTAAGAATGGAAATGGGAATGGAGCAAATGGTAACCAGAGCCGCCCTACCCCGTCCACACCCACCAAGAAGGGTTTCGGCTATGTCACCTGTTACAAGTGCGGGAAGAATGGACATTATGCCAATGACTGCCCAGAAGCTAAGGATGGGAACGGCAATGGAAGCGCCGCGAAGAAGCCCAACCCCTTCAACAAAGGACAAGTGAATCACGTTAGCGTAGAGGAGGTTGAAGCTCAGCCAGATGCCGTAATAGGTAAGTTTTTAGTTAAGACCTTTACTGCACTCGTTCTTTTCGATACTGGTGCATCGCATTCATACATTTCAAGGGGATTTGTGGATAAGTATAAGCTGTCAACCCAAGCCCTTAGGTCGCCCATGTTAGTAACCTCATCAGGAGCTGAGTATATAGCTAAGTTATGGTGTGATCAGTTGCCATTAAGGATTGGTAACTACATTTTCCCTTCGGACCTAATAGTACTGGAATCTCAAGGATTGGATGTGATATTAGGCACGAATTGGTTATCTAAGTATGAGGGAATATTGAATGCGCCAGTAAGTCCATTTTGCTTACTACGCCAGAAGGAAGAAGGATCAAGTATGTATCCCGGCATGAGCCGAAGAGGAACAGATTAAATTCCTTATCAGGAGTTGTTCAGGAGGAAGTACCAGTGGTGAAAGATTTCCCTGACGTGTTTCCGGAAGAACTGCCAGGAATGCCACCTGACAGGGATATAGAGTTTTTGATTGAGCTTTTGCCAGGAACAGGGCCAATATCTAAGAGACCATATAGGATGCCCGCAAAGGATTTGGAGAAAATTAAGAAACAGATTAAGGAGTTACTGGATAAAGGATTCATACGCCCAAGTTCTTCGCCTTGGGGTTCGCCAGTACTTCTAGTGGAGAAGAAGGATGGATCATTAAGAATGATTGTTGATTACCGAGGACTGAATGAAGTAACGATCAAGAACAAGTACCCACTGCCGATGATCAATGATCTGTACGATAGATTGCAAGGAGCTAAGGTATTTTCCAAGATCGATCTGCGATCAGGGTACCACCAATTGAAGATCCGAGAGCAGGATATACCTAAGATGGCCTTTACCACTAGGTATTGGTTGTACGAGTATACCGTTAAGTCTTTTGGTCTAACTAACGCACCGGCATACTTTATGAACCTGATGAACAAAGTGTTTATGGAGTATTTGGATAAGTTCGTCGTGGTGTTCATAGATGATATATTGATCTTCTCGAAGGATGAAGAGGAGCATGCAGAGCATTTGCGTTTGGTATTGGAGAAGCTCCGAAAACATCAGTTATATGCCAAGTTTAGCAAATGTGAGTTTTGGTTGAAGGAAGTCGGATTTCTCGGACACGTTATATCCGGAGAAGGAATAGCAGTAGATCCCGCCAAGGTGGACACTGTGACAAATTGGGAAGCACCGACAACAGTTGGAGAGATCCTGAGTTTTCTTGGACTTGCAGGATACTACCGGAGATTTATTGAGAATTTCTCGAGGATTGCAAAGCCAATGACGGAGTTATTAAAGAAGGACACCAAGTTCAGTTGGACCGAAGAATGTGAGGCCAATTTCCAGGAATTAAAGAAACGTTTGGTCTCATCACCTGTGTTGATTCTGCCAGATCAACATAAGGATTATGAGGTGTACTGCGATGCTTCACGTCGAGGACTTGGAGCAGTTCTTATGCAGGAAGGAAGAATTGTTTCGTATGCTTCACGACAACTGAAACCTCATGAGTTGAACTATGCCACTCATGATTTGGAGTTAGCAGCCATGGTGCATGCATTGAAGACATGGAGACACTTTCTTATTGCAAACCATTGTGAAGTATATACGGATCACAAGAGTTTGAAGTATATATTCACTCAGAAGGAGTTGAATCTCAGGCAAAGGAGGTGGCTGGAACTCATTAAGGACTATGACATGAGATTGCATTATCATCCCGGAAAGGCTAACGTAGTAGCTGATGCGCTAAGCCGTAAGAGCCATGTCAATACCGTAATGACGGAGGAATTTCCAAAGGAGTTATCCGAGGACTTACGAGAACTACATTTGGAGATAGTTCCGAGAGGCTACGTAGCAACGCTGGAGATCCAGTCTACCCTGATGGATAAAATCAGAGAAGCTCAGAAAACCGGCAAGGAGGTTGCCTCTATAAAGGAGAGGATGAGAGAAGGAAAAGCTAAAGGTTTTCGTGAGGATGAACACGACACCTTATGGTTTGAGGACCGCATTTATGTGACTAATGACCCGGGGATCAGGA
Source organism: Secale cereale (assembly GCA_902687465.1). Lineage (NCBI taxonomy): Eukaryota > Viridiplantae > Streptophyta > Magnoliopsida > Poales > Poaceae > Secale > Secale cereale. The sequence continues at coordinate 252,452,224 of LR738715.1, read as the reverse complement.
AGTTTATTCTACAGGAGGCCCATGATTCACCATACTCGATTCACCCAGGAAATACTAAGATGTATTTGGATTTGAAGGATATTTTCTGGTGGACCGGTTTGAAGAAAGATATTGCGGAGTATGTAGCAGTTTGTGATGTATGTCAGAGAGTGAAGGCAGAACATCAGAAGCCGACAGGATTGTTACAACCATTGCCAATACCCGAATGGAAGTGGGATAAACTAGGTATGAATTTTATTACGGGATTACCCAGAACTGGTTCTGGCTATGACTCAATTTGGGTCGTAGTCGATCGTTTAACAAAGTTAGCTCATTTCATCCCCGTAAAGACTACTTATACCAGTGCAAAGTTGGCAAAGATATACATGACCACAATTGTATGTCTGCATGGAGTTCCGAGGAGCATCGTATCAGATAGAGGAACCCAGTTTACTTCAAAGTTCTGGAATCAGTTACATGAAACTTTGGGTACCAGACTAGAGTTTAGCATGGCTTTTCACCCGCAGACAGATGGACAGACTGAAAGAGTCAATTAGATATTGGAGGATATGCTGAGAGCCTGTGCACTAGACTATGGGTCTAGTTGGGACGACAATTTGCCGTATGCCAAATTTTCTTACAACAACAGTTATCAATCCAGTTTGAAGATGGCCCCTTTCGAAGCGTTATACGGAAGGAGATGTAGGACTCCGTTGTCGTGGGACGAAGTTGGAGACCACAAGCTGTTCGGGCCAGATTTGATCAAGGAATCGGAACAGAAGGTGAAGTTGATTCGCGACAGGCTTAAGATAGCCCAGTCCAGGCAGAAGAGCTACGCAGATTCAAAATGCAAGGAGATCGTTTACGAGGTTGGAGACAAAGTTTATCTTCGAGTATCTTCGCTTCGAGGAGTTAAGCGCTTTGGAGTTAAGGGAAAGCTAGCGCCCCGTTTTGTAGGACCATATAAGATTATGGTACGCATGGGAGAAGTAGCCTACAAGTTGGAATTGCCCGAAGGATTGTCAGGAGTACACGACGTGTTTCACGTTTCGCATCTTAAGAAGTGCCATGCGGAGATGGCCGAAATTCCACTTAGAGACACAGTACCCCTAGAAGCGATTCAGTTGGACAGTGATCTGACCTACGAGGAAAAGCCTGCTAAGATCCTCGAATTTTCGAGCCGAGTCACCCACAGCAAGGTTATCAAATTTTGCAAGGTTCAGTGGAGTCACCACACCGAGGAAGACGCCACCTGGGAAAGAGAGGAAGATCTACGCAAGGACCACCCTCACATATTTTCTAGCCAACCCGAATCTCGAGGGCGAGATTCACCTTAAGGGGGGTAGCTTTGTAACATCCCAAATTTTCAACTTGGAATGTTATACATTAGATCATTATGCATATCATATTTTCTTGCTTTTGGTGATCCAAGAAAAATCCTAAGCAACTCAAGGACCCTCGAAGAGAGTTGGGGATTTCAATATTTTCATATTTGAGGTTTCTCAAATTTTGAAAATAGGATCATTTGATTTTATCTATTTATCTTCAAGTATTTCTATCATAAATATATGAGAGAGGGAGTAAAATGATTCTCCCAAAAAAATAAAGAAATACGGAGGATTTTAATAGAAAAATCAAACAAGTTTTATTTGGAGTTTATTTGGATTTTATTTGAATTAGGAAAAATTGCATGTTTTCAAAAATGTATTTTAGTGCCAAGAAAATGTTCATCTTGTTCTAAATATTCCATTTAGACGGTGAAAATTTGTTTTGGCAATTTTTAGATTTTATTTTATTTTCTAGTTTTCTTTTTCTTAGCGCCGACGTTAATTAGAAAAAAAAAATAGGGGACCCGACCCGACTGGGCCGAAGCCCAGCCGAGCCAGGCCCAACCCCCCCGCCCCGCACCGCCTTCCCTAGCGACGGCCGAAGCCGAGCCGGACTCCGCCGCCGCCATGGTTGCCCCCTCCCCCAAGCCTTCTACCCCTCCCTCCTATATAAATGCAGCCCCCTCTCTTCCTCCACCGCACCCCGCCGCCGCACCCCGCCGCAGCCGCCGCAAGCCGCCGACGCCGCAAGCCCGCGACACCGCCGCCGCCGCTGTACGCCGCCGTCGCTGCCCATCGCCACCACCGCAGCAGCCCCGCCGCCCGCCGTCGTCGCAAGCCGCCGCCACCGGCTGTTTCCGACGAGGTAGCCGCCGCCCGGTTTTCTTTTAGAAGACCGTTGGTTTTTTTAGAACCCTAGTCGTTTTTTTATTAGATCGGTTTTCTGTTTTATTCTCTGGTTTAGTTAAATAGTAGACGTTCCCCCGTTCGTTCGTTCTAACGAACGAATTCGTCGTTTAGTCTCAGCTGACGAACGCCCGTTCGTTAAGCTGTTTTAGTTTTCTTTTTCGCATTTATTTTCTGATCGCGATCTCTGATCCGATCTCTGTTTTAGTTTATCTTTTCGCTCGTTTATCGGAATCAGGCGATTCAAGCGCCTGGAGTTTCATCTCGAAATTCTCTTTCCGTTTAACCTAGTCACTCAAGCGTTTGCCTCTGCTAAATTTGGACTTAGGTCCAGATTGGTTCGGTAGTTGTTTTTCTTTCGCCGTTTGTCTTTCGTTGCTTTTTCTTTTGCCGTTTCTTTTGCAAACCGGAGTTCTTATGTTGAGCCTTCTGGTTAGATCTTTTATTTGAGTTTTACCCGTGCATTAGTTAAGTACTTATTGTGTGTGCTTGTTTGTTTACGATAGAGTACCCGGAGTGCGCCGCTTGCTACTTTGAATCTCTAGGTTTTGCGGATCATCAGCAAGGCAAGTAACATTTTGATTATACTTTCCAAATACCCAGTTTTCATTGCATTAGTCAAACCCTCACACATTGCATGAGTAGGATCAATTAACTTGTGGGACTAGGAAGTAGATTGAGGTAGTACCTATTACCTGCATTACATTCAAACCTTTGGGAGTTACTTCTACGTTTGCTGTTAGGACATGCTATGCTCGTAGACGTGGATTGGGTGAGTGTATTCATGACAGATGTGAGTTTGTTAATTAATGGTTCAACTTAAGGTGGCAATATTAACACACATCTGGGTGGATTGAGGCACCTGAGTATTCCAGCGATTGCCTGTTTTTTTATGGACCGCCAGCCAGGCTCAAAGGGATCATGAGATTATTCATACTAGAAACTTCCGTGTGCAACCACAATGCTATTATGGGCTCTAGTATAGTTGACTAAGTTGTGCGAACTCTTACAGTGATGGACTAGCAGATGTAGGGGATGTAGGTTGGTACGGTCCACCCGTTTGTAAGGTGCGAGTACTTCCGAAAGACTGTGTCTCGGTCATCCGCTTCTCAAACACCATGCAGTGCGAGAAACTAAACGGAGGAGATCGGGTCTTGTGGGGAAAAGTGCATAAACCTCTACAGAGTGTACAAACTGATCATGACTAGCCGTGTCCCCGGTTATGGACGTGCTGTGTATCTAGTACTTGGATATCATGTGAATCTCGTCATGTTACTTTAATTTAATATTATTGGGTTTAATGATGAACTTTAATTGGGGTTGAGAGGATGTCTATCTTCTCAACGATGTTTCAACTACCATGATAGTTAAATAAAATCAATTCCTTTGAAGTAGGGAAAAATTGGCTTTACGCAAAAATTATAACCATAGAGCTTTCCACCAGCCATATTGCATATAGTATATCTTTACTTTCATTGCTCTCTTGTGTTACTCTGCCAGCATATTCCATGTGCTGACCCGTTTTCGGGCTGCAACGTTTATGTTGCAGACTTTTCAGACGACGAGTAAGGTGCCTTATAGGTCGTGGTTCTATACTCAGTGATGCCGTTGGAGTTGATGGACTCACTTATCTTCCAAGTCTTCCGCTGTTATCGTGTTAGATGGCCTTAAGCCATTTTTATTGTAATAAGTTCATTTTTGGAACTATCGATGTAATAAGTGCGTGATTGCTACTCTGTTATAAATCCTTCAAGTACTGTGTGTGTCAGCATTACTGATCCAGGGATGACACTGATGCACAGAGATCAGACTGTTTGAGGTCTGGTCGCTACAATTAAAAATGTGGATACAAAAAACGTAGACAATGCATTAAAAAATGGTAATCTCGTATTTGGAAAATGTTTAAAATGTGTATAGAAAAATGTTTACCGTGTACTCAAAAAATGTGAAACTTGTATGTGAAACATGTTAAGTCTTCATTAGAAAAAAAATCTTGACGTATATGAAAGATGTAGACTAAAACCAAAAGAAACAAAGAAAATGAAAAAACTATTGAAAACAAAAAACAACAAATGAAGCTAAAGAAAAAGGATAATGAAAACCAAAGAAACAAGTGCAATTAAAATTTAAAACAATGAAAACTGATAAATAAACCAAAGAAAATCAACAAAAAATCTAAGAAAAACAAAGAAGACCTACAAATAAGACAATAAAATAGGAAAGAAAAGAAAAAGAAAAACCTAAACAAATCAATGAACATAAGGGAACATTGAAAACTGACAAAGAAACAAAGAAAAGGAGAGTAACCCGATGAAAGGCGATAAGGAAACAAAAAAGGCAAAGAAAAGAAAGAAACAAAAATGAAAACAGAGAAAAAAAAAGAAGCAAAGATAGACCAAAGAAACCAGTGAAAACCAACAAAAAACAATGAAAAAACATTTTAAAACAAATAAAAACATATGTGAACCTGTGAACGAAGAGTAGCGAGTGAACTCTATTTATTGTTCTATGTGTTTGTTGGTATTTCACTTATCGAGAAACCTAGTACCAAAAAAGTGTTGAAAATAAGTTGATCAAATAGCTACATCCATCGCAGGGGAAATACTTTAGCGAGACAGAAGAAACCCACACGTGATGCGAGATAAAGTCGCCGTGATTGCCAAATGGTAGGAAATTGGCAGGTAGCACCGCAACATTCCATAGTAGTTTCTACGTGGGCTGCTCCATGTAAGGTTTTATTTCCCACAGGTTTTGATAATCCCCTGGTAATCTAGACCAATTTTCTGCGTGTTTTTCTTTTTCTTTTTTTATATTCATTCTTTTATCATGAACTTATCAAAAATTGCCAATATTTAATGAATTTAACAATACATTCAATTTCATGAACTGTTTTTCTAATTCATGATTTTTTTTAAATTCCTAATTATTTTTAGAACTCTTGAATATTTTTTGGAAATTCACGATCTCTTTGAAAATAGTCAATATTTGTCAAATTATTGAATTTTATCCATAATTAAAATTTTTTATTTAACTCTGTGAATATTTTTAAAATTCAGAGTAATTTTTTATTTAAAATGATGGACATTTTTTAAAATTTCGTGAAATTTCCAAAATCCTGATTTTTTTAATTCGTGAACATTTTCAGTTTGGCCACAATTTTTTTTCAAATACGACAAATTCATGAATATTATATATATTTCTTGATTTTTTTTTCAAATTCATGACTCACAACCGTTTCTCCGCCCAGTCACAAGCGTTTTTTTAATTCATGAACATTTTCAGTTTCGCAATAATTTGTTATTTGTTTTCAAATACGCTAAATTCATGAATATATTTATATATTTCGTGATTTTTTTTTCAAATTCATGATTCACGACCATATCTCCTCCCATGCACCAGCCATTGCCTTATTCCGTCAGTCCCTCTACGCATTCCTGTCTCCCAAATCAGACTTTTTCAACAGCTCACGACTATGCCACCCAAGATGTCGGGGATGCTACTACAACCCTCGTCCCGCCGCAACCAAAGCCATGTGTGCAGATGTTACAAGGCCCACCAGGATGCAGCGACGTCTGGGATTTTGCAAGACTGTTGGGTGTTGCAATGACCTTTGTTGCTGAGATGCACCAGGCGCTGCATGCCACTGTCGATGGAGAAGACGAGGGGACGACGCTATAGGCAGAGGGAATTTGTTGGGCTAGCAACACATACCATGCCAGATCCGCCCACCACCAGCACGACCTATCGTCGCGATGCACCCTAGCTCGGCAATGCTTCTGCCGACCTTCTCCACACCATCCGTGACCATCGCGAGCCACCTCCCAGTTGCACTTGCGACAACGGCCACAGATGTCGGGCGTTTGTGAAACATCATCTTTGTTGCCATTTTTCTACAACATCTCCTGTATTGCAAAATTTTACCTTCGCAACAACGACCATGTTGTAAAAAAGTGAAGAAAAAAATCAACAAATTTTCCTACAACATAATATGTGTTGCAAAAAATTCTTCCGCAACAATAGCCATGCTGCAGAAAGGTGAAGATAACAAAAGTTTGCAACATTACTTCAGTTGCGAAAGGTATCTGAAACATGTGCTCTATTGCAAAATGTTACTGCGATATTAGTTTGATTGCGAAGGGTTCCGCAACACTGCCTTTGTTACAATGGTGAGGACGACGCTGGCCCGCTGGATGACGCCAGATATAGCGACTGCTAAGGTGGCTGGTCTTTTATAAAGATCCACCGGCCGACGCGCAACAAAACCCATTCGTAAAAAAATTGTAGCATGTTTTATCTAAACAAGCGAATGAGCTTACATTACCGAACAAAAAAACCCAGAATAAACACGGCTAGACCATCAAACTTTCCGGGGTGCCCCCATCTCCCACTTATAGCGAGACACATGGAACTCTCGCATGGAGGGGAGCCTCACATGGGCCAACCTAGGCACTTGCGAAGTCACATCTTCATTTTTTTCTTCATGTTTTCTGTTTTTCTTTTTTGCTTTATTTTTTGGTGTGTGCTACATGTCGGCCGATGGATCTTTTTAAAAGATTCGCCACCCCTCAAGACGCCAAATCTAACACAATGTAGCAACCCATCTTGTCATCTACTTTTGCAACTAAAGTCATGTTGCAGAACTCATTTGCAAATAGAGATTTCGTGGCAGAAATATTTATAACAAAAGTGGTGTTGTGGGAAATATTTGCAACATATGTCATGTTGCAGAAATGTTTTTGGACTTCACTTTTTTGTAACATAGGTGATGTTGCGAAAAAACTTTAGCAACATAGGTAATGTTGCAGATTTTTTTGGTATTCACTTTGTTTACAAAATAAGTGATGTTGCGGAAAAACTTCTGCAACATACGTAAGGCTGCCCGTAATGGAAGTATCATAGGTAGTATCATGCATGCCAACTAAGCAATTTTGGTGAGGTGGCATGAAATTAAATGAAGAAAGAGAGACTTGAGTATCATATCATGATACCGTATCATATTAAATGATGTGCTACTTTGTGTCATGTATGCTAATAAATGTACTACTCTATGATACCAACATATGATACTATGCATTATGGATGTAGTATCTCTACTCCTAATGTCTCAGTTGGTAGTCTCCGCTCACCGGTTAATTTTCGTCCCACCTCCCCTGGTTTATTTTCGTCCTCCCTCCCACCTCGTAGGTAGACACATCTGTAAAAGTAAAAGTGATTGTGCGAATGATCGAGTACTTCATTGATTTGAGAATCACATATTTATACAAGGATTTGGGACGCATTGAATAGGCGTCTGTACAAAGAGGCGCCTGTACGGACCGATGTGTCCGTACGACGCTTGGACACTAATAACTGACTAACGACACTCTAATGTCGGTTCGCTAATGACCCTTCAGATCTGTCGGTTCGTAACACTCCCCCTTGTACAACGTCGATTTCTTGAAATGATCCATTATTGAAAGCTCCTTGTATATTCATCGTTCGTCTCGAGAAGTATAATCTTGACAATCTCCTCCAAAAACCCTGTGGGAAAATATGAGGAGAGTGATACAGATATGTTGTTAAAACTCCTTTAAAACCCAGTGGGAAAAATAATAAGGAGAAAATGATCCAACATATAGTGATTATTGTCTCTTGATAACTCATATGAGAAAAACCTTCAAAGAAGGAGAAAATTATTACTGAGTTTAGAGAACAATAAATATGCTTTAGATACTTTCCTTTAAAAACCTTCATAGGAAAATAGAAAGTATAGCATATAATCTTTATGAAGATATTTCCTCATTAAAAACATCATGAGAGAAATTTTCAAAGAAACTCATAATGAAAAGAGTGCAATGAGATATGCCATGAAAAACTCCTTGAAAACCTAGTAGGAAAAATATAAGGAGAAATACGATATGGCATGCATTAACGCTTGTATTTAATTGTCTCGTTAAAAACCTCTTATGAGAAACCTGTTGGAAAAACTCATAAAGGAAAAGAGTACAATATTCATTATCTGCTGATAAAAGGAATTATATTTTCAGGAGATTTCTCCCCCTGAGCTTTGCAAATCACGAAGTCGTCTCATACCAATTCCATGAATGAATTTCTGGAATGTTGAATTTGGTAAAGACTTTGTGAACAAATCTGCTAGATTGTCACATGATTTAGTTTGCAAAATATCAATTTCTCCCTTTTCCTGTAATGCATGAGGATAGAACAACTTAGGAGAAATGTGTTTTGTGATATTACTTTTTATATAACCCATTTGCATTTGAGCAATACAAGCTGCATTATCTTCATAAATAATAGTTGGTGATCCTAATGAACCAACACCACATGCAGTTTGAATGTGGTTAATCATCCTGCGAAGCCATACACATTCTTTTGATGCTTCAAATAATGCAATAATTTCAGAATGATTAGTGGAAGTTGCTACGAGAGTCTGTTTTGTTGACTTCCATGAAAAAGCAGTTCCACCATATAAGAATACGAAACCTGTCTGTGACCTGGCATTGTGAGGATCAGATAGATAGCCAGCATCAGTATATCCTACCATAGTCATATCTTGGTTTTTCTGATAGAATAAGCCAAGATCTTTTGTGCCATGTAAATATCTAAAGATATTTTTTACTCCTGTCCAATGACGTTTTGTTGGAGCAGCGCTATGTCTAGCTAGTAAATTTACCGCAAATGCAATATCAGGCCTGGTGCAATTTGCAAGGTACATTAGCGCACCAATGGCACTGAGATACGGGAACTCGGGTCCTAATATCTCTTCGTCATCATCCCGAGGTCTAAAGGGATCTTTATTCATATCAAGGGATCTGACAACCATGGGTGTTTTGGTTGGATATGATTTATCCATATTGAATTTTTCCAAAACCTTTTGAATATAAGCAGGTTGGTATACTAAAATTCCTGAGGGAAGATGCTCAAGCTGTATGCCTAAGCAAAATTTGGTATTTCCCAAATCTTTCATCTCAAATTCCGTCATTAAATGATTTCTATATCATGTGTACTCCCAATGATATTGAGGTCATCAACGTACACTGAGATGATGCAAAATCCATTTGAGGACTTCTTTATAAAAACACAAGGGCAATCATCATTATTTGAATATCCTTTCTGAATAAGGAACTCGCTCAGTCGGTTATACCACATTCTACCCGACTGTTTTAAGCCATAGAGTGACTTTTGTAATTTTACACAATATGCGTTGCGATTTGTTTTTGGATTCGGCATTTTAAGTCCTTCAGGGACTTTCATATATATGTCCGATTTGAGTGACCCATATAAGTATGCTGTCACTACATCCATCAACTGCATAGATAAACTCATTTGTACTGCCATAGATATTAAGTATCGAAACGTAGTTCCATTCATAACAGGAGAGTATGTATCATCGTAATCGATGCCGGGTCTCTGCGTGAACCCTTGTGCTACAAGCCTCGCTTTGTATCTCACCACCTCATTGTTTTCATTCCTTTTTCGAACAAAAACCCATTTTGCTCCCACAGGGAAGACATTCTGAGGAGTAGGTATTACCGAGGAAAATACCTCTCTTTTGTTGAGCGAGCGCAGTTCTGCCTCAATTGCTTCCTTCCATTTAGGCCAATCAGGACGCTTGAGGCACTCCCTGACGGTCTTTGGTTCTGGATCCAGTTGAATGGTTTCAACAATTTCAGAGGCAAAATATATGTCGACAATTGTAGTCTTTCTGTTGTATGATTCTCCTGATTCTATATAGTTTATGGAAATTTCTTTTATGCCTTCAGACTCTATGTGATTTCCCACAACAATAGAGTCATGGTGTTCCGATGTCCCAGCTATTATGTTTGTATGCGCATTTATACTGGGTTCTAGATGTTGAGTATCTGGTTGGTGTCCTTCAACTTGAGGTTGAATTGCATTTACTGGTAGAGGATTTGATTTCCTCTGTTTCCGCGGAGGCTTTTGAGAAGTTATATTCCGGCTAACCAGATTTCTCCCCCTCTTACTCTCATTTGGGGTTTGAGTGGTTTTACTTGGTACCTCCACTCGTTCTGGTGCATTAACGGCAGGAATATGTGATTTAGTGACACCTTTATGGTCAGTAAATGCGTCTGGCAAATTATTTGCAATGTGTTGCAAATCTATGATCCTCTGAACTTCAGTTTCAGATTCTTTAGTACGTGGATCTAAGGACTGAATGCCTGTTACATTCCAATCTATTTCCTGGCATTCTTTGTGGTTTGATTCTCCCCCTAATGCCGGGAAATGGTCCTCATCAAAAATTGAATCAGCGTAGCGGGCAGTAAACAGGTCCCCTGTAAGAGGTTCAAGATATTTTATAATTGACGGTGAATTATAACCCACATAGATCCCTAGTTTTCTGTGGGGGCCCATGGTAGTACGCTGCGGTGGTGATATCGGTACGTATACTGCGCAACCGAATTTTCGCAGATGGGAAATACTTGGCTGAGTGCCACGTACTAGCTGTATCGGGGAGGTTGTATGATATGCAGTTGGTCTGATTTGTATCAGATCTGCGGCGTGTAATACCGCATGTGCCCAACAAGATGCTGGTAAATGACAATTCTGTAATAGTGGTCGAGCAACTAATTTTACTCTTTTGATGAGAGATTCAGCCAAACCATTTTGAGTATGAACATAAGGCACAGAATGTTCTAAATGAATGCCCATAGCCATGCAATAGTCATTGAATGCACGTGAAGAAAATTCAGCGGCATTATCCATTCGAATTGTTTTTATCCTATTTTCAGGATGATTTGCTCTTAATTTGATGATTTGAGCAATTATCTTGGCAAAAGCATGATTTCGTGTGGACAATAGACACACATGTGACCATCTAGTAGATGCATCTATGAGTACCATGAAATATCTAAAAGGTCCCGATATTGGTTGAATTGGACCACATATATCTCCTTGAATGCGTTCAAGAAAATTAAGTGACTCATTTTTTACTTTAAGATAAGATGGTCTTATAATTAATTTCCCAGTTGCACATGCGGTGCACACAAAATCTGATGATTTAGGGAATTTTTTAGTTGGAAGGCTGTGACCAATAGAATTGTCAATAATTTTTCTCATCATCCCTATGCCAGGATGACCTAGGCGATCATGCCAAGTCTTGAATTTATCAAGGTCTTGAAAAATTATTTTATACGCAACATGTGGTACGGGTTTTATATAACTGTAATATAATCCAGATGAAAGTGAGGGGAATTTCTCAAGAATCTGTTTCTCAGACCCATTGCTCTTTGTTAAAAGCAAATATTCAGTATTATTTTCAAAGATAGTTTCCACATGGAAATTATTTGATCGAATGTCTTTGAAACTTAGAAGGGTGCGTGTAGATTCAGGATACAAGAGTGCATCCTCAATTACAATTGTAGTACCCATTGGTAGAACGAGTGTGGCTCGCCCTGAACCAATAATCGACGCATCGCGACCGGCGATGGTCATAATATTCCCTTTTCTCTTAGTTAGAGTTTGGAAATATTTCATTTCCCTTAATATTGTGTTAGTGGTACAACTGTCCACCAAACATAATTCTTCTTCCATTGGATTATTTTCCCGTAAAATCTATAGAGAGTAAGAGAATATTTTAGGATGAAACTTTATTCATATTACTCACATATAAATATAAATATATATATACACAAAGTATTCATATTATAGTTACAAATATAAATATGACATTATGTCTGAATTACATAATATGATTGGTCCGTAGGACTTTATTCTACTTAGAGTTATACAAATTATAACTTCCATTATTACAGTAAAATAGCTGATAACATCAAATGAGTGATGTGGAGATTATATGAGATCTCCATATGCGTCTTGGGTGTATTCCACCATCATGTTGTCAACATCAAGAAGATCTTCATCCTTCTTCCTTGTTTCCTTAGGAGCGCTTTGAGAAGTGCTAGCTTCAAGGTTTTCTTCTTGTTGTAAGGCGCTGAAGTGAGCTTCGACTTTTCCATGAACTTGTTTGCCTTTCCCAGTGGATTTGAGGTATAAATCCGCTAGATGCTTGGGAGTTCGGCATTTGTTAGTACGATGGTTAGTACATCCACACCTTTGACAAATCTCGGAGTTGGTATTTCGGTCATTTTTCTTGAAGTGACCTTTACCTTTAGATTGACCAAAGCTTTTCTGCTTGTTGTTCCTTTTCCACTTTCCATTGAATTTCTTGAAATTCTTCTTGTTGCCCCCATACTTTTTAGTAAACCGAGTGTTAGCATGTGCTTCAGGGAGTGGCATTGAGCCCGTTGGGCGTGTCTGATGATTCTTCATGAGAAGTTCATCATGTTTCTCAGCCTGAAGTAAAGTGTATATGAGCTCAGAATACTTTTTGTATTTTTGTTGACGGTACTACTGTTGTAGTACTCTCATCGAGGGGTGGAAAGTGCACAAGGTCTTCTCAATAAGGTCTTCTTCGGATATTGCTTGATTGCAAAACCTTAGTTTTGAGTTAACCTTGTGAACTGCAGAGTTATATGCTGCCACAGATTTGAAATCTTGGAACCTTATGAGGGACCATTCTCTCTGTGCTTCCGGCAGCATAACCGCTCTTTGTTGGTCATATCTCTCCTTGAGAGAGTTCCACAAAACTAGTGGATCCTCTTCCATCAAATATTCCGACTTTAAGTCCGGATGGAGATGGTGCCTTAAGAAACTTAAAGCTGTATATTTGGCTGTCGTGGGGATTTCTCCGGCGCCTTCAATGGGTGTGATGATGGTGGAACCGAGTTTACGACTTTCAAGGGCTATCTTTGCATCCATGGCCCATGGTAAATAGTTACTACCATCTAGTTCAAGTTCATGAAATTCTCTATTCATGACGCCAGCCATTTTCCTGCATGTTGTGATCATGCATGAATTAGTTTTACTACGGGAGTAAAATATATGTACAACAAATGCTTCGAAGAAGATTTTCAAGTATAGCTGATGCTTTATACTTATATGTGTAGACCTCATTTTATGTATATGGCACTTTGAAGATAGTCACCATTGCGGTGTAGATCTCACAGTAATGGAGAGCATAATCTGGTTTTGACCAGTAGATGTTCATTTGTCCATTACCTTGTGTCATACTACATTTTACAAAAACACTTTGCAGGTAGTCATCCGTCAAAAGACTAGACGTAGACCTCACAACAAGAGTGGATAGTCTGCAATTTGATGCAGTAGATCTCACAATTACCTTGTGATTTGCAAGTATAAAATACGAGGTAGTCACATCAATTTTGTATATTTGGGAGAGCACTCGAAGATAGTCATTTTGCCAACATAAATAGGAAAGGCAAAATGTAGATCTTTCAGCGATGAGGATAATCTGCAAAGTGCAGTAGATGCCTCATCTACCTTGTGATCCCAAAATTTGAATTGTAAAATAAAAATTGTTGTACTTCAGAATTACATATTCTTAAAAAAAAACCGTAGCAATTATATAGAATCTGTACACATAGTCTCAGACTTTATGTTAGACGACACATAGTCTAAATATTCACACTTATAATCCAGTACTGAATATGATAAGCAGAGGTTCTTAATACAATAAAATACTACTCTCAAATAGAAAGAACAAGCTGCTGTACAATATATACACTATGGCCGTTTCCTGTTGAAAACGTCACAGTGCCAGCAGCCATTTATTGGGTTTATTGGCCTGTAGGCCTGTTTGGTGAGATACGTGACTTGGGCTGGCCCATGCACCGACAGAGAGAGAGGAATAAGGATAGCACGCACGAGGAAAATCCCACACAGCGCCGCTTCTCCCGTTCCCCACTTCTCTGCTGGATCTGGCGCAGCACCTCACCACACCATCTCTTCCTTGCTCATGGAGTCGTCTTCAAGGGGAGCGGGGTGTGCCCCGCGTCTCCGCACGGTCCCCGCCGCTGCTGCACGCCCCGGGGGCGCCGGTGAGGCCGAGGGCCGCCGGCGACCACGCGCCCTGGACGGCTGCGCGGTTTTGCGCCATGGCTGCGGCGAACTGCCGCAGGATCCGACGCGCCTCCGGTGGAGGCGTGGGAGGGAGGGGTGGCGCTGGAGGCACGGGTGGTGTCGCCGGTGATGGAGGAGGAGGCGGCGTCGACGACGAGCCCTGTCCTTCCATCTCTTCTTCCACCTTGATCTTGATGTTCAAGTTGGGGATGGTGGGGTAGCCGCCGGTTCCCGCTGCCGCCGGCGTCGGGGACGGGAGATCCGGGACGGGGCCGTATCCAGGAGGAAGGAAGTGCTCCGGCAGTTCATCTGATGGCGTCGGCGACGGCATCCGCGGTGGTGCGCCCGTACGCGCTGGGCACGGTCCGAACCGGTGCTGCATGCAGTACGGGGGCAAAGGCGGCGGCGCGAGTTCGCAAGGGAACATCTCTTCTTCTCCGAGGAACGGCGCCGATGGCCCTGCAAGGAGCCAATCCATCGGAGGGATGGTGAAGGCAAATGGCGGCGGAGTCGCCGGTACGATGTTGTCGTCGGCGACGGCGGGAGTCGAAGGCCCAGCATGGTTTGCAGCGGTGGCCACAGCCGAGGGTCCAGCCTGGTGCACCGTTGGTGCTCGCCCACGAAGTGAGCGGTTGCCTTGGCGTGCGTACCCACGGTGGCGGTTCTGGCGGCGGTTCCGGGCGAAAAAGCGGCGGCGTGGTCCACTCCTTGCACCGAGTCCCTGATGACGACGTGCAGCATGGTGGCGCTGGGTGCGTGGAAGGCGATGGCTCTCTCTCTGGAGGAAGCGTGCGATGGCAAAAGCAAGCGACTGCAGGTCTGTCCCTGCCATTCTTACCTTTCTCGTGATGGCTCTCTGGCTCTCTCGGCAGAGCAAGTGCTAATAACGTGTAAAAGTAAAAGTGATTGTGCGAATGATCGAGTACTTCATTGATTTGAAAATCACATATTTATACAAGGATTTGGGACGCATTGAATATGCGTCTGTACAAAGAGGCGCCTGTACGGACCGATGTGTCCGTACGACGCTTGGACACTAATAACTGACTAACGACACTCTAATGTCGGTTCGCTAATGACCCTTCAGATCTGTCGGTTCGTAACAACATCGACCAAAAAAACCCCGGGGATCCCTCCACGTCCGTCGATCCAAGGACAGACCTCCCGTCGCACTAGAGAAAAAGGGCCAAAAAAAACCCTACGAAAATTAACCTACGAAAAAAGACCAGCGATCGCTCGCACGTACGAGCGAGGCCTCCTACTCGTTCGGCGTCGCGACCGCTCCATCCCTTCGCCCCCGTCCTCCACTTCAGGAGACGGAGCCGATCGCGTTGAGGATCCGCCGCCCTCGCACGTCAGATCTGGTGACGGTCCCCTTCAGGCCTCGTTTGACTAAAGGGGTTCGGAGGGGTTTCCAGAGGATTATCCTCGCGTGGGCCGCAAACCCCTCGAAGCCCCAACGGCCCATTTGATATGCAGGGTTTGCATGGGCCGATCCCCTCTGATCCCCTCCTAACCACGCGACTCAGAACCCTCTTCGCCTGGCTCAGGGAAGCACGCCCGGAGCGCAGGCTCTGACGCCACCACCAGCCTCCTCCGCGCCTCCCCTCACGTCCGTCCCCCTTTGCTCGTCGTCCCCACATACCCGCCGTCGCCGCATGCCGCACGAGCCGCACCCTCCTCCGCAGTACGACGGACCTCCGCACGGCTGCCTCTTCGGAGTCGCCGCCGCCGGCCAGGCCGGGTGGTGAGGCTGGTGGTGGTTGTAGGTACGTGTTGTTGATTTTTTACTTGGTGACTAAATTGATCTCTGCCATGCCTGCTTTCATATCGCAGCAGCTTGGTGTTACTCTGAAAATGACCAACCGTTTCCCAGTTCCAAGTTCCAACCGGTGGAATACATCTTTTTGAAGAGGTAATTGTGTGTTACTGATTCAATTTGGCTGCTGCGACGTAAAGAGCAGGTTGTGGCAGATATATTGTTCACCCTGCTTCATCCAGGTTGCTTCTGGAATTGTGGGAAGAATGGAACACTTGGTTGCTTGTGAGATGATGGGCTGGCTGAGTCCGAGCAGTGAACTACTAGGAAGAGGAACCCATAAGCCTCTAGATGGATGGAGAGGTTAGTGTGATTAACTTAATTAGTACTGAAGTCCCAACATTTGCATGATGTGCTCATATACACCCACATGTATGTTTCATCCATATAAAAGGATTCAGATATAGTTGCATGAAAGTGTAGTACATGATTTGAATGAGATCTGATTTGAGGAACTCAAAGTGTTTGTTCATAGTTGTGGTCTGACATTGATATATTGTTCTCTACAACTACTGTACTGGACTAGAGAGGTGATGCTATTATGAAAAACATCACTCCTCTGGGTGCCTTTTTTTGTTCAATCGTTTTTTCTTTGTTTGAGTATCGCATTGCTAATTTTGTCTCTATTTGCAGGCTATCATCTGAGCAGTCATCCATTACCCAGCTACAACCAATACTCCAAACAGACCGGGCAAGTGATTGTCTCTCTATAGATATTGTATAGGCAATATTCTGCCAAGTTTAGAAAATATATATTATCCCAAGTTTGGTGTATATTCATTTTTATTTGCATTTGTTTCTGTTTATAACCAGGGCCAGATGCTCGTTCAGTTGCACATGTTTGTCTGGATGAATCGCGCTTATAAACATTCTTTATACCTTGTATTGTACAAGTCGTCATTAGTCACACGATTGATTAGGTGGATGTTTGTTTCTAGTCTGAATGATTATGTATCACCTTACATGCATGTTCCGAGTTTTCCTTTGCCTGAATCTTAATCAATTAACGGATAAGATCTTACACAATTTGTTTATTGTTCTGTATCTTATTCCAAGTTGGTCTGTACTGCTTTTGTTGGAGAAGACATGAAGATGCAGTACTACTATGGAAATGTCTAACTGTTTGCCGATAAGATTTTAGTTCTCATATGATTCTCTTGCTGCTATTGAGTGATCCTTCATATTGTGGTTGTATGTGTTCTCTGGTTTATAAAGTTCATAGTGATTATTGTTGTGGAGTCCCCCTGCTAGTTTATTTTTTCAGGTTACATCCTCAACTAGGATTTGGTAAGTAGCCATCTCCTATCTTCGACACAAATATTCGACCGATTCTTTTTGCAATTCACCTGAGAAAGGCATCATTAATACTAACCTCTTGCTATGATCTTGAATTTTTGCAGTGCAAATGGCAGACATTTAGCTAGTGGTACATGCCTTGCCGAGCTCCCGGACGGATAGTGCCTGACTTGCAACCATAGCGGAGGCTTTGTCCATGGTCTTGCAGTAGATGATATTGTTTGGTCGTCAATGATAAAGTGCTCGCGCAATGGCTGTCAGAGCGAGTCGCCTAGCACGGGCTTGACGATCACCACAATGCTTCTACACTTCTGTAGCAACATGGTTACTTTTATGTGTGGATTCTACCTGTAGCAAGTTTTTCTGCTATGATGTTGTTTTTCTTGTAAAGATTGGATTTTTGGATATCTTGCACCCATCGTATATTTTTGGCGCTATGTAGTTAGCTGTTTGTGCTCTGTCCTCTTGTAACTTGTGTGGGATCACACTGATTCATGATCTGGAGAAATAGCAACAACGCTTATTTCAGTTCTTGCCATGATCCAGGTTGTGCTACTTTTGTTTTGGTTGGATCTGTTATGCAAGCTTGCGTTTCTCTATAAATCACTGCATATGACCTGTAAACTTGTTGAGATATTTCTGACAAGTACCCTATTTAAGTTAACTGATGAAAGTGTCGATATTTAAGGATGAAAACTTAGTTTAAGCTCCCGACCTTCTGTCTGCTTGCTCAATGGTCTCCTAGACTGATGATGCGTCTCTTGTTGTGACAGATGTGGTTGTCTAATGTATTTTAATTGTTGACTCTGCTTATCTCTACTAGTAAAGATTACATTTTTAATTGTTTTGCACATCTTATATCAATATGCAAACCCCTCCTACCAAACAACAACTTTATACGAAGTGGATTGTGTTTGAAGGCGTTTGAAGGGTTTCAAAGGGATTTGAGAGGATTGGGTGGAAAAGGTGGATTCACCAAATCCTCTGAAATCATCTCCCCTCAAAACCCCTCAAATCCCTTGCTGTCAAACGAGGCCTTACTGTTATCGCACGACGCGAGAGAAGCTACCGTCTAGCTATAAAGAGATAAATCTCTCGCGAAAATACCGAGCACCAAGCTACTCTCGGTTGGTGGGCTGGCTCGTAAAGCTTCCTCTCGTTCGCCAGACACCTCGGTTCTCTGCTCGTTCGTGTCATTCTTTTTCTGATCGCTGATTTTTTTTCCGCTCTCAGTTGTTCAGGAAAAAAAACAAGCAATGGATTTTAAAGTTTTGAAAAAGTTGATGCAGAAAAACATCCATAGACAAAGAAATTTCTCATGAGTTTGAAAAATGGGTCGCTGACAACAAAAAATGTTTGAGAATTAAAAAATGACTGCCAATTCAAAAATGTTCCTGAATTCAAAACAATGTTAGGGCGTTTGTAGAATTTCTCAGAGAAATAAAAAGATATTCAAGGATTTGAGAAATGTTAGTCAATTCTAAGAATGTTCGTGAATCCAAAAGTTGTTTACCATTTTTTTGGCATATTTGAAAATATTCATGGATTTGATTTTTTTTATCAATTAAGAAAATCATGGATTTTATAAAACTTCATAAATTCAAAATTTCACGAATTTGCTAAAATTTCATGAATTCAAAAAGGTTCATGAATTTTAAATATCCATGAATTCAAAAAATGTTCATGAATTTAGGAAATGATAAAAATTGGAACACTATTGATGAGGACATGACTACCTTGGATACGACCAAAAATATTGCATACATTTATATTTGTGAGGTGATTTCTAATGCAAATTATGCAACAATTTATTTATGTCATCCAGAACAAAAATACTTTATAGACTTTTGTGCCATGTCTAATTCCAGGTGTATGAGACATTTGTGCAATCCACATATGAAGATAAGGGAAAAAGAGAAGTTTAGGTGCTGTTTAAAAAGTTCTCTCACGTCACTTTTGGGCCAAGAGAAGATAGAGTCCAAGTCTCTCACGTTCTGCATCCAGATTCGGACTGCACAGACATACCTGACTCAAAACGGCAAGAACTCCTTCATACGGACTCCGAATTGGGTGATTCTTTTTTTGTTAGAAACTAGATTTCATACACTTTCCAACCCAATTGGATTCACCTTCAAATCGTCCGGAGTGTTGAGATACCGACGAAACAATCTGACGCTGCAGCAGAATCCGAGTCAAACTACAAGTCCAAAGGTGTTACATCACCTCCACTTGGGCCCATGAGCCTTGTACGACCTAGGGTTATTTTTAGGCTGCCTTGGGACGCCATTGCACCTACTAGAGCAGCCACCCGTCCAATTATGAGCGTGACATCATCTAAAGTGTATGGTACATTGTCATCGTCCGTACCTACATCAGCTACGTCTTGGCGACAAGGTAACAGTAAAACCAATGATGATATAACTTCACATGAGGATGATGCATCTCTTAACTTGAATACATCTATTGAATTACCTGTTGATTTGAGCACACCACCTAGTTTAGATAATCATGTTACTGTCATGAATGCGTCATGTGATCAAACAACTGAAATACTAACAATTTTAAGTGCACCCATTGAATTAACTGTTGATGCAAAATAATCATGTGAATCAGAGAATAAATCAGATTTGGATAAAATACATTTGAAAATAATTGTGCCAATGTTTAATCATTTTGATATGACCTCTAATTTTGGTGACGATTCTATGTCAAATGACTTATTGCATGTTTGCTTATTTAAGCATGTTGTAGCCTGTGAATTTCATGCAAGTAAGGTTTATTCACCAGTGTTGGGATGATTTAATGATGAACATTGTCAATCTTTTGATATGAATAAGAGCTTCACTTATTTGTGCAAACTGAGTTGCAATATTTTCATGCCTTCTACTTCTTGTGATAATATTTTGGGTTCATATTTTATGAATTACGAAAGTTACTCATCTATACATGTGTCATATGTGCGAAAATTAAGGGAAGTAAAAATGGATGACATATACATATACAACATGTACACCTTGTCTTTTTTGTTACCCACATTTCAGATTAAGCAACGCCAAGGACGGCTTTATTTTCAAAAAAGGGAGGATGATGAGAACATGACTACCTTGGATACGACCAAAAATATTGCATACATTTATATTTGTGAGGTGATTTCTAATGCAAATTATGCAACAATTTATTTATGTCATCCAGAACAAAAATACTTCACAGACTTTTGTGCCATGTCTAATTCCAGGTGTATGGGACATTTGTACAATCCACATATGAAGATAAGGGAAAAAGAGAAGTTTAGGTGCTGTTTAAAAAGTTCTCTCACGTCACTTTTGGGCCAAGAGAAGATAGAGTCCAAGTCTCTCACGTTCTGCATCCAGATTCGGACTGCACAGACATACCTGACTCAAAACGGCAAGAACTCCTTCATACGGACTCCGAATTGGGTGATTCTTTTTTTGTTGGAAACTAAATTTCATACACTTTCCAACCCAATTGGATTCACCTTCAAATTCGTCCGGAGCGTTGAGATACCGACGAAACAATCTGACGCTGCAGCAGAATCCGAGTCAAACTACAAGTCCAAAGGTGTTACATCACCTCCACTTGGGCCCATGAGCCTTGTACGACCTAGGGTTAGTTTTAGGCTGCCTTGGGACGTCCTTCCACCTCCTTGGCCGCCACCCCTTGCTCCTATATAAGTAGATCCATCTAGTAGCTTTTTCTTTGGGATTTGTTTAGTCAAAAGTTAGCCATTGCAACTTCGTGTACTTCGTTTGTGTCCAACGACCAGACCAAGACCGCTTACGGATCCCCACCTTTATCAATACTTCATCTATATTTGCAATATTCTGATTGCTTTATCATATTCTTGCTTGTTCTTCGATTGCATGCAGGAATAGACCTTCGTGGTCAGGCTGATCGTGCTTCTGGCATTGTCAGTAACCCCTGAAGATTGGTTTAGCGATTGCTAAGGCGCAACATCGTGCACGTTTATAGTCGGATCGTCAAAGTCGTCTCCACCAAATCGATAGTTATCATCTCATCGAAAGATCGGGCCCCTCCCCTCTATCAACTATTTGTGATTGCGTGTATTTGAATAAATATTCATGAATTGATTTGTTTTTCCAGAAAAAGTTCAAGACCTAAAAATTGTTCACAAAATTTTAAAAATATTTAGGAATTTAATAAGGAAGAAGTAAGGAAACAAAGAAAACATAATAACAAATATGAAAAAACTCAAACGGAAACCGGATTTCAACCCCATCCCCACCAATTCCCGAGAGCCACTCGCTAATAGCACACACAAGCCAGCTCACTATGATCATAAATGTTTAGAATTGCTTATAAGCAATATATTGCATTAGTGAAAATGAACAATCTAAAAGAATTATATACGTAAGTTACATGGTAAAGTACATACGTTGAAATTTGGTTTGAAAGTATGACTATTTTGGTTTGTGCAAAAATAAAATTAAGCATTTTACCATGTTACTTGTTTTGCACATATCATCAATGGTCATATTTATGATTTAGATATTTACGTACGTAAAATTCATGCCAAAACTAACATGAGTTTTTATTTTTTATTTTGAAAGTTTTCCAAAGCAATTTTGCATGATAGAAACTAAATAGGAGGTATAAAGTGACCTTGAATATGAATATAAGCATTTCAAGAACTAAGGGCTACTTTGGTTAGCTTCATGGAAAAGCTGCCTGGCCTAGGCAACATTCTCAGGCGACCGATTTTGGGAAAAGCTGCCTGACCAATAGTACACATGGCCTATCTTGTTTATATGTGCTGTACTCTTTTAGCTTTTTACTGTGCTAGCTCAGAACATAACCTTTCTCTAAAATTAGATGATACCCTCAGAGACACCGAGAAGAAAATTAGCTTTTTACTGTGCTAGTTGCGGAAATGTTTTGCAGTACATTTGAGCGAGTTTTGGTTGATAGTATGACAACTAGAACTAAAATACATATTGTGTTTGATTGTTGTATAGTTAAAAAATATTTATCAAATATAAATAGCATAATAGAATGGAATTTTTTTTAGAACGAAGGCTCAAGTCGAGCCCGGCTTTGAATTAACAAAGCCATCAACCGGCCAGGATTACATCATCAACCCACTTACAGGAAAAGAAAAACAGAACAACTAAGAGATACATAGTGCTCTGCAACAGCTAGCTAGCTTCATACAGCCTTCAGGCAAAGATGAAAAAAACTAAAGCCCAAGAACAGCTTGAAGAGGAAGAAGCCCTCTACCGATCACAGTCCACCACTCAGAGACACCGAGAAGGCCTTAAGGAGACACAACTAGCAGATTGAAAGTATCACATTGTCAGCTCCATGGGTTGCGGCCAAAACGGATACGACCTCCTCCATCTCCGAAAGGGGCTCCCTGCCCCCTCACCTGGCACGAGGCGCCGATCCGTCGGAAGATACAGACGCTCTCCCAAGAGCTAAGATGAGTAACCGTCGCACTTGCCACCGGGAAGACCAAACCAGAGCACCGCCAACATGTAGCTCCGAGCTCAACAAAGGGGAACCTGGGCACCGAGAGGGGACTGCACACGAGGAGAAGCAAATGCACGGCGAGACTGTTGATGACAAAGCTGCAATGGAGGAAGCCCAAACACCGCAGACTCCAACCACGCAGCCGCCAAGCGCCTACCAACGGATCGGGCTCGCCAATGTCCCAAAACTCACCAAAGGCGGCACCTTCATGAAGGTGACGACGCCATGGGCGTCCCAGCCGCCCAATCCAGAAGGATTTTGGCTTTCGCCTGGTAATGAGTAGGGCAGTAAGGCAAAAGGGGCAGGGGAGTACCATAACAGCGCCTACAGGTAGGGGACGGCGCCCGCGGGCGTCGCCGCCGTCGTGGCCGACATAATCGGCCTGGATTTCTCCGAGCACTACACCGCCCCCAACCCCATCTTCAAACCCGGCGCGGGCAGCCTGGGACGACCGAAGAACGGATCTGAAAGGGGGCCCGAGTGATGGAGGAGCAGGCGTCAGATCTGGACGGGCGCCCCCACGGCACGGCGACCAGCAGCCTCACCCGCCGCCGCCTTGCCGCCCACGCGGCCAAGGCAGCCGGCCAGCACCCACGGCAGCCGTTGGCTGACGACGGCTCCGCACCACCACCCGAGGCCGCCGCCTCGGCTCCAGGGCCCCCCGCGCGCGACGGGGCAGGCAAATCCCCGCCGCCACCTTCCCCGGCGGCCGCGCGGTGTGCCGGCGACCCCCTCCGGTGACGACGAGGAGAGAAGAATGGGGAGGGAGGCCGGCGGCGGGCTAGGGTTGGCGCCGCCCGAGTCGCCCTTGTGGGAGCGACGCGGGGGCCAAGAGGGAGAGAATCTAATACTCCCTCCGTCCTGAAATACTTGTCGGAAAAATTGATAAAAATGAATGTATCTAGAACTAAAATACGTCTAGATACATTCATTTGTCCGACAAGTATTTCTGGACGGAGGGAGTAGAATGGAAATGTAATGCATGTTTTGCATACTGAGTTTTTTTTTTTCATATTCACGGTTGCATGTTGAGGTGGACATTTATTCCATGCATACTACTCCCTCCGTTCTCAAATATAAGTCTTTCTAAAGATTCCAACAAGTGACTACATACGAAGTAAAATGAACGAATCTACACTCTAAAATATGTCTACATACATCCGTATATTGTAGTCCATTTGAAATGCCTAAAAAAAGACTTATATTTAGGAACGGAGAAAGTACAAGCTGAGATGCATGCCGAGAGAAATATGTTGATGGCTAGCTATTTAGATATAAGTGCTAAAATGAAAAGCTATTTAGATATAAAAGATCATAAAAATACACCGTGGGAAGAAAATCCTCCCCGTTCGGCTCAAAATGATAATGCCCTTTCAAATATGGTAGTTTAGCGGCAAGTCTAAAATAGTCTAGGAAAAGAAAAAGAGATAAGCCTCTAATTTAGAAGTGAAAATGGACATTTTCCATCACTAATGACACCGAGAATAACCCCAAGCCTCTGCGTGACAATATATAAATTCTGTCATTATCGCTTGATAACGAAGGGACAGTTTTGTTGCTTTGTTGGTTTCACTTCTTTACCCCGAAAGAGAGAGAGCGAGAGAAAAATTGTCATGTCAACGTATAGGAGTATCAATGGTTACACTGTGCCATTGCGGGCGGGATGCGGAAACGGAAGCTCTCGCAGACGAAACTGTCAAACTCCTCAAGTCCTTAAAATCTCTAGCTTTCAACAGTGGGGAAAAGAGAGAAGGGAACAAAACGTGGGGACAGCCACTGATCCGGTTACGACGCCCTTTGAGCACCTGCAAATTCTGCGCGCGGCCACCCGCAAGTTCAAGTGTCAATTGAGCTTCTTCTAATCTAACTTGCCCATGATAACAGTTGGCCTTTCGCTTCCAAAATATGTAATTGCCATTCTGCTGCGCATCTTGTTAGTGGTCACCACCGATAAAATGCTGCTCCCTCCGTCCAATATACTACTAGTACGTGCTACAACTGACTGACTGACGAACTACACGTCCAAACTCACCGTCAGTATACCCATCATCGGTGGTTGCAGTCTACGTCGCGTGAGGTAGCATTCCTAAGGGTTCCTTTTGGCGGTTCCCAACTAGCTAGCACGATTAAGATATTTTCTCACCCTGTTCTTAATTTGATTTAAGTACATTTGGCCCTTCATACTCTGAAAGGAACCGTCGAGAGCACACGACAACAAGACGAAAAGCACAAGATTAACGTTCAGGTAGCCCACCGTCTGCAGGTTGCCGGAAGAGGCGTCAGGCATGCTGGTGATGCATTGCATGCACGACGCTAGACCGGCTGACCTGCAACTGCAAGTTGCTCTACATGTGTAAAGTGCACCCAGCTTACCAGCATCGTCGAGGGATTATCTTGTCACAATGGCATATTTGTGCATCGGATCTAAGTACCAAACATGAACCTCTCCTCCCTGTCGAAACTCATTCTTTTTGTTGTCAGCTAGAGAGTTTTAAACTGCTTCCCAGCCACTAGCGTATTATTCAGGGATTCGTGTTACTTTCAGCATGCTAAGGTATTTGACTTGGAGTGTTTCTCCTTTCATTGTTGTTAGTTTAATAACCGAGGGAGTACGGTGAAACCAATCATAGCTAGGGATCCTCTGACGCAGTTGCCGATTGGGACAAAAGACACGGCTCAGCTGATTCATTCCCTGTTGTTTAACGACTTGTTTATAGCAAAAGGAGGCAGCTTTCCTCTTTTCTAGTGGTGTATAATTCATAATTATGAACAAGTGTATGTTTTTGTATTGTGCCGAAAGATTGGCAAGTGACTGGAGTAATATATATTCTACGGACAGAATAACATTTCTCAAAAAATTAACTAATTTCCATGCAAAAAAATAATAGTTAAGTTGTCAAAGGTTGTTTCATTTGCATCATATATGCTCACCCACCTCATGGATGCCAAGAATCGAAGTGGAACACCATGACAATGCAACAATGTGCTCTTGCCCTTTACCATAGTTGAAAGGTTAGATCGACCGTAACTAGACGAACTACTTGGTGGTCTAATCGAAGATCCATATCCAGATACCAAGTACGAGAATATCCAAATTTAAGAGTTATATTGTCATTTTGACTACTAGTCCATCCGTTCCTAAATATAAGTCTTTTTAGATATTTCAATGTGGAATAGATGCAGAGCAAAATGAGTGAATCTACACTTTAAAATATGTCTATATACATCCGATGTAGTTTATATTGAAATTTCTAAAAAGACTTATATTTAGGAACGAAGGGAGTAGTACATCACGCCGCCGGAGATCAAGGTCTTTTCCTGATTAATCTCAAAATGAAGACAAAATGAAGACCCATAATTACAGAGATAATCTCTTGCATAGGGAGAATAGCATAAGGATAAAAACTGCTCGCCAAATTCCCAAAGATGAATCAATCAATTGATCATGTCATGTTAAGCTAAGAGGCAATCGCCTGCGTGTTGTCTCGTCCAGGTCCTTTTTGGAGTGGCGTGCGTGGTTTTTTTAGTGTGCCACTCAAAAGATGTGATGTTTTTTGTCCGGTTCTTCATAATTAACCGAGCAATTTGGTTTTTACTCGGTTTTTTTTAGAAAAGGAGGATGACCCCCGGCCTCTGCATCTGGGCGATGCATACGGCCACTTTATTAATTATTCTCACCAGACCTTACAAAGTCATACAACAGTAAGACTAAAGCACCGCCGTCTGAGCAACAAATTGTCGATACACCTATCCAGTTGATGAAGGGGCGCAGATAGCATGGGTCTAATACCAAACAGACATCGCAGCCAAGCCTAACATCTAAGACCTGTGACCCCAACCAACCTAGCCACTTGCCGGGTCTGGGGCACACACTGGTCGGGCGTGCTCTCAGAGTCCGCCGCCGCCAACTGCCACCGCTCCATCTTCAGAACTGTACTGATGCATCAACCTTGCTCGGTTCAGCTATCGTCGACGCCACCACGGCGCCCAACGGCACCTCCTCCCTGCGCGCAAACAGCTGTACACGTCGCGGTCGCCACTGATACACCTCAGCGCCATGCTGCCACGTACCACTGGTCGACACAGCTTGAAGCCCTTGAAGGATCTGTCGTGTGTAGCACCTGCCGACCAGGCATGACCAAGCGTAGCACCCGTCGGTCAGGCATGACTCGATTTTTTCTAATTAACTAAGCAACTCTTTTCTTCTTAATGAATGCAGGGTAACTGTCATTTAAAAAACAAAATTTAATCCTTTCACATCACATATGCTCATCTTCTCATGCATGGACGCCTACAATCGAAGTGGAACACACCATGACAAAAAGTTGCTCTTGCCCTTTAACTTGTTTGAAAGGTTAATTAGATCCACTGTCACGACTCACAAGAATTGCGTCTTGCTGACCTACTATAAGATCTAAATGACAGTATTAAGTGCAAGAATATCCCAATATATGAGTAGTATCATCTTAAACTACTAGTACATTAAGATACCAATGGGTGAGTGACCACTACGCTAAGATGAACTCCATAATACCGCTGAAGGTTTCTCATCAAATCCTTCTATCTACAACTCCGGTTTGCCAGTATCAACATACCGATTTTTTTATTCCACCAAAGATCAAGGTCTTTTTGTGGTTAATCTCAAAATGAACTACCCTTATTACTAGAGACAGTCTCTTGCGTATAGAAGATAGCAGAAACATAAAAAGTGCTCGTCACCCCCCAAATCAGTTAATTGATCCTTTGCTCTTTAGATGTGTTGTTGTTAGGTACACTTGGAATGTGTTGAAATGAGTTGAAATGTACATGTTAGTTGCCTTCTAGCTTAACATTATGTATGGCTTCCCCGTTGTGTTTCACTTCCCATCGAAGGAAGTTAGTGGGAATTGGATAGCTGTTATTATCTGTCAGCATGGGGAAAGCAGGAAATATAGTGCATTCTTAGATGATCTATCCTCATTATCCCATCTCTATGACACACCAAATCTTTCATTGTGTTGATACCTAGATCCGCGAAAGTAAAATGGGCAGAATGCTCTCCCACTCGAACCTAGAAGACTTGCGGAGGTGGTGGCCATGCATGGTGTTTAGTATAGCTAACATATGTGCATCTTTAGATTATTGCCTCTTGTTGGTGACTGAATTCATGTGAGGTACGGTAGCAATCATGCTTTTGTGATGATCTTCTGAAAACGAAACACTTCTAGCCATTACTTAGTTTTTGGACAAAGATGGGTGGAGATATATGTCCCAAGACTCCTTTTCCTTTGTTTAGTTGTCAATCTGGTATCACTGTAAGAAATCTGCAATTTTATGTTTTTTTTCTTTTCTTTGCGCGTGTGTATTTGTGTTGGCAGTTTGCATTTTAGTCATACAGAGGCCAGGTATGTACTCATGGTGCTTGTATTGTCTTGATGTGACACTATACGTCAATAAAATAAATCCTTTACCGAGAAAAGTCGTCCGGAAGAATTCTCTACAAGTTTCTTAATAAAATAGGAGAGAATCCTTCATAGCATTATTGCAGTGGAAATAAATAAAACTCTCGATCTTACTATTGGATAACTATTGAGCTGTTACCCGCAAAAAAAAACAAAAAACTATTGAGCTGTTTTCTTTTTTGCAGGGAAGACAATTATTGAGTTTGTGTATGAAAATAAGAAATATTGGTCAAGTCAATAGATCATGATGCCCTGATAATTGTAGGATGTCAGATATGCTTTGTATGATACACGTATGCATTCTCGCAAGGCACAAAGAAAAATAAATATGCATGCATATGTTCCTCGTTCCAAGGGTTCGCTGCATTATTTGAGTGAGAAGAGATAAGATATCACTCACACACCCACACCCAGCAGCTACCACCAGACTTTTTGTTGGGGAACCCAACTACCACATGTACGACGCTGAAAGTTCACACAAGATGTACTTAATTAAGTATGCTTTGTAGGCATGCTAAGCACGCCATATATGGGCAAACCAATAGTCGGAGGTCACTTGTAGGGAGGGACTGGCCGCACCGTCGTCGTCGTTTCTTTCTTTTTTGGCTCTCTGTCGTCACTGTCACGTTGGCATCAGACATGCAGCATGTGCACGCGCAATGGCGTATATGAATCATTGGGAGATGCATGAGTTGGACAGGCCTCTCCGATTCGTCGGGCCAGCCAGGCAGCGTTGGTTCGCCACAATTCGTAGAGTCCGCGTCAGCGTGGACAGGGTCGGAGTGCGGTTACGTGAAGAAATCTGCCACTGCGAGAAGAGGGTGCACAACTCTTTCGTTGTTGCACGAGAGGTCAATGCATGGAATCAATTGAGAGCCATCTTCTCCGGAATCTGAAAATGGACCTAGGGCTAAGAGCATCTACAGCTAAACTTGGCAAATTCAGCTTCTATACGTCCACAAATGCGTTCGGGCACGCTCACGGACACTAACCGGGCATTTCTTATATCTGCGCCTCCACACCCGCGTATCTCATATTCTGTTCCTTGTATTCATATTAAACCATGGAAGATTGATAAAAACTACGTAGATTATGAGCGGACATACAAATGCATAATCGGCTCATCAAAAGATCACAACCGGATCATCAAAAGATAGCCAAAGTTCACATAATACACATAATACAACGGACAAGTTCAAACTACATCTAAGAACTTGAAATTAAAACGGATCTTCACCACTTCCTCGCCGGCCCTTTGCCCTTCCAGTCGCCGGTGCAGCTTTAGGGGTCCGGGCAGGAGGTGGGTCCACGTCGTAGCTGCCAGACCCGTCGGAGGAGGAGGAATCGGGGATGACGATGTAGCCTTGCAAGCGCCGGACGACGCGGTCTTGCTTGCGCTCGAGCTTGGCCACCTTCGCCGCCTCCCACTCGGATTGTTCAATGCCGAGCTAGAGCCGCTTAGCGTTGAGTCTCTGGAGCCATCGGGCCTTTGTCTCGAGCTTGGCCACCTTCGCCGCCTCCCGCTCGGATTGTTCAATGCCGAGCTAGAGCCGCTTAGCGTTGAGTCTCTGGAGCCGTCGGGCCTTTGTCTCCGCCTCAGTCAGTTACCGGCGGCACGCCCACTTGAAGAGACGGTCCTCCTCGTCGGGCACCCGGCGGCGGCGAGCGGACTGCGCAGACCTGTCGGACCCGCCCGCCATCTCCCTTGCCCTCTGCCTCTCGCGGCGGGCGGCATATGCCTCCGACTCCGGAGTGTGCATCCGCGGTGTCAGCGGAGCGGGCACTAGAACCCAGCTTTGCCCGCGTGGAGCAGCGGCCGAAGGCGGAGGAGACCGTCGGGCGGGAGGAGCAGATCGGGCAGGCCTCGCAGATTCGCGCGCGGGGCGGGAAGTGCGGACGCTGGCATCGACACTGCCGCGACGGGCGACAGGTGGCGTTGCACCGGAGCCAGAGCTGCCGCCTGTATCGACCCGCGAGCGCTCGAGCGTGATACAGAGCGCCAACTCCTCCTCGTCTCCGGAGCTGCCGTCGGAGTGGCTGCCCATGCTTGCTGGCGGTAGGGATTTGGCGGATTGCAGAAATGGGAGCGTCCTGGAGGGTTGCGGAGTGAGCTAGGGTTTGTGCTGGGCGGGAGTTTTTCTGGCATTGGGGTGGGCCGGCGGTCAGCCGTGCTGACGTGGCGGACGCGCCCGGGTGTGCCCGAGTCGCCTCATAACCGCCCTACATTTGGGACGAATATGAGGGGTGCCGGCCAGTCCGGGCGTTTGAGGCCCGTTTGGAAGGTCCGATTGGGTCGGTTTTTTACAACCGGTCAGTGATTGGACGGCCTGTCCGGGCGTTTGAGATGGATATAGGGCGCCCGACTGTAGATGCTCTAAAGGAGGCTGTTTTTTGAACATGGCGTTAAATAGACCCCGTAAAAAAACATGAAGTTAAACGGTCAAAAACTTGTTTAAAGTTTTTCCTTTTCATTCGCTTTCTTGAACTTGAGACATATTGTTTGAACCTTGAACACTTAATAAGATGGCTGTGTGAATCAAGAGATGCATAGGCCGGAGGTATCCTCCTTTTCGAAAAAGTCAAAAATTTGTTTAAAGTTGTGTTATAAAAACATGTTTAAAGTTTGCAAGCAACCAACAAAGAGGGGTAGCTAAATCCCTAACATGACAGTTATATTCTCCTATTCCTTTTTTAGTGGTAGAGTTATTATTTGCTACTCTGTATTTTTTTATAGACCACATATGAGACTATATTTTTAACGTCATTCGCAAGAAAAATTAAATAACCACAATTTTATAGATATATGGCTGCAACCAGTGGCGGCTCCAGGAAATGAAGGCTGGGTATTCATCCAATTTTTTTTGGCTCTAAATGTAATATATGAACCAAACAACACAACACTAGCAATATATGAACAAAACAACACTAGCATAACGACAATAGCAATATTTCAATGTATCAGACCATAACAACATGAATACATAAGTACCTTTTGATTGATAAAGTGATGACATCCTTCTTACAATATAACTTTGCGGTCGCCTTTTTGGAAGAGATTGATGACATCTTCATCCTTCACTTGATCGAAAAATTCTCTCTCAACAAATGTAACCAAACAACTGTTCAAATATTCATCACCCATTTTGTTCCTTAGCTTATTCTTCACATAGCTCATTGAAGAGAATACCCTTTCAACACTAGCAGTAGCTACTGGCAGAATCAATACCAACTTAAGAAGCTTGTAAACATATTGTTCATGCTTGGTTGTCTCAACAAGCATAAAGCTGACACCGATTTTTCAGGTTTTGAAACCTTTCATCTCTACGCACATTAGTAACATACATGTTTAGTTGCCACGGAAGTCTTGCCAGTTCATCACTTGTAAAATCAGAAGCATAAAACTTTGTAGCAAGCCTAACCAACTTCTCTTGGTCATAAGCAGCAAATAGATGAAGTGGACAAAACGCTGCCATGCAAGAAAGTAGCTCTGTGTTTACCTCATCAAATCTGCCATTCAGCTCACTGATTTGCCTATCAATGACACCCACAAACATATCAACCTTGAAGCGGTGGTAATTGATAACACCATTACATAATCCCCTTCTAGGCCGGCCAACGGGAAAGTAAGGACCCTCCATATCAACAACTTTGATCTTATGCTTTCTACAAAAAGATGTGACCTTTGTGAGAAAATCATCCCATCCAGCATCAGTCCTCAAAGCCTCCAAGTAATACTTTGTGTCACCAACAAGCTCAATAGTATGAACAATATCTGCGTCTTGCTTTTGCAAAGCTCTACACAACTCATCTGTGTATCCAAATATTTCTTGCATCAAGTGTGCCATGAAAACAAACTCAAATGATCGAAATATTTTCTCTATGGATAGAGCCGCTTGTGCCTCCGCACCATGGTACTCGTCTCCAATCTTGCGAAGGACTCGTCGTAGTGTACCATACATAGAAATGACACGGTTCATAGTTTTGAAGTGAGAGCTCCAACGTGTATCCCATGGCCTTCCCAAACCCATTTCCTGATTCAGCCCACTCCATGTTTCTACTTCTTCCAATTCCAATGCATCAATGAGTTCTTCAGCCTGAGCTATCCGAAGCATTCTCATTTTTTTACAGACATGCCAAGAGCATTTAACAAGTGTGCAAGCTGCTGAAAGAACCAAGTACAATCACCACTCTCCTTAGCAACAACAACAAGAGTTAACTGTAGTTGATGGGCAAAACAATGAACATAGTAGGCAGAAGGGGACTCATCCATAATCAGTTTTTTCAGGCCATTAGCATTACCTCTCATGTTACTAGCTCCATCATATCCTTGCCCACGAACCATTGCAAATGTCAAATTGTAGTCTATAAGCATTTTTTGAATTGCAGCTTTTAGTGTCAAAGCGGTAGTATCTTCAACATGAGCAAGACCAAGAAATCTTACAACTGTCCTTCCTTTCTTATCAACATAATGCAAGCAAACAACCAACTGTTCATTCTGATACACATCACTAGACTCATCTGCAAGTATTGCAAAATGACCACCATCAAGTTCTTCAATGACTAGTTTAGTAGTCTCTTGTGCACAACATTTTATCACCTCTTGCTGTATATCATGGTGAGTCATCCCGCAGTTCCGTGGAGCATTCTTGAGAACAACCCTGTCAACCTCTTCAAAATTTCCTGCTAGCCAATTTAGAAGCTCAAGGAAATTTTCTTTATTTAGCGAGTCTTCACTTTCATCATGTCCTCTAAATGCCAAGCCTTGGCGCAACAGAAATCTCACACACTTGAGTGTCCATGTCAAACACTGTTTATACAAAGCCTTGTATTGTGAGGTGTTTGAAGCAATAGACTCCCGAATTGATGTTTGTGGTGTTGTGAACCTATCATACTTCTCTTGAGCTTCAGCATGAGCACTACAAACCTCACCTTCATGTTTCTTCAATCTCGACTTCATGTTCCATTTATTAAATCCCTTCTTCACAAAAGCATCTCCACCGGGACATCTTGTTTTATCCTTGAACAAATAGCAAACGAAGCAGAAAGCAACTTCTTTGTCCACACTATACTCAAGCCACTTGTAATCCTTAAACCAAGAAGGAGAAAAGCGACGTTGTAATCCACTTATATCTCTATACTCAAAATTATGATTCTTTGGTTGACATGCCCCAACCCGATGTATCTCCTTCTAACTTTATCCTGGTCATTGACATTGTACCTAGAGATGGGGATCCGTTTCCCAGGATCAGACTCAAGTGCTTCCAAATCTACTTCAAAACGAACTTCATCATTTGCTTCATCATCTTCTACAATTGGGGTCGGGGAGCCAGGTGCACTCTCAGGTTCCGTGTGGCCATCATCAGGTTCATGTGCTTGCACAAGTGCTAGTTGCAGATTGCTCTCAATAGTAGGAGGAATGATACTGCTCTCAACTTCAACACCAGGAGGATTTGGTGTAGATGTCAAAGTTCTTTTATTTGCTTTGGAAGCTCTTTCCCACAATGCAACAATACTAACACCCTTCTTCTTCATCTGTGATACAAGATCAGAAAAAAAAATAGATCAGCAATCTAGTAATCTACTAAGTTGGTCATGTAGCAAACTAGTGTTTGGATCGTTCTAAACAAATGAATGCATTTTACAGCACAAGCAATTTGTCCTGACACAGAAAAATAATTCTACAGCATCATGAACACTAGCAGAGTGATGTGCATATTTCACAGCAACACAAGCAGCAATTTGTCCCCAAAACTTTTACCCGAAATACCCACCTTAAGACTAATAAAATCCAACACTACTAGGCAGTAGCTCGTCGCGTTAAAATCCAGCACTAGCAGCAATTTGACCAATTTGACTGCACTACAAATCCACCTACAGATAATAGTTGGGTGACACATGAGCCCATAGGAAATAGGAAGTTGGAACTAGGAGAAGAGGAGAATAGAACCTGGTCCGCTGCCGGTGCCGGCCTGCCGCTGGTCGCCCGTTCAGCCGATTCGCTTTGCCGCTGCCTGCAGTCAGTACTGGCCGCCGCCGCTGGCCGCTACTCGCCGTTGTCGCCGCCGTCGGGCGATGGCCACCGCCGCTGGCCGCTACTCGCCGTTGCCGTCGCCGCCGGGCGTTGGCCCCTAGTCGCTGTCTCTGGGCGTTGGTCGCTACTCGCCGCCGCCGCCGCTGCTGGTTGCAAGCACTAGGTTAGGTTGGGGACTTGGGGAACGAACGAGTGGGGGCTGGATCGAGTGAACATGACAAGTCACGAGTGTGGTATCCCGTGTGGGCTGTGGGCCTCTAAATAAGACATGTATTAAATTTTTTGGGCCAAATCTTGGGTATTCATATGAATACAGGTGAATACCTCTGGCGCCGCCGATGGCTGCAACGTCTACATGTATATGTGAGAACTTCTAAGAAATTTCTAAAACAATTAAGTGTGGTTTTTGGAGAAAAAAAATGAGCTCATTAGATCGCGGGATAGACCACCGTCGAGAAATTACGAGGGGAATAATCATGACAACAACCAGTACCCGCGCAGAGACGATTGCTCGGGAGATTGGGGTTTTGAAGGTGGAAATTGGGGGACGAATCAGTATCCTCATAGGCTACCGATGCAGAACACCAACTCCCCCCTGCGGTGACATATCAGCAGAAGACGTAGGTGACCACATCTGCACAAACAACGTCAAGTGGTGCTAATGTCAAAGGAAGGGGTTGCAGTAGTGATGTGGAAGTGCGATCTTCAAAGGCGAATTCTATAGTGTCAACTGATACGTCTCAAACGTATCTACTTTTCCAAACACTTTTGCTATTGTTTTGCCCTCATTCTTGCATGATTTGAACTAAACTAACCCGGACTGACGCTGTTTTCAGCAGAGCTGCCTGTATGGTTTTATTGTGTGCAGGAAAACGGATTTTTAGGTATCGCAGAAAATTCCAAGAAAAAACACAGAAAATCCACGCACCCGAAGGACCATTGTGCCAGAAGTGGGGCCAGAGGGCAGCCAGGGGGGCCCCAGGCGCCCTGCTGGCGCGGCCCCACCCCTGGCCGCGTCGGGAGGCCGCCTGGGAGGGTCCTCCCCCCTCTGGTGCCCTACCTTGGCTCATATTTATCCCCGTGACGAGAAAACCCCAGAACAGAAGTCGTTTTTCCAGTTTCCGTCGCGGAGCCGCCGCCACCCTCTGTTCTTCTTCGGGAGGGCTAATCTGGAGGCTGATTTGGCCTCCGGAGAGGGGAGATCGTCGCCATCGTCATCATCATCACCACTCCATCCTCCCTTCATGACTTCTCCTTCCATGTGTGAGTAATTCCCTGCTGTAGGCAAAGGGGATGGTAGTGATTGGATGAGTTAGATCATGTAATAGTTTATCAGATTATCGGGGGCATGTTGCCTATCATCTACTTTGGTGTTTATCATCTTTGCTTCAACTTGTTGCTCTTAATGCTTGTCACTTTGGGCCCGAGTGCCATGTTTACAGATCTGAACCCTATATGTTTGCATGAATATATTTGTGTTCTTGATCCTATCTATGAGTTGATTGCACCTATTATGGTCCGGAACCGGCGATCCCAAAAGTGACAGCTTGGGACACCAAAGGGGATGGTCCATAATTTGAGGATTCCATGTATCCATTGAGTTTATTGCTTTGTTCCGGTGCTCTTTGACAGGAGCACCTTAGTCTCCATAAGTTCCTTTTGGCCCCGTTCGTAGCGGGATGGTAGGACAAAATATGTTGTGCAAGTTCTTATTGCAAGCACGTACAACTATCTGTGGGATACATGCCTAATGTTTGATATTTGCCTAGATGATCATTACTTTTCTGTGTGCCATGCCCCAAGTTAGATTCATGATGTATCTCATCCATGCAGCGCCCAACCATCCATCTACCTAGCCTACAGTGTTTCAATCCTGCTGGTTATTAGTTGTTACTTTTGCTGTTTACTTTTACTGTCACCACCATCACTATCATATCACCGTTACCACTTATCTTTTGTTGCAAGTAAGTATATTTCAGGTGCGGTTGAATTGACAACTCAACTGTCAAAGCTTATAAATATTCTTTGGCTCCCCGTGTGTCGAATCTATAAATTGGGTTATTCTTACCCGCGAAGACTATCTCGATCCCTTACGGTTGAGGGTTATCAAGTACCGTTTTCTGGCGCCGTTGCCGTGGAGCATAGCAATATTTACAAGTCTACTTGAAGTATCCTACCTGCTGCACTTCATCTGCTATGGGTAAGAAAGGAGACCCCAAGGTTCCGATCTTACTATCCACTACAAGAAGAGGTACTGTTCTGAACACTAGTGCTACACTTGATTCACCTTCTGTTATGAGTAAGTTTGCCTCACCACCACCACATGATGCTTCTACTGAATCTGTTACTATGTCCGATACTTTTGATGATGCTTCTACTACTCTTGATGATATTGGTTCACTTGGTGATGCTCTTGAGAAACAGATCGCTGCTGCAAAAAAATAATCTGGAATTGAAATTCCTGTTACTCGCTACCCTATTGGTGGAACTTATGATTATCCTGATTTGAGTAAACTCAAGGAGAGACTCCTTGATGATGATTACATTATGCTTGATGATGATTTATGCAGGGAACTGACAGAGTTTGCCGACTCTGACCCTGAAGCTATTAAGAAGCTACTTGAAAAACACTCCTTGAAGAACAAGACTGTTCCTGATCCTGAATTTGCTACATCTCCTATATGCATCAATGATCCTGATTATGATTTCTCTGTTGATCTTTCACTTATATCTATGGTTGAAGCTGACCCCTTTTATGGCAGAGAAAATGATGATGCTATTGCACACCTGACCAAACTCACTGAGTTGGGTGGCTTGTTTACCACGAATGAAAAGATACGAAACTTTTATGTGACTAAGCTTCTTCCTTTCTCTTTGAAGGAAGGTGCTAAAACATGGTATGATGCACTACCATGTGGTTCCATTAAGAGTTCTCAAGACTTAGCTCACTCTTTTGTTGATAAGTACTTTCCTGCTCATATGCAACATGCTGTTTTACAAAGAATTTATAACTTTAAACAGTTGCAGGATGAGCACCTCCCTAAAGCTTGGGGGAGGTACTGTAGTCTGATCCAGGCTAGACCAGGACATGGAGTCCCTAAGAATGAATTAATCGATATATTTTATGCTGGTCTAACTGATGAATCCAGGTCCTATTTGGATAGTTGTGCTGGTTGTGTTTTCAGGAAAAGAACACCGGACGATGCAGAGGATTTGATGGGCAGGATTGCCAAAAACCATGAAGATTGGTCCGTCCCTGAACCACCTCCACCACCAAGGAAGAGGGGCATGTTTGTTCTAAGCCCCGAAGATATGCAAGAAGCAAAGAACTCTATTAAAGAGAAGGGTATTAAAACTGAAGACGTGAAGAATCTACCCCCTATTGAGAAGTTGTGTGAGCCTACCACTCACCCTCCTATGGTAGAGGTACACTCTCTTTTAGATTTCAACGCAAGTGACACCCCTCATGGTAAGCCTCCTGATCAATGTTTAGATGAGCTTGATAATTTTATTATGAAGCAAAGTCATTTTAATGAGAGGATACAAAGTCAATTGCATGATAATTCCCTTGCTATCAAAAGTTTGCTTGATGTTCTAGGTAGAACAGTTAATGATGTTAAATGTCTTGTGAAGCATTTTCATATGGTTCAAACTCAGCTTGAACACATTTCTAATGTGCAAAAAGATTTGCTTGCTAACAATGCCAAACAAGATGATTTACAAGCCTTCGGGATTAAGACCCGAGGAGGAACTAGCACTCAAGATCCTCTCTATCCAGAGGGGCATCCGAGGAGAATTGAGCAAGATTCTCAAATGCAGGAAGAAGAAATTGTTGGCTCTCCAAACAAGAAGAAGAAGAAACACAAGGAGGTTGACAATTCGAATGATCCTTTTACAAGTGAAGAGCCAGCTGTTGATCCCAACAGTATATCTACTTCCGATGCTGAGACTGAAGACGGTGCCAAACCTGAAGATAAAGATAAGGAGAGGAATGATCCGCCTGAGGTTCGAGAAGAAGAAGCACCTGACAAACACAAAAAGTACACTAGAGAAGACTTCGTCGCAAGAAGACATGGGAAGGAAAGAGAACCATGGATATAGAAACCCATGCCTTTTCCAGGTAAGTCTCTCAAATCTAAAGAAGAAGAGCATTACAATAAGTTTTGTGAGTGGATGAAACCTCTTTTTCTTCAAATCCCTTTGACTGATGCTATTAAGTTACCTCCCTATTCAAAATATATGAAAGATATTGTTACTAATAAAAGAAAAGTTCCTAATGAAGCAATATCTACTATGCTTGCTAACTACTCTTTCAGTGGCAACATTCCTGAGAAGCTTGGTGATCCAGGTATACCCATCATTCCTTGCTCCATAAAGAATAATTATGTCAAAACTGCTTTATGTGATCTTGGAGCAGGAGTGAGTGTTATGCCTTTCTCTCTTTACAAGAGGCTTTGTTTAGAGAAGCTAATCCCTACAGATATCTCTCTTCAGATGGCTGACAAGTCAACCGCCGTCCCGATAGGTATTTGTGAGGATGTTCCCGTAGAAGTTGCTAATTGTTTGATCCTTACTGATTTTGCCGTGCTTGACATGCCCGAGGATGGGAGCATGTCCATTATTCTTGGTAGACCTTTTCTTAACACCGCAGGTGCTATTATTGATTGCAATAAAGGAAAGGTTACCTTCAATGTGAATGATAAAGAACACACGGTGTATTTTCCAAAGAAGACCGACAAGAGGCTTGGCCTCAACTCTATAGAAAATATCGAGACCATGAAGATTGGAGAATGGGACTGTCCACTACATGTGCACCACAAATACAAAACTATTATGGTGGGGACAATGTCCATTAAAGTAAAGGTGCAATGATCACTTCGTAAGAGGTGGGACTTTTTGCTCTATATATCGCCGGTTTGTTGGTAAGACTTGATCAACCTTACTAGTGAGCATGTTTTATATAGGTAAAAAGTTGAGCTTGTTATGTTTTCATTTGTTTTAGCTTTTGTTCTCCTTGCTGTACCAAGTGTTTGTTTTTTTGAAGCTTCACAATACTAATCACTGCTTTAAGTTTTCAGAAAGTTTTGCAGCTTTTTGAACTTCGAAAAAATTTCAACAGTGAAGTTTTCAGAAAAATTCCAGAAAAATAAAAATAAAAATTTCCATGCCAGGAGTGACCCAGAGGCACCTGGGGCTGACCAGGGGGGCCACCAGTGGCCCAGGCGGCCAGCTGGCGCGGCCTGCCCCCT
This sequence comes from Secale cereale, assembly GCA_902687465.1. Classification (NCBI taxonomy): domain Eukaryota; kingdom Viridiplantae; phylum Streptophyta; class Magnoliopsida; order Poales; family Poaceae; genus Secale; species Secale cereale. The sequence continues at coordinate 252,412,730 of LR738715.1, read as the reverse complement.
GGCCGCGCCCATAGGGCGCCTGGGTCCCACAGGTCCCGCCTCCAGGTGAGTCTTCTTCCTCTCTCTCTCTTTCTCTCCGAAAACACGAGTTCTGCACCTGTTCTTGCGTTCTTGCTGTTCTTGGAGGCGATTTTCGATCTCTCTCTACAGCCTATCATTCGAGCTGAGATTTTGAACAAATACTCCCTGGTATGTAACTCCTCCACCCCTCCAATTATATTTTTGGTTGGTGGCTTCATTTGTGAGTATTTAGTAGCTCTTGGTGCTGTGTAGATGAGCTTGCATGCATGTGTAGAAATTTATTTTCCAAGTTTTGATGCAAGTTTATGCCTTAGGTAAGTGAGTTGAGTAGTTTGCCTTAACCCACTTTGTTTAAATCCTTGTTTTTGTAATTTGCCAAAAATTTCAGAAATGAGTTTGTTAGGAAGGGCAAAGGGGTGGCTTGAGAAGAAGAAGCCCGCGCGCTCCGATCGAGTTACTAGAGCCGCAGCTTCAACCTCGACTACTAGGGTGAGCTACAATGAAGATCATGTGCCCCTAGAGTTGTTGGAAGACACTAATCCAGCACGTGCGATGATGTTCCCATGTGATGAATTCCTTGAAGCTGCATGGATTAAGGATGAGTTTTATAATCTTTGTGCTAATGCAGGTCTGACACGGCTCGCCACGTGCCGTGTTGCTCAGTATCAAAAACTCACCTCTGGTTTCATTAACAGTTTTAGATATAACCTTGATACTGGTTCTATTGAGTTTAAAATTTACAATAATCTTTTGACCATGCCCTTGGAAAAGTTTTGTGAAATAATAGGTGTGCCAAACGTTGGGCGGACGGCGAAGATGACCTCTCAGCCCTCCGAGCTGAGAACTGTCTTCAACTCTCTCTGCAGCATGGATACGAGGGATATTCATCGGTCAAAAATCTTCAGCATCTTATTCCCTCACCTCAGGTATTTTGCGTATTATGTTGCTAGAGGGGTGTTAGCTCGTGACAACATGAGCAACATTTCTACGCCGGATATTGCTATCCTGGCAACCGCCCTCTCAGGGAGGTTTGATTATAATGTGGGTGCCTTAATCGCTCGACGCCTTGCTATGAACGATAACAGGGGAGATTTATTTGGTGGCGTTTATGCCACACTTATCTTAGAGTATCTTAAAGGCACCCCACACCCTGATGATAAGCCTTTTACTTATTTAAGTTTTGATCTTGCTGCTATGAAAAGGCATAAGTTTGTTACCATGACTTCTGAGTTTGGTAACCTTGTTTATATCTTGCGTTTCGGAACTACCGCAGAACGCAAGATCCGTCTACCTGCACCTCTTTTGTTTGATTTTTCTCACAGGAACGGATGGTCCTTTGATGTTATCCAGTTCGATGAGTTCATGGTCCAGCATCAGTTTCATAACCCCATGGAGGGGGTTGTGCCCGACGAGGAGGAGCACGGTGAGTTACCCCCTTTTCAGGGGGAGACCGTCACCCAGTTTGGTGAAGGGTCTTCCTCTGCTTGGAGTGCGGACCCTTCTTCGTGGGAGGATCCGAGGACTTCGGTGTACGCGCCGGAATCCTTATACGACCCTTGGACTCACCAGTACCACCCCGGAGCAGGAGGCTCCTAGGGGCAGTAGCTACTACCAACTTAGGCCAAAAGCCTATGCTTGGGGGAGTACGTGCCCTTCTCACTTTTCCATTGTATTATCCGTTTTATTTTTGTTCGCTTTGATCTTTTCGAAGTTTTTGCCCGTTCTTCTTTGTTCTTTCTTTGCAAAAACAAAAAAAAGATTTTCTCTTTCTTTTGCTTTAGTTCAACCTTTGAAAAAACCCAAAAATATTTCCGTTCTCTCTTTAGTTTGCTTTGTTTTCAGAGTTCAGCTCGAGTCCGTGATGGCATTTAATTATATTTCCTACGTTCGATCGTGCAAGTGGCAAGGCAGTAATGACGAAGACCGACGGAAGGGAAGCAACAAGGAAACCGGTATGAACTCTTCTTGTTTCTACTTTTGTACATATGCCTGTACTTATGATCTAGAGACCAGCTTGTAGCGACATAGTGCTATGTTCACAATGCTTTCCCAGTGGTTCATGCTTTCCTTGTGGCTAATCTCAAATAGCTAGAGTATATAATGTGTTATTGAAATGATTTACATGCATTGCATTGTTCATAGTTTGGCATACTAAGATGGTATTTCCCTTTGGAGAATTCTTGGATTGACTTGGCACATGTTTACACATGTTTAAGACTAAAAAGTCTGCTTTGCCTTGATGATCTTTGAGGTTCAGAATAGTTATATCACTTTCATGCCCAATTCAATGTTGCTTTGTCGCTCTGCATGATTATGACCGTTATTGCTCTCTAGTTGGTCGCTTCCCAGTCTCTTGCTAGCCTTCGCTCGCACTAAGCGGAATTCCGCTTATGCATCCAAATCCTTTCAAACCTGTTATTCCATATGAGTCCACCATACCTTCCTATGCGGTATTTACCGGCCATCCTAACGAAGACTTTCTTGTACCATCTCGAAATTATTGAAATTTACTCCTGTTTTGTGCCTCTGTTTTAAGCTCATGAGGAAGTAGTAGGTAATTCATGATCTTCTTGTGTTGGACATGTTTTATCCTGGGATTGCATGTCTAATCTGCAAACCCCTAATACGAGAAGTGACTGGCATGAGTGCGCCCAGCTCACAAAAGATAATCACAACCAACAAACCCTCCTTCACGCTTTGTTTATGAGAAATCAGAAAACTTTGGTAGTGATAAACAAAGGAGATTAAGGGGATGTGATCGTCCCCATCTTGGGAGCCGTTCCTTGAAACATGTATAGCGTAAGAAGTGATTGGGTTGTCTACTAACATTCGTTGACGAAATATGCACCTCTCAAAATCATTTTTACCTCTGTTTTCAAAACCAAGAGCTCTGGTACATGTTTAGTCTTTGCTTCCAACCACGGGTTTTCAACCTCGCCATCAAATTCCACGGTTCGAGAGTCTCCACCTTCTTTCTTCAAAGCACCAACTAGGAGAGCATAATTGTCATTCTGAGTGTAATGTGCATTGTCCCAAAGTATTACATTGTCTTCTGCATGCTTGTGGTATTATTTATTATGAAATTCTTAGTTCTAGTCTCCTTTAAAACTCTGGAGGAGTTTCTGCATTTATGTTTTGCTTCACTCATGGAGGCTAGCGAGATACCACTCTAGTATGTTCAAGCTATGTGCAATGTAATCTTGTCTTTATTTTCAGTAGTATATTATTTAATTTTGGTTATTTGTGATTGGTCACTTGAAAGAAGGATTGCTCCGTGCATTGTCCTCATAGCATTGTTTCAATACTTGCTAGACTCCTTTCATAGTACATGCTTATATACATCTAATGAAGCAAAAGAGTTTGTCAAAGTTTTCTTTGTCGCGTCCAGTTCGTTGAACTGAATTGCTTGAGGACAAGCAATATGCTAAGCTTGGGGGAGTTGATACGTCTCAAACGTATCTACTTTTCCAAACACTTTTGCTATTGTTTTGCCCTCATTCTTGCATGATTTGAACTAAACTAACCCGGACTGATGCTGTTTTCAGCAGAGCTGCATGTATGGTTTTATTGTGTGCAGGAAAACGGATTTTTAGGTATCTCGGAAAATTCCAAGAAAAATCACAGAAAATCCACGCACCCGAAGGACCATTGTGCCAGAAGTGGGGCCAGAGGGTAGCCAGGGGGGCCTCAGGCGCCCTGCTGGCCGGCCCCACCCCTGGCCGCGTCGGGAGGCCGCCTGGGAGGGTCCTCCCCCCTCTGGTGCCCTACCTTGGCTCATATTTATCCCCGTGACGAGAAAACCCCAGAACAGAAGTCGTTTTTCCAGTTTCCGTCGCGGAGCCGCCGCCACCCTCTGTTCTTCTTCGGGAGGGCTAATCTGGAGGCTGATTTGGCCTCCGGAGAGGGGAGATCGTCGCCATCGTCATCATCATCACCACTCCATCCTCCCTTCATGACTTCTCCTTCCATGTGTGAGTAATTCCCTGCTGTAGGCAAAGGGGATGGTAGGGATTGGATGAGTTAGATCATGTAATAGTTTATCAGATTATCGGGGGCATGTTGCCTATCATCTACTTTGGTGTTTATCGTCTTTGCTTCAACTTGTTGCTCTTAATGCTTGTCACTTTGGGCCCGAGTGCCATGTTTACAGATCTGAACCCTATATGTTTGCATGAATATATTTGTGTTCTTGATCCTATCTATGAGTTGATTGCACCTATTATGGTCCGGAACCGGCGATCCCAAAAGTGACAGCTTGGGACACCAAAGGGGATGGTCCATAATTTGAGGATTCCATGTATCCATTGAGTTTATTGCTTTGTTCCGGTGCTCTTTGACATGAGCACCTTAATCTCCATAAGTTCCTTTTGGCCCCGTTCGTAGCGGGATGGTAGGACAAAAGATGTTGTGCAAGTTCTTATTGCAAGCACGTACAACTACCTGTGGGATACATGCCTAATGTTTGATATTTGCCTAGATGATCATTACTTTTCTGTGTGCCTTGCCCCAAGTTAGATTCATGATGTATCTCATCCATGCAGCGCCCAACCATCCATCTCCCTAGCCTACAGTATTTCAATCCTGCTGGTTATTAGTTGTTACTTTTGCTGTTTACTTTTACTGTCACCACCATCACTATCATATCACCGTCACCACTTATCTTTTGTTGCAAGTAAGTATATTTCAGGTGCGGTTGAATTGACAACTCAACTGTCAAAGCTTATAAATACTCTTTGGCTCCCCGTGTGTCGAATCTATAAATTGGGTTATTCTTACCCGCGAAGACTATCTCGATCCCTTACGGTTGAGGGTTATCATCAACCTGGATGAGGGGTCCCATGGTTCCTATGGCTTTTGGAGGAAAGACTACTGTAGGGGACAAAATCATCTGTCAATGAATGTGGAGTAAAAGGGCAGGCTTCAAAAGGATGTGAGGCGAAGGTCAAGTGTATGATTTGCACCAAAGAGACTCATATCTCCGAGTTCTGTGCCTAGCTGCATCTAAAAAGGCTAGTGGCTATGCTTGTTGGTTTAATTTGGAGGAGAATGTCGTGACCTGTTTGTGGTAGAGCATTGAAAAGATTAAAGTTCTTCGGCGAAAAATGAAGCTGTTGCCTTGGTTCATCTCAGGGAGGGGCGTGATCTCGAAATTGATGTTGACATGCTTATTAGGAGTTTAGCGAAAACATACCCCTAGAGGTGGGATTGAAAGCTAAGAACGTTTGAGATGTTGCTTTCTTGGTTAACTTTCCACCAGCTGCAAAAATCAGCGAAGCTGTTGTGTTTGACTAGGTCCCTTTGAAAGGGAGGAACATAATGGTTAATGTAAAACTATGGAATGATGACTCTTTGGTTGTGGGTAAGTTGGCCATGGTCTAGGTCAAGGCTAAAGGAGTTCCTAAAGCTATGAAGAATTTTCATGGGCTATATAGGATTGGATCTACGATTGGCTATACTTAGGAAGTTAACATGGTGACTTTGCAAAATTCTGGTCTGGTCAAACTTAAGGTGGCAGTTGTGGATCATTTGAAATTCTTAGATGGAGGAAACTCACTACTCCAATCATATGGTTTACATAATTTTCGTTGAGCTTGAGGTGGCTATTGAAGAAAGATGATCCAAAATGATGAGTAACTATCTCAAGGGCATGGGGAGTGGATGGACTTTCAACAGGAGGAAGATGCTGATAGAGATCCAAAAAGAACCAAGACAAGTGAGTATGAAGTTGTTTTTGGTCACATTTGTTCTAGTACTAGAACCAAAATGGCCCTTGAGCAAAGGGCTGCAACACTTAAAGAGCAAGATGAGGCTGATTTTCATTTGTTTTAGCTTTTGTTCTCCTTGCTGTACCAAGTGTTTGTTTTTTTGAAGCTTCACAATACTAATCACTGCTTTAAGTTTTCAGAAAGTTTTGCAGCTTTTTGAACTTCGAAAAAATTTCAACAGTGAAGTTTTCAGAAAAATTCCAGAAAAATAAAAATAAAAATTTCCATGCCGGGAGTGACCCAGAGGCACCTGGGGCTGACCAGGGGGGACACCAGTGGCCCAGGCGGCCAGCTGGCGCGGCCTGCCCCCTGGCCGCGCCCATAGGGCGCCTGGCTCCCACAGGTCCCGCCTCCAGGTGAGTCTTCTTCCTCTCTCTCTCTTTCTCTCCGAAAACACGAGTTCTGCACATGTTCTTGCGTTCTTGCTGTTCTTGGAGGCGATTTTCGATCTCTCTCTACAGCCTATCATTCGAGCTGAGATTTTGAACAAATACTCCCTGGTATGTAACTCCTCCACCCCTCCAATTAGATTTTTGGTTGGTGGCTTCATTTGTGAGTATTTAGTAGCTCTTGGTGCTATGTAGATGAGCTTGCATGCATGTGTAGAAATTTATTTTCCAAGTTTTGATGCAAGTTTATGCCTTAGGTAAGTGAGTTGAGTAGTTTGCCTTAACCCACTTTGTTTAAATCCTTGTTTTTGTAATTTGCCAAAAATTTCAGAAATGAGTTTGTTAGGAAGGGCAAAGGGGTGGCTTGAGAAGAAGAAGCCCGCGCGCTCCGATCGAGTTACTAGAGCCGCAGCTTCAACCTCGACTGCTAGGGTGAGCTACAATGAAGATCATGTGCCCCTAGAGTTGTTGGAAGACACTAATCCAGCACGTGCGATGATGTTCCCATGTGATGAATTCCTTGAAGCTGCATGGATTAAGGATGAGTTTTATAATCTTTGTGCTAATGCAGGTCTGACACGGCTCGCCACGTGCCGTGTTGCTCAGTATCAAAAACTCACCTCTGGTTTCATTAACAGTTTTAGATATAACCTTGATACTGGTTCTATTGAGTTTAAAATTTACAATAATCTTTTGACCATGCCCTTGGAAAAGTTTTGTGAAATAATAGGTGTGCCAAACGTTGGGCGGACGGCGAAGATGACCTCTCAGCCCTCCGAGCTGAGAACTGTCTTCAACTCTCTCTGCAGCATGGATACGAGGGATATTCATCGGTCAAAAATCTTCAGCATCTTATTCCCTCACCTCAGGTATTTTGCGTATTATGTTGCTAGAGGGGTGTTAGCTCGTGACAACATGAGCAACATTTCTACGCCGGATATTGCTATCCTGGCAACCGCCCTCTCAGGGAGGTTTGATTATAATGTGGGTGCCTTAATCGCTCGACGCCTTGCTATGAACGGTAACAGGGGAGATTTATTTGGTGGCGTTTATGCCACACTTATTTTAGAGTATCTTAAAGGCACCCCACACCCTGATGATAAGCCTTTTACTTATTTAAGTTTTGATCTTGCTGCTATGAAAAGGCATAAGTTTGTTACCATGCCTTCTGAGTTTGGTAACCTTGTTTATATCTTGCGTTTCGGAACTACCGCGGAACGCAAGATCCGTCTACCTGCACCTCTTTTGTTTGATTTTTCTCGCAGGAACGGATGGTCCTTTGATGTTATCCAGTTCAATGAGTTCATGGTCCAGCATCAGTTTCATAACCCCATGGAGGGGGTTGTGCCCGACGAGGAGGAGCATGGTGAGTTACCCCCTTTTCAGGGGGAGACCGTCACCCAGTTTGGTGAAGGGTCTTCCTCTGCTTGGAGTGCGGACCCTTCTTCGTGGGAGGATCCGAGGACTTCGGTGTACGCGCCGGAATCCTTATACGACCCTTGGACTCACCAGTACCACCCCGGAGCAGGAGGCTCCTGGGGGCAGTAGCTACTACCAACTTAGGCCAAAAGCCTAAGCTTGGGGGAGTACGTGCCCTTCTCACTTTTCCATTGTATTATCCGTTTTATTTTTGTTCGCTTTGATCTTTTCGAAGTTTTTGCCCGTTCTTCTTTGTTCTTTCTTTGCAAAAACAAAAAAAAGATTTTCTCTTTCTTTTGCTTTAGTTCAACCTTTGAAAAAACCCAAAAATATTTCCGTTCTCTCTTTAGTTTGCTTTGTTTTCAGAGTTCAGCTCGAGTCCGTGATGGCATTTAATTATATTTCCTACGTTCGATCGTGCAAGTGGCAAGGCAGTAATGACGAAGACCGACGGAAGGGAAGCAACAAGGAAACCGGTATGAACTCTTCTTGTTTCTACTTTTGTACATATGCCTGTACTTATGATCTAGAGACCAGCTTGTAGCGACATAGTGCTATGTTCACAATGCTTTCCCAGTGGTTCATGCTTTCCTTGTGGCTAATCTCAAATAGCTAGAGTATATAATGTGTTATTGAAATGATTTACATGCATTGCATTGTTCATAGTTTGGCATACTAAGATGGTATTTCCCTTTGGAGAATTCTTGGATTGACTTGGCACATGTTTACACATGTTTAAGACTAAAAAGTCTGCTTTGCCTTGATGATCTTTGAGGTTCAGAATAGTTATATCACTTTCATGCCCAATTCAATGTTGCTTTGTCGCTCTGCATGATTATGACCGTTATTGCTCTCTAGTTGGTCGCTTCCCAGTCTCTTGCTAGCCTTCGCTCGCACTAAGCGGAATTCCGCTTATGCATCCAAATCCTTTCAAACCTGTTATTCCATATGAGTCCACCATACCTTCCTATGCGGTATTTACCGGCCATCCTAACGAAGACTTTCTTGTACCATCTCGAAATTATTGAAATTTACTCCTGTTTTGTGCCTCTGTTTTAAGCTCATGAGGAAGTAGTAGGTAATTCATGATCTTCTTGTGTTGGACATGTTTTATCCTGGGATTGCATGTCTAATCTGCAAACCCCTAATACGAGAAGGGACTGGCATGAGTGCGCCCAGCTCACAAAAGATAATCACAACCAACAAACCCTCCTTCACGCTTTGTTTATGAGAAATCAGAAAACTTTGGTAGTGATAAACAAAGGAGATTAAGGGGATGTGATCGTCCCCATCTTGGGAGCCGTTCCTTGAAACATGTATAGCATAAGAAGTGATTGGGTTGTCTACTAACATTCGTTGACGAAATATGCACCTCTCAAAATCATTTTTACCTCTGTTTTCAAAACCAAGAGCTCTGGTACATGTTTAGTCTTTGCTTCCAACCACGGGTTTTCAACCTCGCCATCAAATTCCACGGTTCGAGAGTCTCCACCTTCTTTCTTCAAAGCACCAACTAGGAGAGCATAATTGTCATTCTGAGTGTAATGTGCATTGTCCCAAAGTATTACATTGTCTTCTTCATGCTTGTGGTATTATTTATTCTGAAATTCTTAGTTCTAGTCTCCTTTAAAACTCTGGAGGAGTTTCTGCATTTATGTTTTGCTTCACTCACGGAGGCTAGCGAGATACCACTCTAGTATGTTCAAGCTATGTGCAATGTAATCTTGTCTTTATTTTCAGTAGTATATTATTTACTTTTGGTTATTTGTGATTGGTCACTTGAAAGAAGGATTGCTCCGTGCATTGTCCTCATAGCATTGTTTCAATAATTGCTAGACTCTTTTCATAGTACATGCTTATATACATCTAATGAAGCAAAAGAGTTTGTCAAAGTTTTCTTTGTCGCGTCCAGTTCGTTGAACTGAATTGCTTGAGGACAAGCAATATGCTAAGCTTGGGGGAGTTGATACGTCTCAAACGTATCTACTTTTCCAAACACTTTTGCTATTGTTTTGCCCTCATTCTTGCATGATTTGAACTAAACTAACCCGGACTGATGCTGTTTTCAGCAGAGCTGCCTGTATGGTTTTATTGTGTGCAGGAAAACGGATTTTTAGGTATCTCGGAAAATTCCAAGAAAAATCACAGAAAATCCACGCACCCGAAGGACCATTGTGCCAGAAGTGGGGCCAGAGGGTAGCTAGGGGGGCCCCAGGCGCCCTGCTGGCGCGGCCCCACCCCTGGCCGCGTCGGGAGGCCGCCTGGGAGGGTCCTCCCCCCTCTGGTGCCCTACCTTGGCTCATATTTATCCCCGTGACGAGAAAACCCCAGAACAGAAGTCGTTTTTCCAGTTTCCGTCGCGGAGCCGCCGCCACCCTCTGTTCTTCTTCGGGAGGGCTAATCTGGAGGCTGATTTGGCCTCCGGAGAGGGGAGATCGTCGCCATCGTCATCATCATCACCACTCCATCCTCCCTTCATGACTTCTCCTTCCATGTGTGAGTAATTCCCTGCTGTAGGCAAAGGGGATGGTAGGGATTGGATGATTTAGATCATGTAATAGTTTATCAGATTATCGGGGGCATGTTGCCTATCATCTACTTTGGTGTTTATCATCTTTGCTTCAACTTGTTGCTCTTAATGCTTGTCACTTTGGGCCCGAGTGCCATGTTTACAGATCTGAACCCTATATGTTTGCATGAATATATTTGTGTTCTTGATCCTATCTATGAGTTGATTGCACCTATTATGGTCCGGAACCGGCGATCCCAAAAGTGACAGCATGGGACACCAAAGGGGATGGTCCATAATTTGAGGATTCCATGTATCCATTGAGTTTATTGCTTTGTTCCGGTGCTCTTTGACAGGAGCACCTTAATCTCCATAAGTTCCTTTTGGCCCCGTTCGTAGCGGGATGGTAGGACAAAAGATGTTGTGCAAGTTCTTATTGCAAGCACGTACAACTACCTGTGGGATACATGCCTAATGTTTGATATTTGCCTAGATGATCATTACTTTTCTGTGTGCCTTGCCCCAAGTTAGATTCATGATGTATCTCATCCATGCAGCGCCCAACCATCCATCTCCCTAGCCTACATTGTTTCAATCCTGCTGGTTATTAGTTGTTACTTTTGCTGTTTACTTTTACTGTCACCACCATCACTATCATATCACCGTCACCACTTATCTTTTGTTGCAAGTAAGTATATTTCAGGTGCGGTTGAATTGACAACTCAACTGTCAAAGCTTATAAATACTCTTTGGCTCCCCGTGTGTCGAATCTATAAATTGGGTTATTCTTACCCGCGAAGACTATCTCGATCCCTTACGGTTGAGGGTTATCATCAACCTGGATGAGGGGTCCCATGGTTCCTATGGATTTTGGAGGAAAGACTACTGTAGGGGACAAAATCATCTGTCAATGAATGTGGAGTAAAAGGGCAGGCTTCAAAAGGATGTGAGGCGAAGGTCAAGTGTATGATTTGCACCAAAGAGACTCATATCTCCGAGTTCTGTGCCTAGCTGCATCTAAAAAGGCTAGTGGCTATGCTTGTTGGTTTAATTTGGAGGAGAATGTCGTGACCTGTTTGTGGTAGAGCATTGAAAAGATTAAAGTTCTTCGGCGAAAAATGAAGTTGTTGCCTTGGTTCATCTCAGGGAGGGGCGTGATCTCAAAATTGATGTTGACATGCTTATTAGGAGTTTAGCGAAAACATACCCCTAGAGGTGGGATTGAAAGCTAAGAACGTTTGAGATGTTGCTTTCTTGGTTAACTTTCCACCAGCTGCAAAAATCAGCGAAGCTGTTGTGTTTGACTAGGTCCCTTTGAAAGGGAGGAACATAATGGTTAATGTAAAACTATGGAATGATGACTCTTTGGTTGTGGGTAAGTTGGCCGTGGTCTAGGTCAAGGCTAAAGGAGTTCCTAAAGCTATGAAGAATTTTCATGGGCTATATAGGATTGGATCTACGATTGGCTATACTTAGGAAGTTAACATGGTGACTTTGCAAAATTCTGGTCTGGTCAAACTTAAGGTGGCAGTTGTGGATCATTTGAAATTCTTAGATGGAGGAAACTCACTACTCCAATCTTATGGTTTACATAATTTTCGTTGAGCTTGAGGTGGCTATTGAAGAAAGATGATCCAAAATGATGAGTAACTATCTCAAGGGCATGGGGAGTGGATGGACTTTCAACAGGAGGAAGATGCTGATAGAGATCCAAAAAGAACCAAGACAAGTGAGTATGAAGTTGTTTTTGGTCACATTTGTTCTAGTACTAGAACCAAAATGGCCCTTGAGCAAAGGGCTGCAACACTTAAAGAGCAAGATGAGGCTGATTTTCCTATAAATCTAAGAATGTTGTTGTGGCAGATAGTGGGAGTAAGGAGGACTCTGATTCTCGTTCTGTTAATGGTGGGGGAACTTCTAGAAATATAAATAATAAAAATGAATAGACTTGTGACGCTAACCCTGAAGGAGGGATTGAAGGATCTTAGTCTCTCGGTTTAGGTGCTAAATTGTGGATCAAGCTGACTAAGGATCCAACTGTCATGACTAGTGTTGAAGGAGGCAATAGTAAGGGTGGATACTTGGGCACTGAGGGATATAGTGGGAGAATTACATCTAAAAATGTTGATGATATACCTCATGTCTACTATGCAACTTTTCTTTTGTAGACTTTGTTGGGCCTCCAAGCGTAGAGTTTAGTTGGACAGTAGAAAATTTCCCTCAAGTGGATGACCTAATAAGGCTTATCAATTCGCGAGAGGTTTAGGATGAAGGTGGTTCTCTCTCAAACAACCCTGCAACCAAATACCAGTGGTCTCTTGTGTCCCCAATGCACCTAATACAATTCTTAGTTGTATAGGTGTACTAGTTCGATGAAGAGATGATGATAGATGTGTAATATGGATGGTAGAAATAGATTTTTGTAATATAAACAAATAAAAACAGTAAGATATCAAGTAACAAAAGTAGATAAAAATGGTATTGCAATGCTTGGGAACAAGGCCTAGGGTTCATACTTTCGCTAGTGTCAACTCTCAACGTAATTAACATAATTAAACCACATGATAATCCCTTAGAGTGCAACAAAAAAATCACTCCAAAGTTTCTATTCTATCAGAGGAAGTAGGATAAATTTGCGTAGGTAGCAAACCAACTCAAAGTTGTCTTTCCAATCAATCTATAGAACCACCCTAGTGTCACCACAGATAGTCCTAGAGATCGTACTACGATACCACCGAATGATACTATCTTTCAAACTTTATACTAAGAATACCCCAATGTCACATTGGGTCTCCGTAAGTTAATTACTATACATGCACCATGTAATATCAAATCCAAATTATTCAATCCAACATAAAGAAACTTCAAAGAGCAAGACTGAATTCATCACAAAAAAGGATAGAGGGAGATGAGCATCATAAGATTCAACTTTATTAATAAATCGCATGATACAATCAAGATTGAATCCATCAAGAACATGAGAGAGAGAGATATATATCGAACACATAGCTATTAGTACATACCTTTAGCCCCGAGGATGAACTACTCACACGTCACCATGAGAACAACAAGGTTGATGAAGAGGCCTCCATGGATGGCCTCCAGCAGATTGCCGGAAAAGGCCTCCGAATGGGATCGTTGTGAAGGAGGAACTCGCAGCGGCGAAGAAATTATTCTGAGGGTACGACGGAGGGTTTTGATATTTACGAAATTGTAGCATTGGAATCACGACAAAAAGGTGTCGGGGGCCCCACAAGCTCAGGTGGCGTGGCCACTGATACGTCTCCAACGTATCTATAATTTTTGATTGTTCCATGCTATTATATTATCTATCTTGGATGTTTTATATGCATTTATATGCTATTTTATATCATTTTTGGGGCTAACCTATTAAACTAGAGCCCAGTGCCAGTTTCTATTTTTTCCTTGTTTTTGAGTTTCACAGAAAAGGAATATCAAGCGGAGTCCGAACTGAACGAAACTTTACAGGGATTTTTCTTGGACTAGAAGACACGAGATGGACTTGGAGTACACGCCAGGGGATCTGTGAGGCGGACACAAGGGTGGAGGGCGCTACATCATGTCATCTTGCTTAATGTATTACTCTATTCTTATGAACTTAATACTCTAGATGCAGAATCATTTCAGTCGATGTGTGGAGTAATAGTAGTAGATGCAGGCAGGAGTCGGTTTACTTGTCACGGACGTGATGCCTATATTAATGATCATTGCCATAGATGTCGTTATAATTATTCGCTCTTCTATCAATTAGTTGATAGTAATTTGTTCACCCACCGTAATACTTGCTATCATGAGAGAAGCCTCTAGTGAAACCTATGGCCCCGGGTCTACTTTACATCTTATAAGTTTCAGATATACTATTTTGCAATCTTTTACTTTTCAATCTATTAACCAAAAACCCAATTTTTTTTACTTTACTAGTTCATCTATCTCTATCAGATCTCACTTTTACAAATAACCGTGAAGGGATTGACAACCCCTTTATAGCGTTGGGTGCAAGTTTGTTGTTTGTTTGTGCATGTATTTGGCGATTTGTGTGTAATCTCCTACTGGATTGATACCTTGGTTCTCAAACTGAGGGAAATACTTACTCTACTTTGTTGCATCACCCTTTCCTCTTCAAGGGAAAAACCAACACAAGCTCAAGAGGTATCAGCCACCCCCAGGGCCCACCACCTGGCCTTGTGGGCCCATCGGGCATCTTCTCATTGACTTCCGAAGCTTCTAGGGTCCTGCCTGGTTCAGAAAAAATCACCAAAAAATGGCATCATATTTGGACCTTTCCTGATATGGATTTCCTGTGAAACCAAAAAACATGCAGAAAATAGGAACTGGCACTCACACTAGATTAATAGGTTAGTCCATAAAAATAATATAAAAGTGCACCAAAGCCATATAGAAATGATGTAAATATAGCACGAGCACTTCATAATTTATAGATAAGTTGGAGACATATCAATACCCATGTTGGACAGAGCCATGTCTTTAGTCAGAGCCGGAAATTTGGGATGTTCTAAAGGTATGTCATCTGAGGTTCCTCGTCTTCTCTCTGACAATGCTAAATTGATTTATGTGGCTAGTTTAATAGGGGTGGACTTAGGAGTTTTTCTAGATATGGTAGAATATAATTCAAATCTTATTACTCTCATGAAAAGCTAGAAGTGAAATGTTTTTACCAAGTAAAAGGGAATTGGTGTTTCTCCAATGGGAGAAGAAATCTTACATCCTAAGGATGTATATTCTATTCTTTTGGAACTTCTACACATGAATAAGGGGGTTGATGGTGATTCAGATCCCTTGGAAGATTTTTTTGGAAATTTGGTTGAATACATAAAGGGTCGCTCGAGAGCAGTTTGAGGTTGTTGTTATTAAAACACATGTATAGGCTGTGTTGGGAAGGAAAAGAAAAAAAACCTAGGTTTTTTTATTCCTTTTTATAGCACTATCTTAAGTGTCTTGGTTTGGAACTGTAGGGGGATTGGGGATGCTGGAAAGAATTTTTTCTAGTAGAGAACAAATCAATAAGGACTGTCTTGACTTTGTGGGCATCCAAGAGACAATGAAGGTGAATTTTACACAATATGAATTGTCCTCTTTGGGTGGTCAAGAGTCTTTTGACTCATATTCCCCCCCCCCTTCTAGAGGCAGATCTCAGGGGAATCTAGTTGTGATTAATAATGACTCTTTGGTAAAAGATGATGTCGAATTGGGAGATTAATTTTTCAAAATAAATGTTAGGAACATGGTAAATGGTTTCTGTTGGGCTTGGTTATTGTTTATGGTGATGATCAACCTGCTAAGAAGCCAAAATTCCTGGTAGAGCTTGTTCATTTGCTAAAAAATTCCAAGAATCCCTTGCTAATTACTGTAGACTTTAATTTGACAAGGAAGGCTAGTGACAAAAATAAACCTAGGGAATATAATAAATGGAGTATTCTTTTCAATTATGTTATCTCACTAGGTTAAATATTGGAATTGCCTCTGGTTGGCAGAAAATATACCTGTCCAACAATCATGAGGACCCAACTTATGCATTGCTGGACAGAGTTTATTTTCTCCTTCCCGGGAAGAAAAAATTCCTTTGGTACATGTTAATGCACTTACGAGGGAGCTATTTGATCATACACCTATTCTCATATCTTCTAGGGAGCTCCCAAAAAACCATATATTTTCAAATTTTCAAATTGCTGGTTTCAGAGGCCACACCTAGATGAGATAGTGAGGAAATTATGGTGTGATCATTATCGTGGTGCCTCTCTTTTAGACAAATGGTAGCTATAGGAAGAGCTCTTAGGAAAGCATTGAAGGTTAAAACTGGAATATAGAAGTTGTGTATAGAAGACAAAAATCTAGTTGATGAAATGGATATAGATAATATGGAAGAGAATGGATGTTTAATTTATGAAGACAAAATCTGCAAGTAGAATTGTCGGAGATACTTAAAAAGTATCCTAAAAGAAAAATAAATTAAATGGCTGCACTGATCTCATGAAAAATAGTTTTTCGATGAGGATTCCAACTCCAAATACTAGCATGCTAAAGCTAATTGGAGATATAGGAAGAATATGATAGTTACATTAGTGTAGAATGAGGGGGTGATTGAGGGTAAAAAATAACCTTAAGGATTACATCACTTATTTTCATAAAAAAATTGGTGAACCTGGTGTTTCTTCTTTAACTTCAGATCATATTGGGGTGGATGTCTTAAGTGAGGAATAGAACATGTTCCTCACTAGGAGATTCACCCTGGAAGAACTCACAGAAGTTGTTTTTGGGATGGAAAAAATAAAACTCTTGGCCCTGATGGTTTTAACATTGAATTTTATCAACACTTTTGGGAATTAGTTAAGAGGGACTTCTTTGCCTTGCTGGAAGAGTTTTATGACAATGAGTTGGACATTGACTGGCTCAATTATGGTTGATTTCTTTATTGCCAAAAGGGTGTGATGCAGATAGAATTCAAAAGTGTCGGCCAATTGTTTCCTTAGTGTCTTTTTCAAAATATTCACCAAGATCTTGGTAAATAGATTGATTGCTATCATTAAGAGTATGATTAGGGCTTCTCAAACTGCCTTTTTTAAAAGGAGATATATTCTGTAGAGTGTCCTAGTTTTACATGAATATCTTAACTCTTTGCATAAGAACAAATCCCTAGGGTTTCCCTTTAATATAGATTTTGAAAGGCCTTTGACAAAGTCAAATGGCCATTTCTTCTTAAGACTTTGAAGATGGAAAAATTCACTGACAAATGGAATGATTGGATCATGAAAACCATTTCTAGTGGTAAAGTGACTGTTAAGGTGAATGGGGAGATATGATCTTTCTTCAATACCCGATCGAGGTTTAGGGCGGGGGGGCTCTGTCCCCTTTGCTTTTTGACCTTGTTGTGGATGTGCCGGCTATTTTAGTAGGAAGAGCAGTAGAGCAAGGCTTAGTGACTGGTTTGGCTAAATAACAAAAATAAGAGGCATATTGCAATATGTAGATGGTACCATTCTCCCTTTCCAGGATGATTTTGAGTGAGCTAAAAACATTAGAAACTAGGAATGTTTAAATCATATCTAGCTTAAAAATTAATGTCCACAAGAGTGAGGTCATATGTGTGGGGATGGAGGAAGAGAGAATTATAGTTTTTGAGGAAATTTTACTTGTGATACAGGCTCTTTTCCCATCAAGTATTTATGCATTCCCGTTGATGAGGAAAAGCTGAAAAATAGTTATTGGGATCCTTCTGTTTGTAATATGGCTAAAAGAATTGGTGGATGGATGGGTAGACTTCTTAATATTGCCGGTAGAACTTATCTTGTTAACTCTTCTATTTCTAGCTTACCTCTATTTATGTTGTCCTTTTATGGATTCCCAAGAGGGGTAAAAAAGAAGTATGATAGGACTAGAGTTAGCTTCCTGTGGAGTGGGGAGAAGGAAAAACAGAAATACCACTGGTAGCTTGGCACACTGTGTGCCAACCAAAAGATCTAGGGGCTTGAGAGTTTTAAACCTATAACTTGTGAACATTGCTAGCAAAATGGCTTTGGAAATTATTCCAATAGAAGGTTTGTGGCAAAGAATGTCGTGGTATAAATATATTGGTTGCTCAACTTTAGGGAAAATCCAAATGAGGCAAAGAGACTCTCATTTTTGACAAGGTTTGCCAAAAAATAAAAAACCTCTTCTTATCATGTTGTAGGTTTTATGTAGGCAATGGAAAGAAAACCATATTTTGGGAAGATAGATGGATGGGGAAGGAGGAACTATCCACGACTTTCCCTAGATTGTATAATATTTCGCACAGTTCATGATGCTCTGTCTTCCAAACTTGCCCACTTAAGTTTAAGGAGAGCTTTAGTGGGGAAGAAGGCAGATCATTCGACTAAGCTTGTGGGTTTGTGTAAAGATATGACCTTATCTAATGCTGAAGAGAAGCTCTCAGGGCTGCTAGCCAACTCGGGGGAGTATACTGTTAAGTCGGTTTATGAGGCAATGCGGGTGGGCTCCAAGGCCCTTGGTAGGTTTGAGGAAAGTTAAATTCTGCCAGGATTTAGTCCTTTCTCTGGTTACTCTTGAACACAACATATTAACCATGGATGTGTTACTTCATCGTGGGGGCAAGTGTGAGGCTGAATGCCTCTTCTGTGGTCACAAGGAAACAATAATCATGTTTTTTCCAGGTGCCTGATGGCAAGATACATTGGGCAGTGGTTAGTTGTAGCTTAAGAATACAATGCAATTTCTATGATACAAACTCATCCTTCAATGTATGGCTGAAAAACTTGGGCCCTGCGGAAAACAAAATATTCTTTGTTGGTGTTGCAACAAATATCTGGAGTATTTAGAAAGCTCGACACCTTGCTTGTTTTTTAAAGGCCATCTGAGCCAAGTGGATATTCAGGGTTACCTTTTGGATTAATGACTGGAGTGTTTTACAATGGAGGGATGATGCAAAAAATGGGACTACAATAGTGTGCAAAGCTACTGGAGTGGGTCGCAACTGAGATCTTTCATGGAAGGCGAAACTGGGTGTTGTGGATACCAAGATTAGAAGGTGGCTGGCTGTCTAAAAAAGTCCGCGAAGAGAGAGTTCTTTGTCTGGAGTTCTTTTTGGAATCATTGTGGCTATGTTTATATGTCTTGTAATCCACACTTGGAAGTTCTGCTCATCTCCTGGGAAGTTTTTCTATGCTTGGGGGGAGGGGTGCTTCTTTTCTCTTTGTCTTTTTTCCTGGGCTATGTTAGCTAGGTTCTTCATGCCTCTATGTTCCCTCCTATTGGGGGGTAGGCGGGAAAGTGCAGTTATTGGTGGTGGTGTGTCCTGGTTGTAGTAAGAATGATTGTTGGTTTAGTTAATGAAATCGGGAGAGATATGTGTCCCTATTATTCACAAAAAATATCACGGGCCTTTAGTTGTGTGTAGCTTCTTTTGATAGAAGACATTTGCATTTTCAACATGCTGGGGCACACACCTGCTGCGCCGGCCACCCAACTGCCTCGCAATCCGTAAAGTCATGGGATCCCGCATTAGGGCCAACAAGTTTTAAATTTTAGTTTCTAAAACTTACGATTTTGTCGATCGCCCTTTGAAAATGATGATTTTGTCTGTTTCTCATACCAAATTTTGGAGTAGAAACTTAAAACTTACTATTTTGTCAGTCCGGGTTCTGAAAAGTTGGAACTTAATAATTTTTTAAAAACTCATCAAAACATTTTGGAAATGGATCTTATTTGAAATCCCTCGTAACCATTTTTTGAACTTAGATTTTGTGACACGCGGGTGCGAGGGCACCGACCCCATTTTTCTTTTGATTTAGATTTTGAATCTATTATTTTTTTGAGCCAAAAGTACAAATTATGTTTCATTTGCATACTCATGTTCCTTGTGATGAGGGCTTTGAAATATGACCACTTTCGAATACATTGTGGCAAGTTTTAAAATCTTCCTCAAGTTTAAACTGTTGAAACTTGATACGAACGAATGACAAATTCACCAAGTTATAGAAACAAAAACTTAAAACGAGACAGAGAATTAAACTAGTTTGCGGATCACAAATCAATCGTGTGGCCACGCACGATTGGGCAGGTGCGCGCACTTGCGAACTTCCCGGACAGCAAGAAGAATCCTTAGTAACGCAGACTTTCGTTGTTACACGAGAGCTCCATGAAGTCAATGAAGCATTTTTTTCCGCCCTTCCATCTCTGTTGAACTAGTATGTTTAAAGCATCTCTTTCTTTGTTAGTTTGTTTAATCACGCGCCTACATTTTTATTTATTTAAAACTAAATCAGCAATTTCTTTGGTAAGAAGTATAGATCATAAACTGTTTGAGTATATATTAATGCGCTGCAATTTGGGGCTGATATAGTGAAGGTGAAGCGCATGCTGAACATAATGGCACAGACAACAGATTTGTCATTTATCGATATACTCCATAATGATATAGAAGAACGTTAACAGTGAGCAATTAGTGGCTGCATGGCTAGATCAAATGAAGTTCCGATGTATGCTTGTAGTGTAACGTGTCACAAGGATGGACACTGTATTATTTGCACCCCATAACGTTTCCTGATCCAATAGTATCTTCCCGACAGAGAGGACATGGGATCTCAATCATTCCGCCAACATGTATGGACCATCGTTTGCTTGATCATTGTTCCATGACACATGCATCTATCCTTGGATCATTGTTCCAACTAGTGTGGGCAGCTTCGTTATTCTGTCTCATTGTCTACTCCGTCGACGGAGATATACGTGCACTGATAAAGCTTTTTTTTTTTTTTTTGCAAATGTTGTAGCCAGCTAAGCTAGGGAAGCGCCAACTGTACTGTACATATATGTATGGGCTCTCCTATAGTAGAGAATATATGTATGGGCTCTCCTATAATCGGCTAGGGTCTTTTTTATTGCGAGAATAATTACCATGCCGTAACTTGGGTGTGTGTTGTAACAAACTCTTTCCCCTCCTTATTTAATATATATGAGGCAAAATTTTTGCCTTCGTTTCAAAAAAAAAAACTATAGTCATGTGGGTGTGTCATCAATTTGATCAATATATGCTCACCTCAACAAGCCGATTAAACTCCATCGGAGTCAAGTTTGGATAGTTAGTCAAATTGTGCGACGTGCCCTACTTTTCGCACGAAAAAGAAAGATGCCCATCTGAAGTTTCTCTGATGTTGACACTTCTAGTTGCGTCACATGTAATTTTCCTTGGCAAAGATCGACGTTCTCTATTAGAAGAGGCGATGGGCGCTTTGAATTGGAAGGGAAACGTTCGTAATTAAAAAAGAGAAATGGGAGGAAGTCGCGTAGCTGTGCTTTGCACGAAATGTAGTGAGCGAAATCAAGGGTAACATTCGGTGCTCATCTATGTCCAAATAGTTGAAAGAAAACCATGACGGACCACGCAACGAATCAGGAGCTGGAACGGATTTACTATTGCTCCCGGCCGTGAGATTCCTATGTCCCCAACGGGTTTCATCAAAGATGTTGCACAGCTTTAATTATTTGCAATGTTCCTTGCACAGTTGTTTCTTGTTACTACTAAAAAAACACAAGAACCGGCAGCCTTTTAAATGGAAGCATGTCGAGCCAATGGAAACCCAACAGGTAGCACAAGTGCGCAACCACCCATCCCTTTCGCCGGAAAGAGGACGCAGAGTACATGCATGTAAAAGTATGTACTCCTTGAAATAAACCACACATTTTGGCAATCTAGCATCACTAGCTAGTCACGGATTCCACTTGCCACTCTCTTGTTCTTGCGGTGCAGCACAGGACGCACGTACGTACGTACATGCACGCTCGATCGGCCGGCTCTAATTTGTGCCGTCCTACCGGGCTACTGTCCATCATTGCTAGCTCCAGGGCCATATTCGATGTAACCACGGGACACGAGACAAGCTTGGCAAACTTCTCCGATGAACCCATCCCGTCCTCTTCACCCCATTGGCATGTAAACCTTCCTGTCGTTGGGCGCGGCGTGGGCTTGTCACGGGACGTCGCCGTCGATGCTGACGGAGCGCGCACATGCATGACCCCGTCATCGACCTGCCAGGCAGGCAGTGAACCCTTGTCAATGCCTGGCTTGTGCAATCGACCCTGTCGATGCACAGAAGGCTTGAGCGGAGCTCAAGTTTCATACCACGGTTCACAGGGGTACACGTACACTAGTACTGCATGCGATGGCGATGGCCTGCCATGAATATCGTACAATACTAGCATAATGCCCCTGCCTCACTATGGGAAAAAAAAGTTAGCTTGCAGTAGAGAAATTAAGCACCGAGTATCATGCCTTTAGTATTCGATTTCTTTATTTTGTAGGCGGATCATTCTAAAGTTAATTTTTTACAGGAAGATTACCCGCCTCTGCATCAAGATGATGCATGCAACCGTTTTATTAAGTTATTCAACAGAGTCTCACGAAGTAAATAAAAAGATCAATCCAAAGCCACCTTCAAAGCGAACAAAATCGCTACACCTACAAGTATAAAGATGTGCCTGCATCAACAATGGCCTCAAATAGCCGCCCGCCTGGCAATCTGAGAGCACCTATCGATCTAGGCGTCCCACAACACGCACCGCATGCGCAAGCTCTAGGATTCGTCGCCGCCATCTTCTGTTGTCCAAGGAGTGATGATTGCATTAACCTTGCCAGACTCATCTGACATCAACGTATCCAGGATGCGAGACAACGCCACCATCCTGCGTACGTCCATCAACCCGCATCCAACGCCGAAACTCCACTGGTCCAAGCCACCCAGACCCATCGTCTTCAATGCGGTAGACGCAACACCGCTCCACCCGTTGGCCCCTCCAACGAGCATCTGCTCCAAAACAATGCCCACGTGAGGGAAAACATCACCACAGGCCCCGTCATCATCCGATCTGGGAGACCCAGATCTAGGGTTTCCCCCGGAACAGATGCCCCTGGAGGAAGAGGGGCATGCCATCTGCACGTGACCACGAACCCAAATGGTGCCCACCATCACAAAGCTCTCACGGCGCCGCCTTTAGGAAGGACATGACACCTTGAGCGCCATCGCTGGTTTTCACCCGAGAAGCAATGAGGTAGAAGATGTAGGGCAAACCCGAACGACATCTCCAAGAGGAATATCGGCACCCGCGGGCGTTGGCGTCATCATGGCCAGCCAAAACCGACCAGGGAACTATCGCAATTTATATCCCCACCTCTAGCTCCCCCCACAAACCGGTGACCAGATAGCTAACCAGCACGGCCAAGTCCAGCGAAATTGGGGCGCACCTATACGGGATAATAGGCAACATACAAAACGACGCCGTCAGCCGCCGGGGCATCGCTGCCATGGCCCAAACCCGCTGGCCGCCCAAGCCAACCTCCGGTAGCTCGCTAACCCCGCCGCACCACTCGACGACGAAGCTTCACCAGGGGGTCATCACCCTGGATCCATGGATCACGGCCGTTACACCAGCGCCAAGCAGCCGAAGAGGGGCCCCACCACCGCTACACCTACGTCAAGCAGCCGAAGAAGAGCCCCGCTGCCGCCTTCTCTGGAGCCATCCGGACTTTGCCGGAGGGCACCTCAGGTGGCACCAAGGAGAGGAAGGTGCGGCGGGGGGAGGTGTCAGCGGAGGAGTCATACGTCCCCAACGTATATATATATTTTATGAAGTATTCATGCCATGTTTACTATAAATTTATATGGTTTTGGTATGATTTGCATGGAACTAACCCGGACTGACGTTGTTTTCAGCGAAAATACCATGGTGTTTTTGTGTGCAGAAATGAAATTTCTCCAAATGAGCTGAATTTTTTTGACGATTTTCTTCGAACAAAAGAAGCACTAGAAGCTTCGTGGGAGGGCCAGAAGAGCCACGAAGTGGGCACAACCCACCGGGGCGCGCCTGGAGTCCAACCCGTGCCCCAGTGTCTTGTGCTCACCTCAAGGCCCATCTTCGCGTGAAACCCACGGCCAAAAATCCTGTAAATAGAGAAACGAACAGAAATAACCCTAGATCAGAAGTTCCGCCGCCGCAAGCCTCTATAGCCACGAAAAACCAATCTAGACCCTGTTTCGGTACCCTACCAAAGGGGTAAATCATCACCGGTGGCCATCTTCATCATCCCGGCGCCCACCATGATGAGGAGGGAGTAGTCCACCCTCGGGGCTGAAGGTTTGTACTAATAGCAATGTGTTTACTCTCTCTCTCTCTCTCTCTCTCTCTCTCTCTCTCTCTCTCTCTCTCTCTCTCTCTCTCTCTCTCTCTCTCGTGTTCTTGAGATGACACAATCTTGATGTATCGCGGGCTTTGTTAATATAGTTGGATCATATGGTGTTTCTCCCTCCCTATCTTGTTGTGATGAAGTGAGTTTTCCCTTTGAAATTTCGTTCTTATCGGATTAAATACTTTAATGGATTTGAGAACACTTGTTGTATGTCATGCTATGAATACCCGTGGTGACAATGGGGTGTCATATTGATTCACTTGATATGTATTTTGGCACTCAACTCGCGGGTTCCTGAGGTGACATTGGCATGTTCTTGTGTTTGTTTCTCTGGTAGAAATCATGGGGTACTCTTTGAGGTTCTTTGTGTTGGATTGAGTATTATGAATCTGGATTTGTTTTGGTGTTATTTTAGTACGAACTCTTGATAGATCGATTGGAAAGAATAACTTGGTGTTATTTTTAGTACGAACTCTTGATAGATCGACCAGAAAGAATAACTTGGTGTTATTTTAGTATGAACTCTTGGATAGATCGATCGAAAAGAATAGCTACAAACAATTTCTTATTATGTTCTCCGATAGATAGGAACTTTGGAGTGATTCTTCATCGCACGTTGAGGGATGGTTATGTGATCCATTTATATTAGCATTGTTTAGAGATTGCACTAGCGAAAGTACGGACCCTAGGCACCATTTTCAAGTATTGTAATACCGTTTGTGCTCACTTTTGTGACTTACTACCTTGCTGTTTTTCATTGTTACTATTACAAAATCAATATCTACTATCCATATTACACTTGTATCACCATCTCTTCAACCGAGCTAGTGCACTTATACAATTTACCATTGTATTTGGTGTGTTGGGGACACAAGAGACTCTTTGTTATTTGGTTGCAGGGTTGTTTGAGAGAGACCATCTTCATCCTACGCTACCCACAAATTGATAAACCTTAGGTCATCCACTTGAGGGAAGATTGTTACTGTCCTACTTAACTCTGTGCTTGGAGGACCAACACAAGTCTACAGGAATAAATTTGTATAGTAGACATCAAGGAGGAACTCCTCGCGGTATTTTGTATTCCACACTATGGTCTTTCTTCAACATTGCCACAACATGGTCATCAAGGTTAGTAAATCAGAACCATGCATTAAGTTCGGTGGATCACCCTTATCTCATATTGTCTTTGGTCCTCATAGACGTCTCTATCTGTCACATCAGAGGTCACAAATTTCCTAAACAATATATGTTACCTGTGCAGGTCTTTAGATCATGTTGACTGGGCCCTTAAATTGGACAACACACATAGCGTTCACCACAATATAACAAACATACTAGACAAATCATAAGACTATAAACACGAATGAGATATAGGATAGACTCAAATGAATCTTACCATTCACCTACATCTCCCATGGCTAGGGCGAACTACTCACACATCAGAAAAAATAACCAATCATCATAGAGAATAAATCCATGAAAACCAGATCAATAATACCGTGAAGATCCCAATAAGATGAATGATTCAACAAGTCCCAATCTCCAGATGATCATGAATGGAGTTATACACCTTGATCTTATAACTTCGATTCCTTTCACAAAGCTGATGGTGAAGTGAAATGAGTATGAAGACGGAAGAACAAAACAAGGATCTTCGGTGGTTCTTCTTCTCCAGATCTCTTTTCTCTCTGTTCTGAATGAAGTGGCAGCAACTAGGTCTCTCTGATGTGTTGCTTCCCTTCACGAAAGTTGCTTGTATAAATGAGGGGAGACCTTAAGCACCTTCTACGAATGCTCATACAAGTGCAAGCGCTTGTATGGATGATTATCCTGCGTTCTAGTGCGCCTAATCATAAATCTCCCATGGAAGTTGCTCCATTTGGCTTATTTTGGTGTAATTCTTTTTGGTTTCCTTCCATAAATGATTTTTTCTATCAAACAATGAAAAAAAAAGAGTTTTCTTCTCTCCCGGGGATTAGCGCTGGAAAAAGTGAGAAATAATGGAATCTCGGTGAAAACCAAGTCAAAACTCCATGTAAAAAGTCACAAGTTCTCAAGCCATCAAGCCATGCTGCTTATTTGGAAATAATGATGCTATTATTTAATTAAGTGTTTCCCAATGGACGCAACCTTCTAGGGTTTGCTTCTACTCCCCTACCGCATCCATATACCTAGGAACAAATACAACTAATCAAACATATAAATGGATACCATAGGGGAGAGGGTTAAGTTACAAGTCATCACCAAGACGGGAAATGAGAAAGGCATGGCGTTGTTGGTGGACATGGCACCTCCCCCAAGGCCGGTGCGGCACGGCGGCGGAGCGTCCTCTTCCTTATTCTTGTCTCAGCCCTTCTTTTATGTTGGAGGTTGTCTTGGAGCAGTACGGGGGATGGAGGTGGATGTGGATGACAATGTGGATGAGGATGATGATTGCCAGCGTATACACAACAAAATTTGTGCTAATTTGTGATGAAACCCTGGTGGTAAAGAACAAACCGTCACCTAAGAGCATTTTCTGTGATGGCCAACCATCACAAGCTATTTTCCTCTCGAGGTAGCACCCTCGGAAACTTAGGTGATGTTTTGGCCTGATTTTCGGCATCATATTTGGCCGTCATTAGGCTTGTACATGTTCTACGATGATTTGTAATGTCATGGAAAATGTTTGGGAGGATAGAAATTGATTTAAAAAATGGCGCGGTGGTGTTCACAATGCAGTACCTGATAAATTGTACCATGGCAGAGTTCATAACATATGATAATCAAATTTTTAGGGGCAATGAGTTGATATGCTCGTATTAAAATCCATTGATTTATTTTTCCATGCGCGCTCTCATTATATTCAACCATGAGAGCAAAAATGAAAAAAATATGACCACATAGAATAATATTGCATCAAAGTTATAAACTTCACTTGAAATAGTGTACTTCAATAGCAAAAGGGGTCGCCAAGTCAGATGGCGGTACTACAAATGGTCATGATTTTTATTAATACTACCTAATACTCCCTCCATTCCTAAATATAAGGTGTATTAGTTTTTCAAAAAGTCAAACGTAACCTATGTTTGACCAACATTATAGCAAAATATATAAAGATTTACAACACTAAATATATAAAATATAAAAATATACTTCATGGGAAATCTACTGATAATGGTTTGGTAGTCTAGACATTGATATTTTTGTCTATAAACTTGGTCAAAGTTGGACAAGTTTGACTTAAAAAAAATAATACACCTTATATTAAGGAACGGAGGGTGTAGGTCTGAACATAGAACATACATGTGCATCATCACATCAATACCAATAGTAGCCTAAAACATCACCTATAGAGATGAACAATCATGAGGCAACACGACAGAAAGACAAAACTACTCCTCATCTAGTTCAATGGCAATGAAACCAAGGAAGAGAAAGCTCCTTCCACGTCCATGGTGGAGCATGAAGAACATCATGTCTCCAATATCCATGTCATACACATCGAATACTTTACTCCACTCATTAAGGACGATGCTTCCATCTCCTTCTACTAGAGCCGAGTATGAAGTCAAATTGATGTTGACTCTAGGATGGAGAACAATGGTCAGCTCACCATTTACACCTATCTCCTTAGGCACAACACGTTTCAGGAGTATCTGGTGGAATAACACAATTTGAACATTATAAGCAATCTACTTAATTACCTAGAGTATCCAAAGATAATGAGAGTATATACAATTCTAACCATGCACGAGTTTGTTGTCAATGTTGGTCTTATCAAAGTGTGCATCAGGGGCACATAAGAATGATTTATTGGTCCAACATTATAACCATGTGCGAGCATCCAATTTGATGAACAAAGTTGATGATATTATAACCGGCCTAGCTGCCCGTTCACCTCGATGCCTGGCCGATCGGTCCAGATCAGCGAGGACCCCCTTGACCGCCCGGAGGCTCGGGCCGCCTGCCGGAGGTCATCTCCGCCCCGTCCGCATCAAAAGCAATGTGAGCTCCCCGCCCGCGTATCTTTGCACCATACGCAAAACAGATAACACCGAGCAACCCTCGGGGACCACCTTCACTTTTTTCTAGTAGCACTTTTGTTCACCCTGACGCCATCTAGTCTCGGTCCAGGGGCTGGCCGTTTGGCACTATATGTTTGTTTGCACAAACGGCTTAGTAGCATGCATGGTATCCAAGGCCCACTCTTCGTCTCAGCTACAGACCGCACCCCGGTTGTCCGGCTAGTAAGAGCAAAACCTGGAGGTCAGCCCATGCAAAAAACATCCCGGGGAGAAAACGGCTTGGGCGACCCGATCACTTCCTTTGTGAGTATCTACTCGGTTAAATCCGCTCCCGAGAGTCCGAGTACTATACGCTCCACTCTACGGCCCACTCTTCCCCTCAGCTACAGACTGCCTCTCGGTTGTCCGTCTAGCAAGAGCAAAATCCAAAGCACAAAGGGAACATAAAAAAGACTGAAGGGGGCTAGGACTAAACCGAGTCGGCACCCTTTGCCTAAAACTTGCGATGTCGAAGCTAAACATTTGATATATCTACGCCGACTAACCTTGTCTTCTACACAATCATTTCCGCGGGGAACCCCCTTGAGGGAGTCCTGGATTAAGGGGTCCTTAGAGGGCCGGATCGTCCATTATGGGCCGGACTGGCGGGCCGTGAAGATTATCGATGAAGACTATCTCCTGTATTCGGATAGGACTCCCATGTGTGTAAAATAGCAAGTTTAGAGTCCGGGTGTAAGACTTTCCTTCCTCTGGAAGGTGATCATGGACAAACCCTAGGTCCCTCTGGTGCTTATATAAACTGGAGGGCTTAGTTCGTAGAGACAACAACGGAATCACAACAATCACATAGGCTAGACTTTTAGGGTTTAGCCATTATGATCTCGAGGTAGATCAAACCTTGTAACCCCATATCCATCAAGATCAATCAAGCAGGAAGTAGGGTATTACCTCGATTGAGAGGGCCTGAACCTGGGTAAACATCGTGTCCCTATTCTCGTGTTACCATCGATCCTCAGACGCATAGTTCGGGACCCCCTACCCGAGATCTGCCGGTTTTGACACCGACATTGGTGCTTTCATTGAGAGTTCCACTGTGTCATGAACTAAAGGATTAATGGCTCACTTTGTCATCAATGACGGCGCCACCACCGAGGGAATTTTTCTTCCTGGCCAACTCTTTGTGTTCGGCGGTTTCATGCTTCGTGCCAATGCCGAAGGACACCTCGAGCAGGTTGACAGCTATGCCCCTGGTCATCAGATCAGATTTGGAAGCCTAAACTACGTTGCTGATGTTCGCGAAGATTTGATCTTCGACGGATTCACACCCATGGCAGCTGCTCCCTGCTAAAACGATGAACATGACCAAGATCTGTCATCAAACCCCGTCCAGGGGGTAACACTTGCAACATCCCTGGCCTTAGATCCAGAGCATATCGCTTCATCTGAGAACGGGAAGATCAACCTCGCCACAAAAATCTCAGACCTAGCGGCACTTGAGACACACACAGTCCCAGCCTTGAGCAGGATTCCCTCCACCGGAACTTTTGACTCATCTCCGATCACAGGTTCCGAACTCTCAGGATCTTCATCCTACGGGCTTGATCGAGTGGCTATTACCGAACTCAGCCCTGCAGACATCCAAACACATGTGCGGCGCTCGCCCTTAGACGAGGCGCTGGACTTACTAAAATCTCTCTCTCTAGCAGAGAATTCCCAGCCGGATTATGCCTAACTCAAACTAGGGGTTGAGGACAGGGAATTTCTCTTCCCACCCACCACCCACTTGGTAGCCACGGTCATGGACTTAACCGATCTATTAGATTACGCTTTCGAAGACATTGACGATATGGACCTCGATGCCGGAGCCGATCTAAGTACAAACCCGCCCACAACCGGGCGATGGAAGGCTACTTCTACATACGATGTATACATGATGGACACACCGAACGAAAAGGAGGGCGACGATGACATCAATCCATAGCTGGACAAGCCCATCGATGAACCTCCCAAATGCCGGCGTCAGAAGCATCGATCTGAACCCCGTAAAGGGAAAGAGAGTAACCCTGTCAGTGAAGACGATGACGATCTGGAACAAGCTGATGACCCCGTAGAACCAGGGGTAGAGATGGACGAACAGGAGGATGGCGAACACAGTCCAAAAGAACCGCTGACCGATTACAGCGACGCAGACGATAACAATTATCAACCTGTCTCCGAAGAGGACATCAGCCTGGGAGACGAAGAATACATCATGCCAGAGGAACCGCTTGAACAGATGCGTTTTCAACAACTCATTGCCATTGCAAGGATCCCGAAGAAGCAGCAGCGGCGGCTTAGAGCCGAACATGATATGCACAATGACAGATGGAACGATGTGCTAGACATTGAAGAAGGATACGCCTATAAAGGCCAAGCAAAGAGCTATCCTAAGCACAAACTGCTGCCCCAATTCGACGACGAGGCCACATCGCCTATTCCGCTGAAGTACGACCTGTCCGATCAACCGGACCGACCACCCCGTGGACGGGACAAAGCGGCCAACAATGTCGTACACAAGCCCGCACCTCCTCACCATAAAGGCAAGGATACAGCGGCTCAGGGCCATAAGTACAACTTACGCCAGGACCTGAATAAAAAGGCTGGTCAGACCAGATAAATCTATGGACCAAGGGAACTTACCCACACACGGGGCGGTGGCTCTCAAGCCAAACCGACATATCACATTCCAGTTTGGAGCCAACACCGAACACCAATACTGTCCGAACTACGCCACGACATCGCAAAATACAGGGGTGCTTCACACCCTCTGTGCTTCACCGATGAGGTGATGGATCATGAATTTCCACAAGGGTTTAAACCCGTAAACATTGAGGCATACGATGGAACAACGGATCCAGCTGTATGGATAGAAGACTTTATTCTTCACATACACATGGCTCATGGAGATGATCTCCATGCCATTAAATACTTACCTCTCATGCTGAAAGGACCTGCTCGGCATTGGTTAAACAGCCTCCCAGAGAACTCTATTGGAAGCTGGGAAGAACTTGAGGATGCTTTTCGGGCCAACTTTCAGGGGACTTATGTCCGACCCCCGGATGCTGATGATTTAAGTCATATAATCCAGCAACCCGGATAGTCAGCCCGTAAGCTTTGGAATCGGTTCTTAACTAAAAAGAACCAAATCATAGACTGTCCGGACGCCGAAGCCTTAGCAGCATTCAAACACAGTGTCCGGAACGAATGGCTGGCTAGACACCTCGGCCAAGAGAAGCCAAGAACATTAGCAGCCCTAACCACAGTCATGACCCGCTTTTGCGCGGGCGAGGACAACTGGCTGGCTCGTAGCAGCAACAACACCAGCGACCCTGGCACATCTGAAGTCAGGGACGACAATGGGAAGCAACGGAGCAATAAAAATAAGTGCCAAAACAATACTGGAAACACAGAGGACACGGTGGTAAACGCCGAATTCAGTGGCTCCAGGCCCGGTTAACGGCAGAAGCCATTTAAAGGCAACAGAGATAGTCCATCCAGTTTGGACAAAATCCTAGACATGTCCTGCCAGATCCATGGCACCCCGGATAAACCTGCAAATCATACCAACTGTAACTGTTGGGTCTTTAAGCAGGCCGAGAAGCTAAATGCCGAACACAAGGGAAAAGAACCTCAAAGCGAAGACGAGGATGAACCTCGCCAGCCGAACACGGGGGGACAGAAGAAATTTCCGTCGGAAGTCAAAACCGTGAACATGATCTACGTCAACCATATCCCCAAGAGGGAGCGCAAGCGCGC
Source organism: Secale cereale (assembly GCA_902687465.1). Taxonomy (NCBI): domain Eukaryota; kingdom Viridiplantae; phylum Streptophyta; class Magnoliopsida; order Poales; family Poaceae; genus Secale; species Secale cereale. The sequence goes on along the minus strand of LR738715.1, from coordinate 252,381,108 downwards.
ACTACGTGACGTATATGCCGTCGAGCCCGTCACCTCCGAATTCAACCCATGGTCGGCTTGTCCGATCACCTTTGATCATAGGGATCATCCAACCAGTATCCGTCACGGAGGTTCGGCGGCCTTAGTGCTCGATCCCATAATAGACGGATACCATCTCACTCGAGTCCTTATGGATGGCGGCAGCAGTCTCAATCTGATCTACCAAGACACCATCAACAAGATGGGAATCGACCCGTCAAGAATTAAGCCCAGCAACACTACCTTCAAAGGAGTGATACTAGGCGTAGAAGCCCGCTGCATCGTCTCATTAATACTGGAAGTCGTGTTCGGCTCCCCCGATAACTTCCGAAGCGGAGAGTTAATCTTCGACATCGCTTTGTTCTGAAGTGGCTATCACGCACTACTCGAAAGAACGGCCTTCGCTCGCTTTAATGCCGTCCCGCATTATGCCTACTTAAAGCTCAAAATGCCTGGACCACGCGGCGTCATCACGGTCAATGGAAATATGGAGCGCTCCCTCCGCACGGAGGAAGACACTTCGGCCCTAGCGACCTAGGTTCAAAGCGGCTTATTCAGGCCGAATAGTTCATCGGTCGTCAAGACCACAGACACGGCTAGACGTGTACGGTCCGCATTACAATGCGGTAGCTCAGAAGAACCTGAGCTCGATTAATAGTTGCGCCCTTGTCGACTGCCCCATAAGGTGGTAGCATACGTACCTCGCGTACATAATTATGCCCTTAAAATACCTTGGGCGGCACTGGGGGCACACAACATATAAACAGTCCATAGTTCGGCTTGACCCTTTGGACTCTAAAATACATCTTCTTTTTCAGAAGAACATGCATTGATTACGGCCGTACAGGATATTCTTTTCTAGAATCCTGCTTTTTTCCTTTTTATTTTTTACAGGCGGCCATCATAATTCTCCTTCTCAAGGACACATTACCAAGAAGAAAAAGGCGCTGACGTGCAGCAGGGCCACTTGTTGAAATTTCTTTCTTTTAGATTCAGGCTCTGTGTAAACCATTTTTCTCTTTTACTTTTTTGGCATGTCAAATGCTCGAGGCTGGTATCGGTGTTATCTGTAACCTCAAGGCTCGTCGTATTAAACGAGATATAAAAGAAGCAGTTTGGTTCCAATTCGCTTGGAGTTTTTCTATTTTTACCACCTGTATTCTCCACCCCCAACTGAGATCACCGCACATGCCTTAATACTTGGACTTAACAGCAGGGGCTATACCCAGTCTGGAACGCCTCCAAAAAATTCTGAACACCTATAGGGAACTATTCGACGTCCCGAATATTGCATTATATGCATTGGCTCCGAATCATGTCTTTGGTCTATAGTTGTGTTGCGTGACTCCTGTGCTTACCACCTTACGTTTCGCTTTGTTCGGCTAAGGTAGTAAAGGGAGAACTACTGTGATTGTACTTCCGGTTCGTCTTGTTAAGTACCTCAGTAGAGAAAGCCGAAAACTGACTGTCATGATGAGGCAAGAGCCGGTCAAGCGATCCGGTGACCTAGTGTTATACTACGGTCGATAGAGATCCACTCCGGGTTATACGAGGGGCTGGTCTTCGCCCAGCCGTGTCAAACAAGCACTATAGTTCGAAAAGCCTTGTACGCACCAGGGGCTAGTACTTAGCCCCACTAGTCAAGCTCCTATGGCTAAGTGAAAGCAATAAAGCCGCATAGTCTGGTTGCCTGGTGATGGGCCTCTAACCCCTCGTTGGTTACACCAAGTGGAATGTGTGAGATGCAGTGTTGTGGAAGTTTTTCCCTTAGCAAAGATGCCAAAGATCGAATCCCCAGAGACTCCTAGGTTCAACAAGTAGGTGTCAACTGCTACCGGCGCCAGATATTAGCAATCAACGTGGACCTGCACACAGATACAAATAACTTTGCTCCCAACGAGTACAGAGAGGTTGTCAATCCCTCCGGCCTTGTAGTTCACAAAGGATTAAACGCAAATGATAGTAGTGATAGATAATGTTTGCAATAGTAA
>LR738715.1:252245475-252370554 GCA_902687465.1 Secale cereale | reverse complement strand
GCTTGTTCCAAATTTGCCTACTCCAATGCATCGCATTTGCGAATCACATCTTGCAGCTCGACCTCGAATTCGGTCTCTCGAGCCTCGTGCTGATGACGCTGGGCCTTTTTGGCCTCCAGGTCGGCAGCCACTTTATCAGCGGCTGCCTTGCTCGCTCTGGCTTCTTCCTTGGCCGTCGCAAGCTCGCCCTTCAGGGCCTCGATCGTAGCCGCATGAGCCGTTTAACGAGAACACATAACAAAGGTTAGCTCACGTTCACATATATAGTATGTTAAAATTAAGATTTCCTAAATCCTCATACCTTGCGTTTCATCAAAACGCTTATTGACGCGGTCGAGATCTGCATCAGCTATTTTAATCTTCTGATTTAACTCAGAAACTTCTGCGGCTTGGGCAGTTGCCGCCACTAAGGAAGCATGTTCAAGCACAAAATATATAGTTCAGCTCTATCATATGCTATAACATGGATGCTTGTTTGATTCTATTCGAAATCAAACAAAACATCAGGGGCTACTATCTATATATATCTAAAACAAAAAAGTTATCTTTAAATAACATTACATTGCATGCCTCAAAGCCTGTTAGTAGGCTGTTGAAGGCTTCGTTCAGACCGCCTTTGACGGACTGAATCTTCCCCATGACCGCACTCATCAGAGTGTGGTGCTCCTCTACGATGGAAGCACTTTGCAGTGCTCTCTCCAGAGTATTAGGCCCCTCCAGATTGACTGCAGGCGCCGCAGGAGAAATTGCTCCCTCCCCCATTACGGGGGGCTGGCCTCTTGATTTCGGAGCCGCACTAGACTCCGGAACATTCTTCGGCGGGGCCCTGGATTGTTTGGGCCCCCCGTCTTCGGTCACCATGGGGATCGCTCCCCCTTGGTCGACCGCGGCTGAGGGATTGACCTCGACCGCCCTTTCGTCTGCCCCACTCCCACCTGCTGGAGCAGGGGGAATTTGTAGAGAGGATAGCTCGGTATCCCCTACGGTGGGCGACGAGCCCCGTGGAGGCGTATCGCTCTCCATCTCTTCGGACGCTAGAGAATTCCCCGAGGACAGTAAAGCCACTGGGATGTCGTGTGGAGGGCTATATAAAGGCGAACTAAATATTAGATGCTGAAAAGGTAAATTATCCGGATATAAGCAGCTTAAATACGTACGATTCGGCCAGGGGCTTGGTCCTTGGCTGAACCCGATAGCTGTGTTCGGACGATGAGTCTGAACTGTCAGGAAGATTCAACTTCTTCCTGGGCACAGCCTTGCCTGCGTCAGTAGTGGCCGCTCTTCCCCCCCTTTGTCAGAATGGGGGAGTCTTCATCTTCACCCCCTCCCCTTCTTCTTCAGGAGAGAGGTGGGAGTCAGCTTCCCCGGACCTTGTGTCCGCGTGACCTGTTGGGCGGGTGTCGCTTTTGACCTCCTTGCCCTTCTTCTTGGCCTTCTTCTCCGGCGCCTTGTACGGCACCGGGACCAGCATCGCCGTCACCCGAGGCATCTTCGGGTCTTCTGGCAAGGGAGCCAGACACTTAATCCGCTCTGCCTTTTTATTTAGTCCTGGATAGAACGCAGAAACTCTAACTCATGTTATAATTAAAGCAAAGAAGAAGTATATATTTGGTAGAAGTCTCAATTACCTCTGATGCGGTGAGTGCGGTATTAAAGCCCCTGACCTCCGTCTCCGCTGGCCACCCCTTCTGGGCCTTGTAGGGGTGCTTCTAGATGTCTTCCTACGTAGTGCCGAAGAGGTGCTTCAAGGGCTGGGACCCTTTCGGATTGAACTCCCACAGATAGGAGTCTCGGCGTTGGCAGGGAAGGACCAGACGGGCAAGCATTGCCTGGACCACGTTTGTGAGTTGGGTGTCTTTGGAGATCATGCCGGAGATGAGGCTTTGGAGTGCCAACACCTCCTCCTTAGACCCCCAATCCAGACTCTTATCAGTCCAAGAGGTCAGCCTCTCCGGGGGTCCAGATCTAAATGCGGGCGCAACCACCCACTTGGTGTTGGAGGGCTCAATGATATAAAACCACTCCTGCTGCCAAATTTTGTTCGTCTCCACGAACGCCCCCTTTGGCCAAGTGGTGTTCAGGAGTTTGCTTATCATGGCGCCTCCGCACGCCGCATGCTGCCCATCGACCACTTTCGGCCTCAAATTGAAGGTTTTGAGCCATAGGCCATAGTGTGGGGGGACTCAGAGGAATGCTTCACATACCACTATGAAAGCGGATATGTGAAGAATTGAATTCGGGGCTAGATCATGGAAATCTAACCCGTAGAAAAACAAGAGGCCCCGTACAAAGGGGTGGAGAGGAAATCCCAGCCCTCGAATGAAGTGCGAGAGGAATACAACCCTCTCACCCGCCTTAGGGACGGGGATCACTTGGTCCTTCTCAGGGATCCAATGTGCCACATCGTCGGGAAGATAGCCCGCGCTCCAGAGGCTCTTCACGGTCTTCTCCGTGACTGTGGATGCCTCCCACTTGCCCTTAGAGCCGGAACCAGCCATTGCTGGGAAGGACGGCAGTGGTGGAGGAGTTGAGGATTCAGGGCACAAGAGATGTGGGTGCTTGGGCTGGAGAGATTGGAGAACTAGGGCTTGAGGAAAGCATGGGGATAAAAGGTAAGATTTTAGTCCTTTTATAAGTGGTGAATGCTGAACGCCCCCCCCCCCCGCTCTAGCCGTAAACCTCGCCGGTTCCCAATAAGGTCGTGCGTAAGGCGCGGTTAAGATGCTCACGTCATATTGATAAGGACCCCGTAATAAGCAGACACAATCTCTACCTTGACAAGACGTGCCAATGAGGCTATACCTCGAAACGCAAAACCAAGGCCAAGAAAATGGTTCAATATGCATTAAAGGGACAATCGTGATGCTTCGCTGAAAGGTTTTCAGTAAAGACGCAGTATCAGTTTTTTTTGATGCATTGCCTTTGAGGCTAAGGGTTGTACTAACCATGCAGAGCCAGACACGATACCTTTTTGTAGGGAATATTGCTTTAATATGTTCGAGAGGAGGAACCCGCCTTGCAATGCCGAAGACAGTACGCAAGCCGAACTCATCGTCATCGAAGACTGGTTCAGGGGCTACTGAGGGAGTCCTGGATTAAGGGGTCCTCAGAGGGTCGGATCGTTCATTATGGGCTGGATTGGTGGGCCGTGAAGATTATCGATGAAGACTATCTCCCTTATCTGGATACGACTCCCATGTGTGTAAATAGCAAGTTTAGAGTCCGGGTGTAATACTTTCCCTCCTCTGCAAGGTGATCATGTACAAACCCTAGGTCCCTCCGGTGCTTATATAAACTGGAGGGTTTAGTCCGTAGAGACAATAGCAGAATCATAGCAATCACATAGGCTAGACTTTTAGGGTTTAGCCATTACGATCTTGAGGTAGATCAACTCTTGTAACCCCATACCCATCAAGATCAATCAAGCAGGAAGTAGGGTATTACCTCGATCGAGAGGGCCTGAACCTGGGTAAACATCGTGTCCCTAGTCTCCTGTTACCATCAATCGTCAAATGCATAGTTCGGGACCCCCTACCCGAGATCTGCCGGTTTTGACACCGACACCCCTCATCGCCTAGAGGCTTGGAGGCTACACCCAGTGGGTGTGCCGGCGTGTCCCGCTGGGAAAATGCCGCGCCGGTTGTAGGCCCTCCGCCGGCTGCAACTGGCATCCTCGACGCCACTGTCTAGTCCAACAATCGCGCATACCCTCCGCTCGACTCTTTGTGTCTCCCAGAGGCTACACCCGGTGGGTGCGCTTGCGCGCCCCCAATGGAAAAACGCTGTGCCAGTTATAGTCCTGCCCCCGGTTGATTCCGGCACCATAGACACCACTATATGCTCCAACAAGAGCGAAGACCCTGTGCTTGACTTTTTAAGTTGCTCGGAGGCTCGGAGGCTACACCAAGTGGGTGCGTGCTACTTCTTGAGCTTGCGTTGATTTTTCCTTTGAAGAGGAAAGGGTGATGCAGCAAAGTAGCGATAAGTATTTCCCTCAGTTGAGAATCAAGGTATCAATCCAGTAGGAGGTACAAGCAAGCCTCCAATATATGCACCTGTACAAACTAACAAACACTTGCACACACCGCGGAAAAGGGGTTGTCAATCCCTTCAACATCACAAAAAATAGTGAGATCTGATAGAGATATATTTAAAACTAAAGTAAAAAAGCTAAATAATGTAAACACAAAATAATTACAGTAAGATATTTTTGGGTTTTTGATTTTATATATCTGAAAAATATAAGATAGAAAATAGACCCGGGGGCCATGGGTTTCACTAGAGGCTTCTCTCTTGAGTAAAGCATGCGGTGGGTAAACAAATTACTGTCGAGCAATTGATATAAAAGCGCAAAGTTATGACGATATCTAAGGCAACGATCATGAATATAGGCATCATGTCCATGACAAGTAGACCGACTCCTGCCAGCATCTACTGCTATTACTCCTCACATCGACCGCTATCCAGCATGCATCTAAAGTATTAAGTTCCTAAGAACAGAGTAACACTTTAAGAAAGATGACATGATGTACAGGGATAAACTCAAGCAATATGATATAAACCCCATCTTTTATCCTTGATGGCAACAATGGAATACGTTCCTCGCTACCCCTTCTATCACTAGGTGAGGACACCGCAAGATTGAATCCAAAACTAAGCACCTGTCCCATTGCAAGAACTACCAAGCTAGTTGGCCAAACCAAACCAATAATTTGAAGAGAAATACAAAGATATTAAATCATGCATATAAGAATTCAGAGAAGATTCAAATAATATTCATAGATAATCTGATCATAAATCCACAATTCATCGGATCTCAACAAACACACCACAAAAGAAGATTACATTGAATAGATGTCCACGAACATCGAGGAGAACATTGTATTGAAGATCAAAGAGAGAGAAGAAGCCATCTAGCTACTAGCTATAGACCCGTAGGTCTGCGGTAAACTACTCACGGATCATCGGAGGGGCAGTAAGGTTGATGTAGAAGCCATCTATGATCGAATCTCCCTCCGACAGAGTACCAGAAAAGGCCTCCAGAAAAGGCCTCCAGATGGGATCTCACGAGGTCAGAGACCTACGGCGGTGGAAAAGTGTTTTCGTTGGTCCCTCTAGGGTTTTTGGAATATTTGAGAATATATAGGGCAAAGAGGCGGTGTAGGAGATCTCTGAGGGGCCCACAAGCCTAGGGGGTGCGCCTCCTCCCCCTAGGGCTCGCCCCCTGGCTTGTCGTCTCCTTGGGGCGCCTCTCACTTGGACTCCAAGTCTTCTGGATGTATTCTGGTCCAAGAAAAATCACCGCGAAAGTTTTATTCCGTTTGGACTCCTGTTTGATATTCCTGTTTCGCGAAGCTCAAAAACAAGGAAAAAACAGAAACTGGCACTGGGCTCTAGGTTAATAAGTTAGTCCCAAAGATAATATAAAATATCATATTAATGCATATAAAACATCCAAAATTGATAATATAATAGCATGGAACAATCAAAAATTATAGATACGTTGGAGACGTATCAGTGCGTTGGCGCGCCCCACTAGAAGCAAGCCCGCAGCTGGCTGTTATCGACAACCCCTACTACAATGATTGCGAAGATCCTCCGCCTGACTCTTTGAGTCACCCATAGGCTACACCCAGTGGGTGTGCTGGCACACCCCGACTGGAAACAAGGCGCGCCGGCTACAGCCTGCAGTCGGCTGCCATCGACGACCTCTGCTACAATGCGGGCGAAAACCCTCCGCCTGACTCTTCAAGTCGCCCGGGGGCTCAGTACTGTTGGGGGATGACCCCCAGGTAGGCTCAAGGATACAATCATCATTTCAAAATTTGCCAGGGGAGTGACCCCTGGCTAGCTGGCTACTGGCTGGCTGGAACCTGGTCGGGTTGAGCTTGGCTGGGTTGAGCTTGGCCAGGTTGAGCCTGATACGACTCCAACGTATCTATCATTTTTTATTGTTCCATGATATTATATCATCTGTTTTGGATGTTTAGTGGGCTTTAATATGCACTTTTATATTATTTTTGGGACTAACCTACTAACCAACGACCGGGTGCAAATTGCAGTTTTTTTGCCTATTTCAGTGTTTGAAGAAAAGGAATATCAAACGGAGTCCAATTGACGTGAAATTGCACGGAGGTTATTTTTGGACCAGAAGAAGCCCACGGAGTACCAGAGATGGGCCAGAAGAGTCTCGAGGCCACCATGAGGGTGGGGGGCGCGCCCTACCCCCCTGGGCGCGCCCCCTATCTCGTGGCCGCCTCGGGGGCCCTCCTGACTTGTTCCCAACTCCAACACCTCTTATATATACCCAAACTTCCAGAAATAACCTAGATCGGGAGTTCCGCCGTTGCAAACCTATGTAGCCACCAAAAACCAATTGGGACCCTGTTCCGACACCCTGCCGGAGGGGGGATCCCTCGCCGGTGGCCATCTTCATCACCCCAGCGCTCTCCATGACGAGGAGGGAGTAGTTCACCCTCGGGGCTGAGCGTATGTACCAGTAGCTAGGTGTTTGATCTCTCTCCCTCTCTCTCGTGTTCTTGAGATGGCACGATCTTGATGTATCACGAGCTTTGCTATTATAGTTTGATCTTATGATGCTTCTCCCCCTCTACTCTCTTGTAATGGATTGAGTTTTCCCTTTGAAGTTATCTTATTAGATTTAGTCTGTAAGGATTTGAGAACACTTGATGTATGTCTTGCATGTTCTTATCTGTGGTGACAATAGGATATTCACGTGATCTACTTGATGCATGTTTTGGTGATCAATTTGCGGGTTCAGTGACCTTGTGAACTTATGCATAGGGGTTGGCACACGTTTTCGTCTTGACTCTCCGGTAGAAACTTTGGGGCACTCTTTGAAGTTCTTTGTGTTGGTTGAATAGATGAATCTAAGATTGTGTGATGCATATCGTATAATCATACCCATGGATACTTGAGGTGACATTGGAGTATCTAGGTGACACTAGGGTTTTGGTTGATTTGTGTCTTAAGGTGTTATTCTAGTACGAACTCTAGGATAGATGGAACAGAAAGAATAGCTTCGTGTTATTTTACTACAAACTCTTGAATAGATCGATCAGAAAGAATAACTTTGAGGTGGTTTAGTACCCTACAATAATCTCTTAATTTGTTCTCCGCTATTAGTGACTTTGGAGTGACTCTTTGTTGCTTGTTGAGGGATTGTTATATGATCCGGTTATGTTATTATTGTTGAGAGAACTTGCACTGGTGAAAGTATGAACCCTAGGCCTTGTTTCGAAGCATTGCAATACCATTTGTGCTCACTTTTATCATTAGTTACCTTGCTGTTTTTATATTTTCAGATTACAAAAACCTATATCTACCATCCATAATGCACTTCTATCATCATCTCTTCGCCGGACTAGTGCACCCATACAATTTACCATTGTATTGGGTGTGTTGGGGACACAAGAGACTCTTTGTTATTTGGTTGCAGGGTTGCTTGAGAGAGACCATCTTCATCCTACGCCTCCCACGGATTGATAAACCTTAGGTCATCCACTTGAGGGAAATTTGCTACTGTCCTACAAACCTCTGCACTTGGAGGCCCAACAACGTCTACAAGAGTAAGGTTGCGTAGTATACATCAAGCTAATTTTTGGCGCCGTTGCCGGGGAGGATAGGTAAGCGGCACTCACATCTGGTCAACGAAGCTAATTTCTGGCGCCGTTGTCGGGGAGGTGAGTGCTTGAAGGTTTATCTTTAGATCATGCAATTGAATCTTTTAGTTTCTTGTTTTATCACTAGTTTAGTTTATAAAAGAAAACTACAAAAAATGGAATTGAGGTTGCCTCATATGCTTCATCTTTTCAATGTCTTTCGTGACAATGATGGAAAGGAAAATTGTGCCCAAGTGCTAGAAGAAGAATGCATTAAAATGTTTGGCACTAAATACTTGAATGATGAGCATGATTTCAATGTTGTTAGTAAGAATTCTTTGAATATCCATGATGCTAATGATATGCAAAGCCACAAGCTTGGGGATGCTATGTTTAATGAAGATGATATATTTAGTCCCCCAAGTTTTGATGTGTAAATTTATGATGATGATAGCATGCCTCCTATTTATGATGATTGCAATATTTATGAAAGTGGATTGGGAGAGGTCATGACTTTATTTAGTAATGAATCCACTATTTTGGAAGAGGTTCCAATTGATTATGAGAACAAAGTTGCTATCTATGATGATTATTGTGATGACTTGTATGCTATTAAGAATAATGATAACCATGAAACTTGTCATCATGATTTTAGTTTTCAATTGGATTATGCCTCACATGATAGTTATTTTGTTTAGTTTGCTCCCAGTATTATTCATGAGAAGAAATTCGCTTATGCGGAGAGTAATAAAATTTATATGCTTGGGGATTGTGACAAGAATGCTTTATGTGATGGTTATATTATTGAATTCATTCATGATGCTACTGAAAATTATTATGAGGGAGGAATATATGCTTGTAGGAGTTGCAATAATATCAAGTTTCCTCCCTATGTGTTTAAAATCTTGAAGTTATGCTGGCTTTGCCTTCCTATGCTAGTTAATTATCATTCCCATAAGTTGTTTGCTCACAAAATCCCTATGCATAGGAAGTGGGTTAGACTTAAATGTGCTAGTTATATTCTTCATGATGCTCTCTTTATGTTTCAATTCTTATCTTTTATGCGGGCATCATTGAAATCATCATGCCTAGCTAAAAGGCATTAAAGAAAAGCGCTTGTTGGGAGACAACCCAATATTTACCCTTACTGTTTTTGTGTGTCCACATGATTAAGATATTGTAGTAATCATGTTTTACATCTTTTGTTTCAATAAAGTGCCACGTAGAACCTTTTGGAAGACTTGGGTGAAGTCTTTGCGATCTTGCTGTAAAAAACAAAACTTTTGCGCTCAGGAGATTAGCTGCCATTTTTACTGGAGAGTGCTTTTAGGTTGATTATTTTTGCAGATGATTAATAGAAAAATTCCTCACGACCACCAGTTTAGTTCAGAATTTGTTGAGTTACAAAAGGATTCGAAAGTTACAGATTGCTACAGACTGTTCTGTTTTTGACAGATTCTGTTTTCTATATGTTGTTTGCTTATTTTGATGAATCTATGAGTAGTATCGGAGGGTATGAACCATGGAGAAGTAGGAATACACTAGATATTACACCAATATGAATTTAGAATGAGTTCACAACAATACCTAAGTGGTGGTTTTATTTTCTTATACTAACGGAGCTTACGAGTTTTCTATTGAGTTTTGTGTTGTGAAGTTTTCAAGTTTTGGGTAAAGATTTGATGGACTATGGAATAAGGAGTGGCAAGAGCCTAAGCTTGGGGATGCCCAAGGAACCCCAAGATAATATTCAAGGACAACCAAAAGCCTAAGCTTGGGGATGCCTCGGGAAGGCATCCCCTCTTTCGTCTTCGTTCATCGGTAACTTTACTTGAGGCTATATTTTTATTCACCACATGATATGTGTTTTGCTTGGAGCGTCAATTTATTTTATTTTATTTTGCTTGCTGTTTGAATAATATCCCAAGATCTGAAATTTTTAAATGTTAGAGAGTCTTCACATAGTTACATAATTATTCAACTACTCATTGATCTTCACTTATATCTTTCGGAGTAGTTTGTCATTTGCTCTAGTGCTTCACTTTTATCTTTTTAGAGCACGACGGTGGTTTTATTTTGAAGAAATTAATGACCTCTCATGATTCACTTATATTTTATCGAGAGTCTTTTAGAACAACATGGCTATTTGCTTTGGTTATGAATTTAGTCCTAATATGATGTGCATCCAAGATGGGTATAATAAAAACTTTCATATAAAGTGCATTGAATACTATGAGAAGTTTGATGCTTGATGATTGTTTTCAGATATGAGGATGGTGATATTAGAGTCATGCTAGTAGAGTAGTTGTGAATTTGAGAAATACTTGTGTTGAGGTTTGCAAGTCCCGTAGCATGCACGTATGGTGAACCGTTATGTGATGAAGTTGGAGCATGATTTATTTACTGATTGTCTTCCTTTGTGTGGAGGTCGGGATCGCGCGATGATTAAATCCTACCAACCCTTCCCCTAGGAGCATGTGTTTAGTGCTTTGTTTTGATAACCTGTAGATTTTTGCAATAAGTATATGAGTTCTTTATGACTAATGTTGAGGTCATGGATTATACGCACTCTCACCCTTCCACCATTGCTAGCCTCTCTTGTGCCGCGCAACTTTCGCCGGTACCATACACCCACCATATACCTTCCTCAAAACAGCCACCATATGATGGGCCTCGAACCCCTCGTTGGTTACCCCAAGTGGAAGGTGTAAGATGCAGTGTTGTGGAAGTGTTTTCCCTTAGCAAAGATGCCAAGGATCGAATCCCCAGAGACTCCTAGGTTCAACAAGTAGGTGTCAACTGCTAACGGCGCCAGATATTAGCAATCAACGTGGACATGCACACAGATACAAATTACTTTGCTCCCAACGAGTACAGAGAGGTTGTCAATCCCTCCGGCCTTGTAGTTCACAAAGGATTAAAAGCAATGATAGCAGTGATAGATAATGTTTTGCAATAGTAAATAATAGCGGAAAATAAATAGCGGTTGTGATCAATGATGGTAATATGGACCGGAGTCTCATGATGTTCACTAGTGATGTCTCTCTCCCAAAAGACGATAAAACAGCTATGTGCGGTAAACGAACTACAGCTGGGCAATTGACAGGACCACGAACGCAAACCAATGCTGACTACATTGCAAGAAAGGTTGAGGTTCAAAGCATGGGCGGTACGCCAAAGTAAGTAGACCGAAATCCATCAATATCTACTACTAATCATCCACCTGGAGATATCTATCCAGAACATCTCGCTGGTATTAAGTTGCGAGTCCCACCCATAGTGTAAACTCAAAGCAACAGACAACTGCGTTAAAAGAACTTTGCGTAAAGTAAACAATCCTTGCACCCGCAGGCACAAGCACCGTTGTTTTCCCCCTCGTGGCAACAGCACATCCCCTAGACTCATGTTTCTGTCACTCAAGCTAGTCATCGAGGGGCATGAACCCACAATCGAGCATAACGTTCCCTCTTGGAGTCACTACCTACTACTCGGCCAAAGCAGTAAATAACAACGGAGAACATGCAAGAATTACTTATGAACATAAATATAAAAGAGGTAGATCAAATATATTACTCAAGATCAATCTGAACATAATCTCATAATCCATCGGATCCCAGCAAACTCAACATAGCAACAACATAAGGATTACATATGTGCCTCGATCATGTAGGGCAGCTCACGAGGACTAATTAGTGAAGCACAAGAACGGGAGGAGAACATCACATAGCTACTGGTCATGGACTCATGGTCCAAGGGAGACTACTCATGACTCATCCGGGAGGCGTCCATGGTGGTGGAGAAGCTCCCAGTGGTGGTCCTCCCCTCCGGCAGCGTGCCAGGAAGAGTTCTCCTGGTGCTCCCGATCTTGGAAGCGGCGGCGGCGGCGGAACAGAGATGGGATCGCGAAAAGAGTTCCTGTTCTGAGGGTTTCGGAGGACGCTTTAAATATATGCCAAAGGGGGGCATCGGGGAAGCTTCGGGGGGCCCAGGCGCCCCCCCGGCGCGGCCCAGGGGGGGCGCGCCGCGAGGGCGCCTGGAGCCCTGGTGGCCCCCCCGGCTGTCCTTCGGACGCACGGTAGTTTCCGAAACGCTGATTTTTTATATAATTTTTTTGGATTTTTCCTGGCAGTTCTCGTAACGTGAAAACCTGAAATACAAAAACAGCCGAAAACAGAAACTGGCACTGGGGTGCACTGGATTAGTAAGTTAGTCCAAATATGATCAAAAGTGTATGGAAGTGTATGAATATCATAGCAATATCACCCAAAAGTGGCATGGAGCAAGCAGAAATTATAGATACGTTTTGGACGTATCAACATCCCCAAGCTTAATTCCTGCTCGTCCTCGAGTAGGTAAATGATAACAAGAATAATTTCTGTGGTGACATGCTATTAACCATATAGGACTTTTTATAGTCATATGACAAAAGCTTACTGAGACAATGATTCTATAGTAATTAAGTTGCCTCATGAGAAAATTACAAATGACTGAAAGTTTTACAATATGAAACTGAAACATCAAAAAGATTTGCAATGAACATGATGTGCAAATATGATAAAGTGATATCTAGCTTGCCCCCTTTAGTGAAGCAAAACATAAATGCAGGGGCACCTTCAAGGTTTAAGTGATGACTAGATACAATGATTTCAAAATAAACGATATCACAATCATGCAAAAGACAATGCTACTTTGGGACAATGCACATTACACTCAGAATGACAATCATGCTCTCAGTAGTTGGTGCTTTAACATAAAAGTAAAAGAATGGTTATGTGCTAGAGCTTTTTATTTTGAAAACATAGAAGCAATTTTGTCAACGGTAGTAGTACTTCATATGTGTCATGCATAAGACATCCTATATGTTGCAAGCCTCATGCATCGAATACCAATAGTGCTCGCACCTTGTCCTAATTAGCTCGGATTTCCATGGGTTATCATTGCATTACATATGTTTCAACCAAGTGTCACAAAGGGGTACCTCTATGCCACCTGTACAAAGGTCCAAGGAGATAAATCGCATTCGATTTCTCGTTTTTGATAAATCTCAACTTGAGGACATCCATACCAGGACAACATAGAAAATAGATGATGGACTCCTCTTTAATGCATAAGCATATTCTCATAAGAGATTGAGGATTAATGTCCAAGCTAAAACTTCCACCATGATACATGGCTTTGGTTGGCGGCCCAATGTTCTTCTCTAACAATATGCATACTCATTCAACCCACGGCAAATCACCCTTACTTCAGACAAGACGAACATGCATAGCAACTCAAATGATATTCAACAATAGTGTAATAGTTGATAGCGTCCCCAGAAACATGGTTACCGATCAGCAAGCAACTTATATGAAATAAGATACATAAGCAACATATTCTTTACCACAATAGTTTTTAGGCTACTTTCCCATGAGCTATGTATTGCAAAGTTAGTTCGCTTAGTACAGGTGGAGGTTAGCAAAAGACTGGGAGCGACCAACCAAGAGAGCAATGACGGTCATAATCATGCAGAGAGACAAAGCAATATTGAATAAGGCATGGAAGTTATATCGCTACTCAGAAATAAAAGATCATCAAGGCTTGACAGACTTTCTTTACAGTCTTAAATATGCGTGAGCATACGCCAAGTCAATCAAAATAAATTCTCGAAGGAAGATATTGCTAAACCATACTACATCATAGGCAAACAAATCATGTTGGTACTCCAATAACACATTGGGAACCCCCCAGCTATTTGAGATTAACCATAAGAAAACCTGAACTACTAAGCACCATTATGCAAGTAGCATCTTTATCATAGACACATTAACCAATGCAACGGAAGCAAACTCTCTTAATAAGGTGAGCATGATAATTAAAGAGAGTTCAAGCAACCAACTAAACAAAAGCTCTTTGAAAAGATAAGCATGAATACTAAGAGCAAAGCATGATAGTAGCTATTATAAGACAAAGAACACACACAGCAAAGATAGACATGAAAATTCTATGTTATGTTCTAGGTAGAAGTGGAGCGTGTTTCTCTCCCACATAAAGAATGCTGAGTTCCGACTCGTTATGAAAAACTAAAAAGAAAAGTAAAAGCAAGACGCTCCAAGCATAGCACATAACACATGAAGTGATAAAAATATTGTGGAACGAAAGACGAACTGATAATGTTGATGGAGAAGGGGATGCACGGGGGCATCCCCAAGCTTAGACGCTTGAGTCTCCTTGAATATTTCTTGGGGGTGCACGGGGGCATCCCCAAGCTTGAGCTCTTGACACTCCTGAATCTTTTTATCATCTTCCCTCGCACACTTGAAAACTCCCTTCATACATAACTCATCATAATCTGATTAGCGAGGTTAGTACCCTTAATAAAATAATTGCACCTTGCTGGAAATAAAGATATTCTTGAAGTTCTACTGTTTCGCAAGATTGCCAAAAGGTTTTTGCAAAGAAAAAACAAGTTCTTGATTTGCAAAGTGAAGGAAAGGCAAAACAGGACAGAATCTGTGAAAAACAGAACAACAGGTAGAAATTGATCTGTTCGGGATACTTCTGCAACTCAAATAAAAAAACACAGAACAGATGCACGAAAGACAATTATATAGAGAACGCTTTCGAAAAAATTCAGACCAAAAAGATGATCTGGTGATTTTATACGAATTTTTCTATACAAGGACAGAATCTGTTTGCTGGACAGCACCTCACAACTTTTGAACTTTCTAGCAATCAGAGGCTATACTTTGCACAAATATGAAAAGCAAATATACAATGATGATGCTACAGCAGTAAACAACATCAAGACACAACAAAAGCAAAATATTT
This sequence comes from Secale cereale, assembly GCA_902687465.1. NCBI lineage: Eukaryota > Viridiplantae > Streptophyta > Magnoliopsida > Poales > Poaceae > Secale > Secale cereale. The sequence goes on along the minus strand of LR738715.1, from coordinate 252,356,122 downwards.
ATTCATGTGGGCTGCCTCCCAAAAGCGCTTTCTTTTATGCCTTTAAGCTAGGCATAATGCATAGAGATCAAGTTTTATCGAGAGTAAAAGAATAGCTAGCCCGTACAACGGACTCAAAAGGTAACTTGATCTTCTTACGAGGGAAGTGTTCCATCCCTTTCTTGAGAGGAAACTGAAATTTTATATTACCCTCTTTCATGTCAATGATAGCACCAACGGTGCGTAAAAAGGGACGTCCCAAAATAATTGGACATGAAGGATCACATTCAATATCCATAATAGTGAAATCAACGGGAACATAATTATCATTGACAACAATAAGAACATCGTCGATCCTCCCCAAAGGTTTCTTTATGGAAGAATCAACGAGACGAACACCAAAAGAACAAGAATCATAAGGTTTTAATTTAAGCATATCATATATTCTTTTGGGCATAACAGAGGTACTAGCACCAACATCACATAATGCATAACAAGAGAAGTCATTCAAATTAATTTTTATCATAGGATCCCAACCATCTTCTAGCTTTCTAGGTATGGAGGCTTCTACTCTAAGTTTCTCCTCCCTAGCTTTGATGAGAGCATTAGTGATATGCTCTGTGAAGGCAAGGTTAAGCGTGCTAGTGCGGGGATCTCTAGACATCTTGTGAAGGAAATCAATAACTTCGGTAAGAGTGCAATTATCAAAATCAAGGTCACGAGCATCAAGTAAAGTGGTAGTGGTGTCCTTTAGGTTCACTTGTTTGGTAGTTTCTATAGTCATAGCATCACCATTAATAGGTCCAATGGGACCAGGAGTACATTGGGTGCTAAGAGTATGAACATCCTCAACAACTTGGATAGTAGCAACAGTGTGGTGGGTAGGAAGGCTCTTAATTCTTTCCTCTTCCTCCCTTTCTCTAGCCCATCTTTCTTTAAGTTTAGCCATCATCCTAATGTTTTCATTAATTTGCACTTGAATAGCATTTATAGGAGTGACTTCCCTCTCATCAAGAGGAGAAGTTTTAATTTTTAGCAGTTTTACCTCATTGGCTAAATGGTCTACCTTAAAAGAAAGATCATCTAGTTTATGTAGTTTTTCTTCTACACTCTTATTAAAGGCTTTTTGGGTAGTGATGAAATCTTTAAGCATAATCTCTAGTTCAGTAGTGGAGTTCTTGGTACTAGGATAAGCATTATTGTTCCCATAAGAATTAGAGGGGAACGGTCTAGGATTGTTACCAAAGTTACTCCTATAAGCATTGTTGTTAAAATTGTTTCTAGAGATAAAATTCACATCTACTTGTTCTTGAGCAATCAAAGAATTTAAAGGAACATCACGAGGATCAACAGTAGATTGCTTCGAAAGTAGAGACATGATCAAGTCAACTTTTTCATTAAGGGATGAAATCTCCTCGACAGAGTTTACCTTCCTACCTGTTGGAGCGCGTTCGGTGTGCCATTGGGAACAGTTGGTCATCATCTCATCGAGAAGCTTTGTGGCAGCACCAAGTGTAGTTGACATAAAAGTTCCTCCCGCGGCCGAATCTAACAAGTTCCGCAAGGTAAAGTTCAAGCCTGCATAAAAAGTTTGGATAACCATCCAAGTAGTCAAATCGTGAGTAGGGCAGTTCTTGATAAGAGATTTCATACGTTCCCAAGCTTGGGCAACGTGTTCATTATCCAATTGTTTAAAATTCATTATGTTACTTCTAAGTTGGATAATTTTAGCAGGTGGATAGTATTTTCCGATAAAAGCATCTTTGCACTTGTCCCAAGAATCTATGCTATTTCTAGGCAAAGACTGAAACCAAATTTTAGCTCCTCCTCTCAAGGAGAAAGGAAAAAGCTTAAGCTTAACAATATTACCATCTATTTCTTGGTACTTTTGCATATCACAAAGTCCAACAAACTTGTTTAAGTGTAAAGCAGCATCATCTCCAGCACCGGAGAATTGTTCTCTCATAACTAAGTTCAGTAAAGCAGGTTTAATTTCATATGAAGGTGCTGAAGTGGCAGGTGTAGTAATAGGTGTGCTGATAAAGTCATCGTTGTTGTGACTAGTGAAGTCACACAACTTGGTGTTCTCGGTGGAACCATAGTAGCAAGCAAGCAAGATAACTATTTTTGTGATTTTCGATAAAAAGGTACTAAAGCAAAAACTGAAAGGTAAACTAACAAGACTAAAAAGCAAAGGTAAAAGATAGCATGCAACTCCCCTACCCTGAAGAGTGGAGTCCCCGGCAACGGCGCCAGAAAATACTCCTTGATGGGCCTCGAACCCCTCGTTGGTTACCCCAAGTGGAAGGTGTAAGATGCAGTGTTGTGGAATTGTTTTCCCTTAGCAAAGATGCCAAGGATCGAATCCCCAGAAACTCCTAGGTTCAACAAGTAGGTGTCAACTGCTAACGGCGCCAGATATTAGCAATCAACGTGGACCTGCACACAGATACAAATAACTTTGCTCCCAACGAGTACAGAGAGGTTGTCAATCCCTCCGGCCTTGTAGTTCACAAAGGATTAAAAGCAATGATAGTAGTGATAGATAATGTTTTGCAATAGTAAATAATAGCGGAAAATAAATAGTGATGGTAATATGGACCGGAGTCTCATGATGTTCACTAGTGATGTCTCTCTCCCAAAAGACGATAAAACAGCTATGTGAGGTAAACGAATTACAGCTGGGCAATTGACAGGACCACGAACGCAAACCGATGCTGACTACATTGCAAGAAAGGTTGAGGTTCAAAGCATGGGCGGTACGCCAAAGTAAGTAGACCGAAATCCATCAATATCTACTACTAATCATCCACCTTGAGATATCTATCCAGAACATCTCGCTGGTATTAAGTTGCGAGTCCCACCCATAGTGTAAACTCAAAGCAACAGACAACTGCATTAAAAGAACTTTGCGTAAAGTAAACAATCCTTGCACCCGCGGGCACAAGCACCGTTGTTTTCCCCCTTGTGGCAACAACACATCCCCTAGACTCATGTTTCTGTCACTCAAGCTAGTCATCGAGGGGCATGAACCCACAATCGAGCATAACGTTCCCTCTCGGAGTCACTACCTAATACTCGGCCAAAGCAGTAAATAACAACGGAGAACATGCAAGAATTACTTATGAACATAAATATAAAAGAGGTAGATCAAATATATTACTCAAGATCAATCTGAACATAATCTCATAATCCATCGGATCCCAACAAACTCAACATAGCAACAGCATAAGGATTACATATGTGCCTCGATCATGTAGGGCAGCTCACGAGGACTAATTAGTGAAGCACAAGAACGGGAGGAGAACATCACATAGCTACTGGTCATGGACTCATGGTCCAAGGGAGACTACTCACGGCTCATCCTGGAGGCGTCCAAGGTGGTGGAGAAGCTCCCGGTGGTGATCCTCCCCTCCGGCAGGGTGCCGGGAAGAGTTCTCTTGGTGCTCCCGATCTTGGAAGCGGCGGCGGCGGCGGAACAGAGATGGGATCGCGAAAAGAGTTCCTGTTCTGAGGGTTTCGGAGGACGCTTTTAAATATATGCCAAAGGGGGGCATCGGGGAAGCTTCGGGGGGCCCAGGCGCCCCCCGGCGCGGCCCAGGGGGAGGGCGCCGCCAGGGCGCCTGGAGCCCTGGTGGCCCCCCCCGGCTGTCCTTCGGACGCACGGTAGTTTCCGAAATGCTGATTTTTTATATAATTTTTCTGGATTTTTCCTGGCAGTTCTCGTAACGTGAAAACCTGAAATACAAAAACAGCCGAAAACAGAAACTGGCACTGGGGTGCACTGGATTAGTAAGTTAGTCCAAATATGATCAAAAGTGTATGGAAGTGTATGAATATCATAGCAATATCACCCAAAAGTGGCATGGAGCAAGCAGAAATTATAGATACGTTTTGGACGTATCACCATACCTACCTATTATGGCATTTCCATAGCCATTCCGAGATATATTGCCATGCAACTTTCCACCGTTCCGTTTATTATGACACGCTTCATCATTGTCATATTGCCTTGCATCATCATGTAGTTGACATCGTATTTGTGGCAAGGACACCATGCATAATTTTTCATACATGTCACTCTTGATTCATTGCACATCCCGATACACCGCCAGAGGCATTCACATAGAGTCATATTTTGTTCTAGCATCGAGTCGTAATTCTTGAGTTGTAAATAAATAAAAGTGTGATGATCTTCATTATTAGAGCATTGTCCCAGTGAGGAAAGGATGATGGAGACTATGATTCCCCCACAAGTCGGGATGAGACTCCGGACGAAAAAAGGGGAAAGAAGTGGCCTTGAAAAAAAAGAAAATGCCCTAATAAATAAATCAAAAAATGAGAGAAAAAGAGAGAAGGGGCAATGCTACTATCCTTTTACCACACTTGTGTTTCAAGGTAGCACCATGATCTTCATGATAGAGAGTGTCCTATGTTGTCACTTTCATATACTAGTGGGAATTTTCATTATAGAACTTGGCTTGTATGTTCCAATGATGGGCTTCCTCAAATGCCCTAGGTCTTCGTGAGCAAGCGAGTTGGATGCACACCCACTTATTTTATTTAGTTGAGCTTTCATACACTTATAACTCTAGTGTATCTGTTACATGGCAATCCCTACTCACTCACATTGATATCTATTGATGGGCATCTCCATAGCCCATTGATACGCCTAGTTGATGTGAGACTATCTTCCTCCTTTTGTCTTCTCCACAACCACCACTCTATTCCACCTATAGTGCTATATCCATGGCTCACGCTCATGTATTGCGTGAAAGTTGAAAAGGTTTGAAAAAAAAGTATGAAACAATTGCTTGGCTAAAACCGGGGTTGTCCATGATTTAAATATTTTGTGTGATGAAGATAGAGCATAGCCAGACTATATGTTTTTGTAGGGATGAACTTTCTTTGGCCATTTCATTTTGAGAAGACATGATTGCTTTGTTAGTATGCTTGAGTATTATTATTCTTATGTCAACATTAAACTTTTGTCTTGAATCTTTCAGATCTGAAAATTCATGCCACAATAAATAAAATTACATTGAGAATTATGTTAGGTAGCATTCCACATCAAAAATTCTGTTTTAATCATTTACCAACTCGGGGACGAGCAGCAATTAAGCTTGGGGATGCTTGATACGTCACCAACGTATCTATAATTTTTGATTTTTCCATGCTATTATATTATCTATTTTGGATGTTTAGTGGGATTTAATATGCACTTTTATATAATTTTTGGGACTAACCTACTAACCAAAGGCCTAGTGCAAATTGCTGTTTTTTCCTTATTTGAGTGTTTCGCAGAAAAGGAATATCAAACGGAGTCCAATTGACCTTAAATTGCACGGAGGTTATTTTTGGACCAGAAGAAGCCCACGGATTACCGCAGATGGACCAGAAGAGTCCCGAGGATAGCACGAGGGTGGGGGAGCGCCCTACCGCCCTGGGCGCGCCCCCTATCTCGTGGCCGCCTCGGGGACCCCCCTGACTTGTTCCCGACTCCAACACCTCTTGTATGTACCCAAACTTCCAGAAAATAACCTAGATCGGGAGTTCCGCCGCCGCAAACCTCTGTAGCCACAAAAAACCAATCGGGACCCTGTTTCGGCACCCTGTCGGAGGGGGATCCCTCACCGGTGGCCATCTTCATCATCCCGATGCTCTCCGTGAAGAGAAGGGAGTAGTTCACCCTCGAGGCCGAGGGTATGTACCAGTAGCTATGTGTTTGATCTCTCTTTCTCTCGTGTTCTTGAGATGGCACGATCTTGATGTATCGCGAGCTTTGCTATTATAGTTGGATCTTATGATGCTTCTCCCCCTCTACTCTCTTGTAATGGATTGAGTTTTCCCTTTGAAGTTATCTTATCGGATTGAGTCTTTAAGGATTTGAGAACACTTGATGTATGTCTTGGATGTGCTTATCTGTGGTGACAATGGGATATTCATGTGATCTACTTGATGTATGTTTTGGTGATCAACTTGCGGGTTCAGTGACCTTGTGAACTTATGCATAGGGGTTGGCACACGTTTTCATCCTGACTCTCCGGTAGAAACTTTGGGGCACTCTTTGAAGTTCTTTGTGTTGGTTGAATAGATAAATCTGAGATTGTGTGATGCTTATCGTATAATCATACTCACGGATACTTGAGGTGACATTGGAGTACCTAGGTGACATTAGGGTTTTGGTTGATTTGTGTCTTAAGGTGTTATTCTAGTAAGAACTCTAGGATAGATCAAATGGAAAGAATAGCTTCGTGTTATTTTACTACGGACTCTTGAATAGATCGATCAGAAAGAATAATTTTGAGGTGGTTTCGTACCCTACAGTAATCTCTTTGTTTGTTCTCCGCTATTAGTGACTTTGGAGTGACTCTTTGTTGCATGTTGAGGGATTGTTATATGATCCAGTTATGTTATTATTGTTGAGAGAACTTGAACTCGTGAAAGTATGAACCCTAGGCCTTGTTTTGAAGCATTGCAATACTGTTTGTGCTCACTTTTATCATTAGTTACCTTGCTGTTTTTATATTTTCAGATTACAAAAACCTATATCTACCATCCATATTGCACTTGTATCACCATCTCTTCGCCAAACTAGTGCACCTATACAATTTACCATTGTATTGGGTGTGTTGGGGACACAAGAGACTTTTTGTTATTTGGTTGCAGGGTTGCTTGAGAGAGACCATCTTCATCCTACACCTCCCACGAATTGATAAACCTTAGGTCATCCACTTGAGGGAAATTTGCTACTGACCTACAAACCTCTGCACTTGGAGTCCCAACAACGTGTACAAGAAGAAGGTTGTGTAGTAGACATCAGAGCCATCCGACTAGAGCCTGTCCGGGTCGAGGCTGTCTAGGTGGGCCCCGTTCGGGTGGAACCATCCTGGTGGAGCCCGTCCAAAAGGAGCTCGTCCGGGTGGATCCCGTCCGAGTGGATCCCGGCAAAGTCAACCTCATACGTCCCATCAGACCGGCGTAGACGAGACGGCCATGCTCTACAGTGGAGCACTGTAGATGAGCAGTTGTCACTGTTCATGCGTCATGTGACACCTCCAATAGTGTTTAGTTGGCCATGTTGGCCACCCCTTGTCCCCTGGGCACCCCTTTATAAGGTGCATGAGGGAGGAGCTCATGGCCAAGAGGCACTCAAACCCACCACTCCCCATCATTCACTCACGTACAAGGAGAAGAGCACATAGCACATAGCTCTCCTCTCTATCCTCTAATACAACTCTAGGAGCAACTCTGTACTACTATATACATCGCATATACACCAGACATGCAGGATTAGGGGTGTTACCTCCCCCGCGAGGGCCCCGAACCTGGGTAAACCATCGCATGTTGTTACCCAATCCCCCTGGATCTCCACCATAGCCTTGCCTACCCCCACTTTTAGCCATCTTATGGCATCTGCCGTGAGAATACCACGACATTGATCTTACTTGCAAGTTGTATGCACATGTTATCGTTCTGAACCCCTAGACCCCCAAGGTGACAATAATTGGGATATAGACAATGATGAATTTAACTTGAGGATTTCATGTATTCACCATGTGTTAATGCTTTGTTCTGGTTCTCTACTGAAAGGAGCGCCATAATTAGCCTTGGTTTCCATTAGGACCCCGCAGTCACAGGAGGGTAGGACAAAATATGACATGCAAGTACTTACCGCAAGCATATATGAGTATATACGGAATACATGCCCACATATGATTGATGAATTGAAGCTATTGTGTGTCGCTCTAAGTTGTGACAGTTACATACTAAATCTCATCTAAATATCCATCTATACTCCATGTGTATGCTTTAATACAATTGCATATGCTCAAGTTACCACTACTCTGCTGGTTACAAATATGATATTGCTGTCGTTACTCCTACCGTTACTTTGCTATCATATTATTGTGCTACTAATAAAGTGATGCAAGTAATTGATTCTCAGGTGTGGTTGAATTGAAAACTTGGCTGCTAAGGCTTATAAATATTCTTTGGCTCCCCTGTGTTGAATCAATAAATTTTGGTGAAAAACTACCCTCGAAGACTACTAAGACCCCTATATTGTGGGGCATCAGTCGCCTAAGACACAATCTAGCGTGACGAAAAAATTGGTGCCATCAATAATTTATTTTTCTTAATGGAGCTTCAGTGATGGGGGGGTAATAGCTGGAAAACGACACTAGGCCATGTTCGGTGACAAAAATCGGGTTTACGTGACACAAGTGAAATATCATAGAATAACAAGTGTTCTCTAGTGCTAGGGTTGATGTAGATTATATAGCCGGCCTCCACCGATCTCCTCTGTGGATATGGACTCTCCTCTTTGATGGGCTCTAGATGAGCCACATTCAATCATGAAACAACTAGGAACGAAATCCATGAAGAATCGTGCGAGGTCTGGGTGATTTCATAGCTTTCTCGGGTGGTACGATCGAGCCCGACCGTACTTGACGCCGTCATTTTCTCTAGACCCCTTTAGTATACTGTCCAACATATATTCATGCAAACTCATTGGAAGTTCTTGGGCTCTTGGAATCGCGTGAACGAGCCAGATACACCTATGGCGTTGGATGTTCAATTTGAGCACTTTGAAAAATGTGGTAGTTGACACTTCAAAATGAGTAAGTCTGCAAAATGCAAGTCTTCCATATCGATCCCAACCTTGGAATTTTCATCGAGCTTGGTCAATGGTTTCTCCAAAACACCTATAGAGACAAAAAAAACAATGGAAACTAATAAAAACTACAAACTATGTCTGACGGTAAAAAACTGTATAAACTAGAAATCATGCATAATGTACAAGTAATTGACTCAAAAGGACATGATATATGGTGATAAATGCAACAAATTATCTTCAAAAATGTGTATAAATAGAGCCATCATTGATGTCTACTACACAACTTTATTCTTGTAGACTCGTGTTGGTCCTGCAAACGCAGAGTTAAGTAGGACAATAGCAATCTTCCCTCAAGTGGATGACCTAAGATTTATCAATCTGTGGGTAGCATAGGATGAAGATGGTCTCTCTCAAACAACCCTGCAACCAAATAACAAAGAGTCTCTTGTGTCCCCAACACACCAAATACAATGGTAAATTGTATAGGTACACTAGTTCGGCAAAGAAATGGTGATACAATTGTAATATGGATAGTAGATATTGATCTTTGTAAAATAACAATAGAAAACAACAAGGTAGCAAGTAACAAAAGTGAGCACTGATAACCCTCAACCGTAAGGGATCGAGATAGTCTTCGCGGGTAAGAATAACCCAATTTATTGATTCGACACATGGGGAGCCAAAGAGTATTTATAAGCTTTGACAGTTGAGTTGTCAATTCAACCGCACATGAAATATACTTACTTGCAACAAAAGATAAGTGGTAACAGTGATATGATAGTGATAATAGTGATAGTAAAAGTAAACAGCAAAAGTAAATAGTAAAGGTAAATGGCAAGAGTAGCAACTAGTGACAAGCAGGATTTAAAACACTGTAGGCTAGGGAGACGGATGGTTGGGCGCTGCATGGATGAGATATATCATGATTCTAACTTGGGGCACGGCACATGGAAAAGTAATGATCATGTAGGCAAATATCGAACATTAGGCATGTATCCCGTAGGTAGTTGTACGTGCTTGCAATAAGAACTTGCACAACATCTTTTGTCCTACCATCCCGCTACGAACGGGGCCAAAAGGAACTTATGGAGATTAAGGTGCTCCTGTCAAAGAGCACCGGAACAAAGCAATTAACTCAATGGATACATGTAATCCTCAAACTACGGACCATCCCCTTTGGTGTCCCAAGCTGTCACTTTTGGGATCGCCGGTTCCGAACCGTAATAGGTGCAAACAACTCATAGATAGGATCATTAACACAAATATATTCATGCAAACACATATGGTTCAGATCTGAAATCATGGCACTCGGGCCCTAAGTGTCAAGCATTAAGAATAACAAGTTGAAGCAAAGATGATAAACACCATAGTAGATGATAGGCAACATGCCCCCAACGATCTGACAAACTATTACATGATCTAACTCATCCAATCCCTACCATCCCCTTCGCCTACAGCAGGGGATTACTCACACATGGAAGGAGAAGTCATGGAAGGATGATGGAGTGGTGATGATGATGACGATGGCGACGATATCCCCTCTCCGGAGGCCAATTCAGCCTCCTGATTAGCCCTCCCGAAGAAGAACAGAGGGTGGCGGCGGCTACGCGATGAAAACTGGGAAAAGAACTTCTGATCTCGGATTCTCCGTCACGAGCTAAAATACGAGTCGAAGTAGGGCACCAGGGGAGGTGGGGCCCACCCAGGCGACCCCCCGGCGCGGCCAGGGGCTGGGCCGCGCCACCAGGGCGCCTGGGGCCCCCCTGGCCCCCCTGGTCCCTCTTCTGGCTCCGGGTTCCTTCGGGTGCATGGATTTTCTGTGATTTTTCGTGGATTTTTCTGAGATACCTAAAAATCCGTTTTCCTGCACACAATAAAACCATACAGGCAGCTCTGCTGAAAATAGCGTCAGTCCGGGTTAGTTTAGTTCAAATCATGCAAGAATGAGGTCAAAACAATATCAAAAGTGTTTGGAAAAGTAGATACGTTTGAGACGTATCAACTCCCCCAAGCTTAGCATATTGCTTGTCCTCAAGCAATTCAGTTCAACGAACTGAACGCGACAAAGAAAACTTTGACAAACTCTTTTGCTTCATTAGATGTATATAAGCATGTACTACGAAAAGAGTCTAGCAAGTATTGAAACAGTACTATGAGGACAATGCACAGAGCAATCCTTCTTTCAAGTGACCAATCACAAATACCTAAAAGTAAATAATATACTACTGAAAATCAAGACAAGATTACATTGCACATAGCTTGAGCATATTAGGGTGGTATCTCGCTAGCCTCCATAAGTGAAGCAAAACATAAATGCAGAAACTCCTCCAGAGTTTTTAAAGGAGACTAGAACTAAGAATTTCAGAATAAAGCATATCACAAGCATGCAGAAGACAATGTAATACTTTGGGACAATGCACATTACACTCAGAATGACAATTATGCTCTCCTAGTTGGTGCTTTTAAGAAAGAAGGTGAAGACTCTCGAACCGTGGCTTTTGTTGGCAAGGTTGAAAACCCGTGGTCGGAAACAAAAACTAAACATGTACCAGAGCTCTTGGTTTTAAAAACAGGGGTGAAAACATTTTTTGAGAGGTGCATATTTTGTCAACGAATGCTAGCAGATAACTCAATCACTTCTTGAGCTGGACAAGTTTCGAGGAACGGCTCCCGCATGAGGACGATCACATCCTCTTAATCTCCTTTGTTTATCACTGCCAAAGTTTTCTGATTTCTCATGAACAAAGCGTGAAGGAGGGTTTGTTTGTTGTATTATCTTTTATGAGCCGGGCGCACTCTATGCCAGTTCCTTCTCGTATTAGGGGTTTGCACATTAGACATGCAATCCAGGGGTGAAACTTGTCCAACTTAAAAAGATCATGAATTAACTACTACTTCCTCATGAGCTAAAACAGAGGCACAAAAAGAGAAATGCTTTTGATTAATTTCGAGATGGTACACGAAAGTCTTCGTTAGGAATGGCAGGTAAATACCATGTATAGGAAGGTATGGTGGACTCATATGGCATGACAGGTTTTAAGGATTTTGGATGCACAAGCAGTCAGTCCACTTAGTACAGGTGGAGGTTAGCAAAAGACTGGGAAGCGACCAACTAGAGAGCAATAACGGTCATAATCATGCAGAGCGACAAAGCAACATTGAATCGGGCATGAAAGTGATATAACTATTCTAAAACTCAAAGATCATCAAGGCAGAGCAGACTTTTTAGTCTCAAACATGTGTAAGCATGTGCCAAGTTGATACGTCTCAAACGTATCTACTTTTGCAAACACTTTTGATATTGTTTTGACCTCATTCTTGCATGATTTGAACTAAACTAACCCGGACTGACGCTGTTTTCAGGAGAGCTGCCTGTATGGTTTTATTATGTGCAGGAAAACGGATTTTTAAGTATCTCAGAAAAATCCATGAAAAATCACAAAAAATCCACGCACCCGAAGGAACCAGGAGCCAGAAGTGGGGCCAGAGGGGGGCCAGGGGGTGCCCAGGCGCCCTGTGGGCGCGCCCCCCTGGGCCGCGCCGGGGGGTCGCCTGTGTGGGGCCCACACCCCCTGGTGCCCTACTTTGCCTCGTATTTTTACTCGCGACACGGAAACCCCAGATCAGAAGTTCTTTTCGCAGTTTTCCGTCGCGGAGCCGCCGCCACCCTTTGTTCTTCCTTGGGAGGGCTAATCTGGAGGCTGAATTGGCCTCCGGGGAGGGGAGATCGTCGCCATCGTCATCATCATCACCACTCCATCATCCCTCCATGACTTCTCCCTCCATGTGTGAGTAATTCCCCTGCTGTAGGCGAAGGGGATGGTGGGGATTGGATGAGTTAGATCATGTAATAGTTTGTCAGATCGTTGGAGGCATGTTGCCTATCATCTACTATGGTGTTTATCATCTTTGCTTCAACTTGTTATTCTTAATGCTTGACACTTAGGGCCCGAGTGCCATGATTTCAGATCTGAACCATTTGTGTTTGCATGAATATATTTGTGTTCGTGATCCTATCTATGAGTTGTCTGCACCTATTACGGTTCGGAACCGGCGATCCCAAAAGTGACAGCTTGGGACACCAAAGGGGATGGTCCGTAGTTTGAGGATTACATGTATCCATTGAGTTCATTGCTTTGTTCCGGTGCTCTTTGACAGGAGCACCTTAATATCCATAAGTTCCTTTTGGCCCCGTTCGTAGCGGGATGGTAGGACAAAAGATGTTGTGCAAGTTCTTATTGCAAGCACGTACAACTACCTACAGGATACATGCCTAATGTTTGATATTTGCCTACATGATCATTACTTTTCCGTGTGACGTGCCCCAAGTTAGAATCTATCTCATCCATGCAGCGCCCAACCATCCATCTCCCTAGCCTACAGTGTTTTAAATCCTGCTGGTTACTAGTTGCTATTCTTGCCATTTACTTTTGTTATTTACTTTTACCGTTTACTTTTACTATCACTATCATCACTATCATATCACTGTTACCACTTATCTTTTGTTGCAAGTAAGTATATTTCAGGTGCGGTTGAATTGACAAGTCAACTATCAAAGCTTATAAATACTCTTTGGCTCCCCGTGTGTCAAATCAATAAATTGGGTTATTCTTACCCGCGAAGACTATCTCGATCCCTTACGGTTGAGGGTTATCAAGTACCGTTTTCTGGCACCGTTGCCGGGGAGCATAGCAATATTTACAAGTCTACTTGAGGTATCCTACCTGCTGCACTTCATCCACTATGGGTAGGAAAGGAGACCCCAAGGTCCCGATCTTACTATCCACTACAAGAAGAGGTACTGCTCTGAGCACTAGTGCTGCACTTGATTCACCTTCCGTTATGAGTAAGTTTGCCTCACCACCACCACATGATGCTCCTACTGAATCTGTTACTATGTCTGATACTCTTGATGATGCTTCTACTACTTTTGATGATATTAGTTCGCTTGGTTATGCTCTTGAGAAACAAATTGCTGCTGCTGCTAAAAAGTCTGGAATTGAACTTCCTGTTACTCGCTACCCTATTGGTGAAACTTATGATTATCCTGATTTGAGTAAACTCAAAGAGAGGCTCCTTGATGATGATTACTATATGCTTGATGAAGATTTATGCAGGGAACTGACGGAGTTTTCCGGCTCTGACCCTGAAGTCATTAAGAAGCTATTTGAAAAACACTCTTTGAAGAACAAAACCGTTCCTAATCCTGAATTTGCTACATCTCCTATATGCATTGATGATCCTGATTATGATTTCTCTGTTGATCTTTCACTTATACCTATGGTTGAAGCTGACCCCTTTTATGGCAGAGAAAATGATGATGCTATTGCACACCTAACTAAACTCGGTGAGCTAGGTGGCCTATTTACCACAGATGAAAAGAAACTATACTTTTATGTGACCAAGCTTCTTCCTTTCTCGTTGAAGGAAGGTGCTAAAGCATGGTATGATTCACTCCCATACGGTTCCATTAAGAGTCCTCAAGATTTAGCTCACTCTTTTGTTGATAAGTACTTTCCTGCTCACATGCAACATGCTGCTTTACAAAGAATTTATAACTTTAAACAGTTGCAGGATGAGTCCCTCCCTAAAGCTTGGGGGAGGTACTGCGGTCTGATTCGGGCTAGACCTGGACATGAAATCCCTAAGAACGAATTAATCGATATATTCTATGCTGGTCTAACTGATGAATCCAGGTCCTATTTGGATAGTTGTGCTGGTTGTGTTTTCAGGAAAAGAACACCGGACGATGCAGAAGATTTGATGGGAAGGATTGCCAAAAACCATGAAGATTGGTCCGTCCCTGAACCACCTCCACCAGCAAAGAAGAGGGGCATGTTTGTTCTGAGCCCCGAGGATATGCGAGAAGCGAAGAAGTCTATTAAAGAGAAAGGTATTAAAGCTGAAGACGTGAAGAATCTACCCCCTATTGAGAAGCTGTGTGAGCCTACCACTCACCCTCCTATGGTAGAGGTACACTCTCTTTTAGATTTCAACGCAAGTGACATCCCTCATGGTAAGCCTCCTGATCAATGTTTATATGAGTTTGATAATTTTATTATGAAACTAAATCATTTTAATGAGAGGATACAAAGTCAATTGCATGATAATTCCCTTGCTATCAAAAGACTGCTTGATGTTTTAGATAGAACAGTTAATGATGTTCAATGTCTTGTGAAGCATTTTCAAATGGTTCAAACTCAGCTTGACCAAATTTCTAAAGTGCAAAGAGATTTGCTTGCTAACAATGCCAAACAAGATAATTTGCAGGCTTTCGGGATTAAGACCCGAGGAGGAACTAGTACTCAAGATCCTCTCTATCCAGAGGGGCATCCGAAGAGAATCGAGCAGGATTCTCAAATGCAGGAAGAATAAATTGTTGGCTCTCCAAAGAAAAAGAAGAAACATAAGGAGACTGACAATTCTAATGACCCTATTGCAGATGAAGAACCAGCTATTGACCCAACAGTGTATCTATCTCCGATGCTGAGACTGAAGACGGTGCTGAACCTGAAGGTAATAATAATGAGAAGAATGATCCGCCTGAAGTTCGAGAGGAAGAAGCACCTGACAAACGTAAGAGGTACACTAAAGAAGACTTCATCGCAAGAAAACATGGGAAGGAAAGAGAACCATGGGTATAGAAACCCATGCCCTTTCCAGGTAAGTCCATCAAATCTAAAGAAGAAGAGCATTATAATAAGTTTTGTGAGTGGATTAAACCTCTTTTTCTTCAAATCCCTTTGACTAATGCTATTAAGTTACTCTCTTATTCAAAATATATGAAAGATATTGTCACTAACAAAAGACAAGTTCCTAATGATGCAATATCTACTATGCTTGCTAACTACTCTTTCAGTGGCAAGATTCCTGAGAAGCTCGGTGATCCAGGTATACCCACCATTCCTTGCTCCATAAAGAATAATTATGTCAAAACTGCTTTATGTGATCTTGGAGCAGGAGTGAGGTTTATGCCTCTCTCTCTTTACGAGAGGCTTGTTTAGAGAAACTAATTCCTACAGATATCTCCCTTCAGATGGCTGACTAGTCAACCGCTATCCCGATAGGTATTTGTGAGGATGTTCCCGTAGAAGTTTCTAATTGTTTAATTCTTACTGATTTTGTTGTGCTTGACATGCCCGAGGATGGGAGCATGTCCATTATTCTTGGTAGACCTTTTCTTAACACCGCAGGTGCTATTATTGATTGCAATAAAGGGAAGGTTACCTTCCATGTGAATGATAAAGAACACACGATATATTTTCCGAAGAAGATCGACAGGAGGCATGGCCTCAACTCTATAGAGTATCGAGACCGTGAAAATTGGAGAATGGGACTGTCCACTACATGTGCCTCACAAATATAAAACTATCATGGTGGGGACAATGTCCATCAAAGTAAAGGTTCAGTGATTACTTCGTAAGAGGTGAGACTTTTTGCTCTATATATCGCTTGTTTGTTGGTAAGACTTGATCAACCTTACTAGTAAACATGTTTTATATGGATAAAAAGTTGAGCTTGTTATGTTTTCACTTGTTTTTAGTTTTGTCCTACTTGTTGTACCAAGTATTTATGTTTTCGAAGCTTCACAATACTACTAACTGCTTCAAATTTTCAGAGAGTTTCACAGCTTTTTGAACTTCGAAAAATTTTCAACAGTGAAGTTTTCAGAAAAATTCCAGAAAAATTAAAATAAAAATTTGCACGTCGGGAGTGACCCAGAGGGGCCTGGGGCCAGCCAGGGGGACCCACCAGTGGCCCAGGCGGCCAGCTGGCGCGGCCCAGCCCCTGGCCGCGCCCATAGGGCGCCTGGGGCCCACAGGGCCCCCCTCCAGGTATGTCTTCTTCCTCCCTCTCTCTTTTTCTCCAAAAACCCGAGTTCTGCACTTGTTCTTGTGTTCTTGCTGTTCTTGGAGGCGATTCTTCGATCTCTCTCTACAACCCATCATTTGAGCTGAAATTTTGAGCAAATACTCCCTGGTATGTGACTCCTCCACCCCTCCAATTAGATTTTTGATTGGTGGCTTCATTTGTGAGTATTTAGTAGTTCTTGGTGCTGTATAGATGAGCTTGCATGCATATGTAGAAAGTTATTTTTCAAGTTTTGATGCAACTTTATGCCTTGGGCAAGTGAGTTGAGTAGTTTGCCTTAGCTCACTTTGTTTTAATCCTCGTTTTTGTAAATTATAAAAAAAAATCAGAAATGAGTTTGTTAGGAAGGGCAAAAGGGTGGCTTGAGAAGAGGAGGCCCGCACACTCTGATCGAGTTACTAGAGCCGCAGCTTCACCATCGACTGCTAGGGTGAGCTATAATGAAGATCATGTGCCTCGGGAGTTGTTGGAAGATACAAGTCCAGCACGTGCGATGACATTTCCATGTGATGAATTCATGGAAGCTGCGGGAATCAAGGATGAGTTTTATGATCTTTGTGCTAATGCAGGTTTGACACGACTCGTCACGAGCCGTGTTACTCAGTATCAAAAACTCACCTCCAGTTTCATTAACAGTTTTAGATATAATCCTGATTCAGGTGCTATTGAGTTTAAAATTTATAATGATCTTATCACCATGACTTTGGGGAATTTTTGTGAAATAATAGGTGTGCCGAATGTTGGGAGGACGGCTAGGATGGCCACTCAGCCCTCCGAGCTGAAAACCGTCATCAACTCTCTCTGCAGCATGGGTACGAGGGATATTCATCGGTCGAAGATCTCCAGCATCTTATTTCCTCACCTTAGGAGAATGATGTGATGGACAAGACCCAAACTTAAGCATAACACGAGATCGTATAGTTCGTAATGCATAAGCTTTTCGGTGTCAAGTATTTATTCCTTAGACCATGAGGTTGTACAACTCCCGGATACCGTAGGAGTACTTTGGGTGTGCCAACCGTCACAACGTAACTGGGTGACTATAAAGGTACGCATCGGGTATCTCCGAAAGTGTCTGTTGAGTTGGTACGAACCGAGACTGGGATGTTGTCACTCCGTATGACGGAGAGGTACCTCTGGGCCCACTCGGTAAGACATCATCATAATGAGCTCAAAGTGACTAAGTAGTTAGTCACGGGATGATGGATTACGGATCGAGTAAAGAGACTTGCCATAACGAGATTGAACAAGGTATCGGGAATACCGACGATCGAATCTCGGGCAAGTACCGTACCGATGGACAAAGGGAATAACATACGGGATTGAGTGAATCCTTGACACGGTGGTTCATCCGATGAAGATCATCGAGGAACACGTGGGAACCAACATGGGTATCCAGATCCCGCTGTTGGTTATTGACCGGAGAGTCGTCTCGGTCATGTCTACATGTCTCCCGAACCCGTAGGGTCTACACACTTAAGGTTCGGTAACGCTAGGGTCGTAGAGATAAATGCACGTGGAAACCCGAAAGTTGTTCGGAGTCCCGGATGAGATCCCGGACGTCACGAGGAGTTCCGGAATGGTCCGGAGGTAAAGATTGATATATAGGAAGTCCAGTTTCGGCCAACGGGTGATCTCCGGGGGTCACCGGGAGCGTCCCGGGACCACCGGAGGGGCCCTGTGTCGGTGTACTAAGATAGGGGTACCTTAGTACCCCAACTTGTGCATGGGCAGTAGCAGCTTCCCGCGGCAGGGTCAAACACGTGCTTGCCGGAAACCTCTCTGGTCATTATTAAGCCATTCAAAAACAAAGTATACAAGACAGGAGATCAAGGCGGGAAGGCCATCCCAGGCTCGAGATTACCTCATTAACTCAAGGCCCTGGCAAGAGGAGCTGGCCAGGAAGACCAGAAGATTGCCTCTTATGAGACGCGCCTCGGCGCACCCTGCACCCCGGCAAGACCCAGGGAGCGACAAGCTTCCCGGCCCGACAAGGTCAAGCCCCCGGCAAGGTGCTTGCCGGGGGAAGTCTGCACTGTGTGCCCGCGCTCCAGCTCATCGGTCCACGCGTCGCCCTGGGGCCATTCCAGGGACGCGTGGCGGATGGCCGTGCAGCCTGGGGGACACGGTGGCGCTCCACGGTGACGAAGCTACCACCGTGGCGGACGGAGACGCAAGGGCGGGCGCTTTTGGGGTCGACGGCGACGGGCATTTAATGCTCTTGTCCCCCACTGTCAAAGTAGGCGATGACCACTGTTCATCCACTGTTCATCCACTGTTCCCGCACTGTTACAACTACCACCACAATTACATTTTTACCCCTTTCTCCTACGTTGACACCTGTCAGTGACCCCTTGAGCTATAAAAGGAGGCCCATGCACAACGTAGAAAGGGTTCGGAACCTTGATAGCTCTCTTGCTCGGTGTAGCCAGTTCTTCAACCTCCCGAGCTCCCCAACTCAATACAAACCAAGCAGGAGTAGGGTTTTACGCGTCCATCGCGGCCCGAACCTGGGTAAACTGCCTGCGTGAGCTCTACGATCTGCTCTTTGTGCTCCCTCCGCTCCCTTACCGCACGAACAAGGGGCTCCGGTCCCATAGGTGCTCGTGGTGGACAGTTTCCCCCGACATCTTTGGCGCGCCAGGTAGGGGGCGTCGAGGTTGTGCGAACCTGATCCGGCGTTCACGCGGGCGCATTCTTCATCAACCTCTCCAGCTACATCAACTTCGTCAGCAACAACAGCATGGCCCCGAAGAAGAAGGCTTCGGAGGTCGGAGGCCCGTCTGCGTCTGTTCCACCGCCACCTGAGCCAACGGTGGGTGGAGGAGACGTCGTCGGAAGGGTGGTCGCCGGCGAGGAAACTCGCGACACCACCAAATCCAAGGACAAGACGGACGACCGAGCCTCGGTCTCCGTGGACGCGCCACGTCCATCTCAGCAGACGATGACCCAGCAGCGCCGTGGTACAGGAGGTACCATCCGCTTGCTGGGGCAAGGGCAAGCCGGAGGTTCGCGGGATGCTCCGGACCACCATCCGGGCACGAGCAAGGTGCGGTCACCGGGGCGGGAAACTGCTCCTTCTAACCCTGTTAGGAGTCCGAGCATATCCTGCTCCTCGCACTGCTCGCCCCCGCTCCCCTCCTCTCCAGCAGAAGCGCTCGCAAGAGCGCAACTGCTCCTCGACTTCCCTCCAGCGGCAGACAAGGCCGAAGACTGGAGGGCAACAATCCAAAGCCTCATCGCCTTCGCCAATAACGGCACGCCGCAGCAACCGGCGACTTCGCGGGCACGGCAAGTCGAGAAGACGAAGGCCGATGGCGACAAGACCGCCGGGGGTGCGACCACCGTGCACTCCCCGCCGCGGAAGCAGAAGACGCCTCCCCGCCGGATCAACGTCGGCGACGACTCCACGGCGTCGTCGGATCCGCGGGCTCATCGGGACCAGCGCCAGGTCCTTGACGACCGGCGACAAGAAGACGCTCGGACTACAATCGAGCGCCGCCGAGAAGCTCGGCGACAATCTGATCAGTGGGCTCGGACCGCTGTCGATACGCACGCGCCCGGTGAACCAGGCGACTTGCTGTACGCGGCAGGTTGCCCTGCATTTACCCGTGAGCTGCGGCGTGTCCAGTGGCCCAGCATGAAGAACTTCAAGCCCGACGTACCGGAGAAGTACGACGGCAAGACGCACCCCTCGGAATTCCTCAGCATCTACACCATCGCGGTGCAGGCTGCCGGGGGGCGCGACGAGAAGATACTGGTGAACTACTTCCCGCTGGTGCTTAAGCCAAACATTCGTTCTTGGCTTATGCACTTGCCGGAAGGCTCCATTTCTTCTTGGGCGGATCTTTGCCACCAATTTGTTGGCGCCTTCACGGGCGGCCACAAACCCCACGGCCAGGAGAGCGATCTCCACATCTTGGCCCAGAAGGAAGGAGAACCTCTGCGTAAGTACATCCAGCGATTCAGCCGCGTGCAGCACAATATCCCTGACGTCCACCCTGCCGCGGTTATCAGCGCGTTCCACCAGAACGTGCGTAACCGCCGCATGCGTGAGGAGATGGCCATGACCAAGATACGGGATGTCAGCGAGCTTTATGCTCTAGCTGATAAGTGCGCGCGCGCCGAGGAGGGGAGGAGACTCCCCGGAGAGGATGCTGGCGCAGGGGGAAGCGACAGTGAGGATGCCGCCCCGGCAAAGAAGAGCCGGCGGCGGAACAATAGAAGAAAGAAAAACAAGGAAGTGCTTGCCGTCGAGAAGTCCGGCAAGGAGGCTCCCGCCAAGCAAACACAGGCTGGCGGCTCCGGCAAGGAGCCTGCCCCTGTAGCGGCAGCCGACAAGCAGGACGGCTCCGACAAGCAATACTGCAAGATCCACCGCACCAAGGACCACGACCTCTCCAACTGCAAACGCGTCGAATACCTCGTCGAGCAGCAGAAAGCTGAGTACGAGCGGCGCGACAAGGAGAAGGCCCAAGGTGGCGGAGGAGAGCCAAGCAAGAAGCGGCCATTCAATGGCCGGGGAGGACGCCGCGGCAAGGCCAAGCAGCGGCAAGGTGATCGACCTCCCCGGGGCCGCGACAAGGATGAAGAAGACGACGACGATGACATGGAGGAAGAAGATAACAGCGAGCAGGAGTTCCAGAAGGCCACGGAAGTCCTGTGCATCGACGGCGGCGCCTCTCTGCATACTTCCCAACGCCAACTGAAGCAGTGGGTGCGGGAAGTAAATGCAGCTGAGCCGCCCGTGGAGTCGCGCAGGCTCCTCAAATGGTCCAGCACGCCCATCATTTTTGATCTTGAGGATCACCCCGACCGCACCACGGCGGTCGGGTGCTTGCCGATGTTGGTCTCACCAACCATCCGCAACCTCAAGGTCACCAAAATGTTGGTTGACGGCGGGGCCGGCCTCAACTTGATCTCCTCGGCTGTGATCAAGAAACTCCAAATCCCAGATGGCGAGCTCGAAGAGACCGGTTCTTTCCAAGGAATAAACCCGGGAAGGAGCAAGCCCAAGGGGAAGATCACTCTGCCAGTGACCTTTGGCGGGGAACTGAACTTCAGGACGGAGAGGATAACCTTCTATGTTGCCGATATCCCATTACCATACAATGGGATACTTAGACGTCCTGCCCTCGCCAAGTTCATGGCAGCTTCCCACTACGCCTACAATGTACTCAAGATGCCGGGGCCGATAAGCGTCATCTCTGTCCATGGCGACAAGAAGGACGTGCTTATCTGCGCCGACAAAATCTACCGGGATGCAGCAGCTGCGGCGGAGAGCAGTACACTTGCCGCTGAAGCTCCCGGGGGGAAGAAGACCAAGACCAAGTCCGGCAAGTGCTCTGGGACCCACTCCGGCAACCGCACCTCTTCGGAGTGCTGCGCTGTCGTCGAGGACGTTCCATCGAGCTCCACCGGCAAGTGCACGAAGGGGATGGTCGCTCCACCGGCAACCAAGAAGGTGTCCGCAAAGGAGGATGGCGCTGGTGGTACCTTCACCATCAGTGCCACACTTGACAGCAAATAGGAAAGCGCGCTCGTTGCCTTCCTGCGGGCGAATGTCGATGTGTTTGCCTGGCAACCATCTGACATCCCCGATGTTCCCAGGAAGGTAATTGAGCACAAGCTTGCTGTTTGTCCTCATGCGCGGCCCGTCAAGCAGAAGGTCAGAAAGCAAGCCGTGGAGCGCCAAGAATTCATTGCCGAAGAGATCAAAAAGCTAGAAGCAGCGGGCCTAGCTAGAGGCGTGATCCATCCAACATGGTTAGCAAACCCAGTAGTCGTGCGTAAGGCCAACGGGAAGTGGAGGCTGTGTATAGACTTCACCGATGTGAATAAAGCGTGTCCCAAGGATCCATTTCCCTTGCCGCGCATTGACCAGATTGTTGACTCCACTGCCGGATGTGAGTTGCTCTCTTTCCTTGATGCATATTCAGGCTACCACCAGATTTTCATGGCCAAGGAAGATGAAGAGAAGACTGCATTCATTACTCCATGTGGCACATATTGCTTCATTCGCATGCCATTTGGATTGAAGAATGCAGGCTCTACATTTGCAAGAGTAGTGTACACTGCTTTTGAACCACAGATTCACAGAAATGTGGAAGCCTACATGGATGACATCGTGGTTAAGAGCAAGAGCAAGGATACACTAATCAAAGATTTGGAAGAGACATTTGAGAATCTGCGCAAGATCCAGCTTAAGTTGAACCCCGAGAAGTGCGTCTTTGGAGTCCCCTCCGACAAGCTTCTCGGGTTCTTTGTGTCACAGAGGGGAATTGAAGCCAACCCCGACAAGATTAAAGCCATCGAACAGATAGAAGCCCCGAAGCGTGTCAAGGATGTCAGGAGGCTTGCAGGCTGTGTAGCTGCCCTCAGTAGGTTCATTTCGAAGTCTGCAGAACGCGCCCTACCTTTCTTCAAGATCTTGAAGAAGGCAGGTCCCATGAAATGGACTCCGGAAGCGGAGGCAGCGCTGCAAGATTTGAAAGGGTACCTATCCTCCACTCCAATACTTGTCGCACCTAGGCCACAGGAGAAGTTGCTGCTGTACTTAGCGGCAACCAACCAGGTGGTTAGTGCTGCATTAGTAGCGGAGAGGGAGGCCGACGAGGAGTCTACACCACCGACAAACGAATCCAGTGACAAGCAGGGGGCTACTCCGGCAAGCTCTGGCCCCGACAAGGATAACTCTGCGTAGAAGGAAGGAGAAGTGCGAAGAAAGATGGTGCAGCGCCCGGTGTATTTTGTGAGTTCCCTCTTGCAGGGGGCTAGATCAAGATACTCCGGGGTGCAGAAGTTGCTTTTCGGCCTCCTCATGGCCTCGAGAAAGCTGCGCCATTACTTCCAAGCACACGAGATAACAGTGGTTACTCGCTTTCCGCTGAAGAGGATATTGCACAATCCAGAAGCAACAGGCAGGATCGTCGAGTGGGCACTGGAGCTGTCAAGCTTTGGTCTCAAATTTGAAAGTACTTCAACTATCCAGAGCCGAGCTTTGGCAGAATTCATAGCTGAATGGACCCCAACGCCCGATGAAGAAGTTCCAGAGACAAGTGTACCCGTACAAGAAGCGACGAGTGAGTGGGTAATGTACTTTGATGGTGCCTTCTCGCTGCAAGGCGCCGGTGCCGGCGTGGTACTCATCGCGCCCACCGGAGAGCACCTCAAGTATGTTATCCAGATGCACTTTCCCAGGGAACAAGCGACAAACAATACTGCTGAGTATGAAGGCTTGCTTGCCGGCCTCGGGATTGCGGCCGAACTTGGGATCAGAAAGCTAATTGTGCGGGGAGATTCTCAGTTGGTGGTCCGACAAGTTAACAAGAGTTACCAGAGCCCTTTGATGGAAGCTTATGTAGATGAAGTGAGGAAGCTTGAAGAGCACTTTGAAGGACTACAAATGGAGCACGTCCCGAGAGCTCAGAATGACATTGCAGATGGCCTTTCAAAGTGTGCTGCGACGAAGTTACCTGTGGAACCAGGGACCTTCCTGCTCAAGCTGACTCAGCCATCCGTCACGCCATCAATTGGGCAACCCAAGAAGAGAAAGTTGGTCTCCGGCGACTACTTGCCGGCGGATCTTCCCGAAGCCGCCGCCAAGGTCCCCAAGATCAACGATCAGAATGCTGAGGAACAATTTGCTCCTGCAGATCTTCGGATCTGTACAGTTGAAGCAAGCGTTCCCGACAAGCCTCGCCCCGGCGAGCTTGCCGGGGGACCATCCGCTCCGGCAGAACCAGAGGTTCTTGCCGTGGAAGCTGGGGTTCCCGCAGCAGCCCTCGAGCCTTTAGTCCTTGCCGTTGAGCCTCGGGCTCCGGCATGGGCGCAGCAGATCGTTCATTTTCTGCAAACTGGAGAGCTTCCCGACGACCCAGAAGAGATAGAGAAGATAACCAGGCAGTCGAGTATGTACCAGTTCGTGGATAACGAGCTGTACAGAAGAAGACTCAATGGTGTCAGGTTGAAGTGCATTCCCAGAGAAGATGGACAGAAGCTGTTGGCGGAGATACACGGAGGCATATGTGGCCACCACATTGGCGCAAGGGCACTTGCCGGGAAGGCGTTCCGGCAAGGGTTCTTTTGGCAAGAAGCCCTCCAAGATGCGACTGCACTAGTAACCAAGTGTGAAGCGTGCCAGTTCCATGCCAAGCAAATTCATCAGCCAGCTCAAGCTCTCCAGACGATCCCTTTGTCCTGGCCCTTCTCGGTCTGGGGGCTCGATATCCTCGGCCCCTTCCCTCGTGCTGTCGGGGGCTTTGAGTACTTGTACGTTGCAATCGACAAGTTCACAAAGTGGCC
Source organism: Secale cereale (assembly GCA_902687465.1). NCBI lineage: Eukaryota > Viridiplantae > Streptophyta > Magnoliopsida > Poales > Poaceae > Secale > Secale cereale. The sequence continues at coordinate 252,331,347 of LR738715.1, read as the reverse complement.
AGAAGTGGAACCAGTGAGAAAGGTGACAGCACAGTCAGCGGTCAGGTTCTTCAGGTCGATTGTTTGCCGTTTCGGAATCCCTAACAGGATCATCACCGACAACGGTACACAATTTACTAGTCGCACCTTCATGCAATACGTCCAGGACCTTGGCGCCAAGGTCTGTTTCGCTTCTGTTGCTCACCCGAGGAGCAACGGTCAAGCGGAGAGGGCGAATGCTGAAGTGCTGCGCGGACTCAAGACAAGGACCTTTGACAGGCTGCACAAGTGCGGAAGAAACTGGATAGAGGAGCTACCGGCGGCTCTTTGGTCAATCAGAACGACACCAAGTCGAGCCACCGGACAGACACCCTTTGCCCTAGTCTATGGGGCAGAGGCAGTTCTCCCCACGGAACTCACATACGGATCTCCTCGAGTGCTCGCTTATGATGAGCTCGAGCAAGAGCAACTGCGACAAGATGACGCATTGCTCCTCGAGGAGGAACGTCTCCAGGCTGCTGTACGAGCTGCTCGATACCAGCAAGCCTTGGTCGCTATCATAGCCGCAAGGTTAAGGCCAGGAGTCTCGAGGAAGGCGACCTTGTTCTTCGGCGTGTTCAGTCCGCCAAGAATTCCAACAAGTTGACGCCGAAGTGGGAAGGCCCTTATCGGGTGAGACAAGTCACAAGGCCCGGCGCTGTCCGCCTTGAGACCGAAGAAGGCTTACCGGTGAGCAACTCCTGGAATATAGAGCATCTTCGCAAGTTTCACCCATAAGGCGCGGTTGCCGTGATCCGCTCCGGCAACCACCTTTTGTACAAGCCTTGCCGCTGTCGCATGTAACCCTTTGTACAAAGCCGGGCGCAGACCCCGTGCATCAGTAAAGCTTTGTGTTTTCGCACTATTTGCCATTCTCGTGCTTTTCTTTGTTATCTGCATGCATTATTTGGCATTTTGTGCAACACACATACCCGGTAAGCATTACCATGCCAAGCAACCCTATACTTGTTTCCTCGTCTCCTTTTCTTTCTCTCTTAAATAGAAGGAACATTCCTCGCGCACAAGTTTGCCGGGGGGGAAGGAGATGGAGGATGAACCAAGTGCTGTTCAAGAAAGAGAAGCCTTGTCGGGGAAGCAAGCAATATATGAAAGCTAAGTTACAAGAATTTGAGCAGTTCAAATTTTTAAAATTTTAGTTATCTTCCCTTGAACAATCACACTTTGTATGGAAAACCTGTGCGTGGAGGAACCTACCCGTAGCTAGCCGCACCCTTATCTTGTTTTCGAGTACGCTCAACGACTTAAGTGAGCTGCGACAAGTGTCGCGCCCTTGCTTCGTTTTCGAGTTCGCTCAGCAATCTAAGTGCGTTGCGACTAGCTGCGGCAAGGTTGCTTGCCGGTAAGACCTTAGCCAGCAGGCTGCTCAGAGTCCAGCACTCAGCGCTCGCGGCAAGGGCCCCTTGCCGGCAAGTTCCCTAGAAGCATAGGGTTGAAAGCATACAAAGTAAAGGACCGAAACAAGGGAGATAACACTGCATCAATTGCTCGAAAATAAGATAAATATATTACAGAGATAACTTGTCGCAATGACTAATAGTTTCATGTTCATGACACACTTTGCAGCAACAAAAGAAATAAGAAGAAAGAGGCCTAGTCTACGCGATCGCCCTCACGCCTGGAGATCTTGTTCACCTTGGCGATGATGTGGGCGACCTGCGCCTTCAGCGCCTCCATATCTGCGTCGGCCGGCAAGCTGCGGAGGACGTTGACAAGATTTATACCAGGATTGCGGTAGACAATCTTCGTCAGGACGCGCTCCAGGGTACCCGCGCAGAGCTGGCGTGACTCCTCGGCCAGCTGCGCGGGGAGCTTCTTCTGTAGACTTGCGAGTGCCGGCGCGACCCCTCTGAAGAAGAGACTAAGCTTGGCGCTGTGGGGGGGATTTGGATCCGGAGAGTATATGAGATGCTCAACCCTCAGCGCCATCAGCTCCTTGTCGATGCTAGCTGCAGAAGCCACCAGATCTTCGGTCCATACTTCGACGGTCCGGCGGAAGTTCTCAGCTGAAGTGGCGGCGCTCTCCACCAGGCCTCGCTCCTTGCGGAGCTCGTCCTTCAGCTTGGTTTCACGGTCCCGGACGGCGTCGAGCGAATCCTTCAGCGTAGAGACTTTCAGCTCCAGATCTGCAATCGAGTCCTTGGCGGCCTTCAGCTCGTCGCCTTGCTTGGAAAGGCGTACCTGGAGTTCAGAATTGGTGTGGGCGTCCTTCTCGCGCTCTATGTTGAGCGCGGTGACCCTCTCCGTGCTCGCCTTTAGGTACTCCTCCAGCTGCACCACCTTAGCCTCGAGGTCCTTCTTGGCGATCTCCGCGGTGGCGGCGGCGGCCTTTGCTTCTTTCAGCTCTCCACCAAGGGCCTGCTCCCGGGCGGCAAGGTCGTCCTCATGAGAGTCAAGGTCGACCTTCCGCTGGTTGAGCGCCCCTTCTCGCTGGGACAGCGCTTCTCCGGCGAGTCGCTGCTGCTCCTCGGCTTCGGCCTTCTCCAGGAGCCACTCTTGGTACTCTCCAGCAAGCCTCTCGCGCTCCTCCACCAAGTCGCGGAGGGCCGCCTGGTTGGCGGCGCGGAGCTCCGTAGCGCGTTTCTCCATATCTGCTGCGGCCTTGGCGGTGAGGGCTTCCCGAGACTCAAGTTTCGCCTGCCTGGCCCGGTAAAGGGCCAGGAGCCCGTGGAGCAACTTCTCCTCCTCGGGCTCGTCGCTCCCGCCAGGCGCCTCGACGATCTTCAGACCCGCGGAGGCGAGGACCTCCCCATCGAAGGTCTCTCCCTCCTCGGGGGCTCGCGACGAGGATCCCCACGGCACCTGTATGAAGACGCCGTTGGGAGCCTCAAGGTAGAAGGCGGACTGCTCCTTCTCGGTGGAGGGATCGGCGGCCGGCGCAGCGCTGGACGCTCCTGCCGCCTCCGGGCCGGCAGTGTGTCCGCCGTCCCCCTCCCCGGCCGCTGCGTCCGCAGCCGAGGCAGTCTCCTCAGCCGCAGGCTCGTCGGCTCCTGCCATGTCTTCGACGACAGGGGCGTTGCCGCCGTCGCCCTGCGCGCCTTCCTCGCCGACGACCTCGGTCTCCATCCGGTCCGGCGCGGGAGGGTCTAGAAGAAGAAGAAGAAGAAAAAGAAAAAGTTCAAGCAAATATCCAAAAAGGACAAGTCCAAGAAGACGAGGTTGCAAGACTTACCTTCGCGGACTTCGTCGACAACAGGCTCCCTCGCCGGGGAGCTCTCCCTTGGCGGGGTGGCCGCCCTCGCCGGGCTGCTCGCCCTCGGCGGGGTACTCGCCCTTGGTGGAGTACCTGCCCTTGGCGCAGCGCTCTCCCTTGACGGGGAGTTCGCCCTTGGCGGGGATGGCTGGGCCTGCGGCTCCTCGGGGGTGGTCTCCGGGCGCTCCTGCGGCTGCAGCTCCGTTTCTACACAAGACAATCAAGACCAAACAGAGCAACAAGATGTTAGTATCAAGCAAAGACCTCAAGCGCGCCCAACGAGCGAAAAGGTCAAGCCCAGACTTACGCTGGGGGCTGCGCTGGGGGCTGCTCCTCGGAGCAGCGCTTGGGTCCGGCAAGCTCGACGCCGACGCGTCCTCTGTCGCCGCGACGGGCGAGTCGCCCTCGACCACCACCATGGGAACCTTGGCCTTCTTCGCCGCTCGCTGGGCCAGGGTCCTGAAAGCAAATCAAGAAACAAGATCAGAATCATCAACGAGAAAATCAAGACAGAATTGAAGAAGCTACAAATACAAATGCTTACTCCTGTTCCTCGTCGTCGTCGTCACTCAGGGCGGAGAAGTCGAACTCCACCTGAGGCGCTTCCACGCGAGGAGCGGGAGGAGAAGGCTCCCGCGGGCGCTTGGCGGTCCCCGGGGCTGGGGGCTGCGAAGACCCAGCCTCTGTTGGCGCCGAGGCCCGGGGAGCAGGCGGAGCAGCCGCTCCACTCTCGGAGGCTCCTCCTCCGCTTGGCGCTGGCACGCGGGGCGCCTCCGCCGCAGCTGCTGCGCGGGGCGCCTCCGTCGCGGCTGATGTGCGGGGCGCCTCTGTCGCAGCCTGGCTCCCCTCGGTGGCTCGCGTCGCCCAGCGAGCAGGTTGTTGTCGGGGCGCCTGCGTCCTTGTCGCTGTAGGCGCCTTGCGGAGGCGCTTCAATGGAGATCGCCTGGGACTTACCCGGGGCGGAGGGCTCTCCGAGGACGAGGAGACGTCGTCCAACCCCCGGGATCCGCCAGTATCCTCGTCGGCTCCGGCGTCCTCCTCCTCCTCCTCCTCCTCCTCGGTGGGCTCGCCCGGCCCAGCACCCTACCCCGCGGCCTTGCTCCTTCCGGCGGCTCCGCTCCCTCCGGCACCTCTGCTTCCTCCGGCAACCTCGCCTCTTGCCGCGGCCTCGCTCACCACTCCGGGGATCCCGGCATGCCTCAGAGAAGGGACCCCGGCGAGCTCGTCGGGCGGAAGTTTGAGAAGCCTCCGGATCTCTGCCTCCTCGGCCTGGCACGACACGTCCTCGGCCTCTGCCTCGTCAACGGTGAACCCGAACTCTCCTGCCGCTGCGGCTGCGGCGGCCTCTTCTACCCGGGAAGCAATATAAGCAATCTCCCGCTCAGTAGTGGCCCGGGTGAGACCCTTGATTTCCTCCTTGTTCTTCGGCACCTCCACCAAGTTGTCGAAGAAGCTCATGATGGCATCCGGCGTGGGCACTATCCATGTGGGGTCGACGCCGTGCGAGTCACATGCGGGCATCATTGCGCGCAAGGAGTCCCGGGCCGTGCTGTTGCATAGGGGCACCACTCCCCGGGGAGCTCTAAACCACTCCGGGTGGGCCGGGTCGTGCTTAAAAAGCTCCCGGACCATCCCCTTCAGCTCCAGCGACGTGAAGTTGAAGTTCAGTCCTGGGCGCAGTCTCATAATGTCCGCCGCATTGCCGTACTCCCATGCTGTCCTTTTCCTCTCCTGTAAAGGGGCAATGCGGCGGCGGAGGAAGTCTGCCCCTACTTCTCCGATGGTCAACCTGGCTACCCGGAGACGAAGAATTCTGACAAGGGCGACGTTGAGCTTGATGTCGTCCGCGTCCAGATCGCTCCAGTCCCTGCCGCGCACTATGGCTGTTGTGCGCGGCGCAGTGAAAGGCTGCGGCTCGTCTTCCACTATCCAGCACCAATCCGCGCGCCACTCCCCCCACTTGCCGCGGAGCTCCCCTTGCAGATAGGATTCCTTCTTGTTCAAGCGGAAGACCCAAGAGATACCCCCGGAGAGGGGAGCGCCGGCCTCTACTCTAGGCGTAAAGAAATGCCTAAAGAGTGCTACGTTTGGATAGATCCCTATGTAGTTTTCGCACAGATGTGCGAAAACCGCCATCGTGAGGATGGCGTTGGGGGTGAAGTCTAAGAGATGGAGGTTGTAGGTGTTCATAATGTCACAGAAGAATTCAGAGAATGGAGGACACAAGCCGCAGTGGAAGAAGGCAGCAAAGAAGAAATACCCGCTGGGGTACAGATCTCTGGCGGCGGCCGGGTAGACTCGGGTGCGGGGATGCGCCTTGGTCTTCTTGGCCCAGAACAGATAGTACTTGTTCTAGAGTTCCCGCGCGCTGAGCCTTGGCGCGAAGACGACATTCCTCTTCCGCAGGAGAGCGAGCTTCGCCGCCTGCTCGGATTTCTCTTTCTTGGCCTTCTCCGCCTTCGCCTTCTCGGTCTTCGGGGCCATGGCGGAGGCGGTGAAGGAAGGAGACGAGGAGTCCGGCGGCGCCGCAGATGCGAGAGATGGCGGAGGAGGTGTGGAGGCGGAGCGCAGAGGGGAATTTCTGGAGGTGGAATAAGCAATGAAGACGAAGTAAGGTAACGGCCCCTGCTTCCTCTGCTTTTAAGGGGGAAGTGGGGGATGCTCCGCATTTCCCATTAAAGAACGTGGCCACGATCTCTCCCACGACGCCGCAATCGACGCGTGCCGTTAGGGAGGGATGCGGCAGATGCGGAAGAGGAATTACGGCTCGCCGTGGGCCGCGCGGGCCCGTGCACTGTCTTGGGCCTGGCCCAACAGCGCTCGGCTCCGTGTGTGGCCCAGGCCCGGGGGCTCCTGTCGGTGTACTAAGATAGGGGTACCTTAGTACCCCAACTTGTGCACGGGCAGTAGCAGCTTCCCGCGGCAGGGTCAAACACGTGCTTGCTGGAAACCTCTCTGGTCCTTATTAAGCCATTCAAAAACAAAGTATACAAGACAGAAGATCAAGGCCCCGGCAAGTGGAGCTTGCCGGGAAGGCCATCCCAGGCTCGAGATTACCTCATTAACTCAAGGCCCTGGCAAGAGGAGCTGGCCAGGAAGACCAGAAGATTGCCTCTTATGAGACGCGCCTCGGCGCACCCTGCGCCCCGGCAAGACCCGGGGAGCGACAAGCTTCCCGGCCCAACAAGGTCAAGCCCCCGGCAAGGTGCTTGCCGGGGGAAGTCTGCATTGTGTGCCCGCGCTCCAGCTCATCGGTCCACGCGTCGCCCTGGGGCCATTCCAGGGACGCGTGGCGGATGGCCGTGCAGCCTGGGGGACACGGTGGCGCTCCACGGTGACGAAGCTACCACCGTGGCGGACGGAGACGCAAGGGCGGGCGCTTTTGGGGTCGACGGCGACGGGCATTTAATGCTCTTGTCCCCCACTGTCAAAGTAGGTGATGACCACTGTTCATCCACTGTTCATCCACTGTTCCCGCACTGTTACAACTACAACCACAATTACATTTTTACCCCTTTCTCCTACGTTGACACCTGTCGGTGACCCCTTGAGCTATAAAAGGAGGCCCATGCACAACGTAGAAAGGGTTCGGAACCTTGATAGCTCTCTTGCTCGGTGTAGCCAGTTCTTCAAGCTCCCGAGCTCCCCAACTCAATACAAACCAAGCAGGAGTAGGGTTTTACGCGTCCATCGCGGCCCGAACCTGGGTAAACTGTCTGCGTGAGCTCTACGATCTGCTCTTTGTGCTCCCTCCGCTCCCTTACCGCACGAACAAGGGGCTTCGGTCCCATAGGTGCTCGTGGTGGACAGTTTCCCCCGACACCCCGGGGGTCCACCGGGTGGGGCCACCCATCCCGGTGGAGCCCCTAGGCCGCGAGGGGAAGTGTCCAGCCCTCTGGGCTGGCGCACCACTAGGGGGCCCACCTCCCCATGCGCCTAGGGTTAAAACCCTAAGGGGAGGGGGGCCACCACTTGCCTTGGGGGGCAAGGACTCCCCCCTGGCCGCCGCCCCCCCTTGCAGATTGGATCTGCAGGGGGCTGGCGCCCCCCCTGGCCCCCTATATATATGTGGGGGGAGAGAGGGCAGCCGCACCCAAGCCTTGGCACCTCTCCCCCTCCCGTCACACCTCCATACTCCCACGCAGGGCGCCCGGCGAAGCCCTGCTGCGATCTCCACTGCATCCGTCATCACGCCATCGTGCTGCCGGATCTCTGACGACTTCTCCTCCCCCCTTGCTGGATCAAGAAGGAGGTGACATTTCTGCACCGTACGTGTGTTGAACGCGGAGGTGCTGTCCGTTCGGCGCTAGATCATCGGTGACGAAGAACGTGAAGAGTACGACTACTTCATCCACACTTCGTTGAAAGCTTTCGCACGCGATCTACATAACGGTATGTAGATGCACTCTTACTTGCTCGTTGCTAGATGTCTCCATAGTTGGATCTTGGTGAAAGCGTAGAATTTTTTTGAATTATGCTACGTTCCCCAACACCATCTTCATCATCCCAGCGGCCACCATGATGAGGAGGGAGTAGTCCACCCTCGGGGCTAAGGATTTGTACTAGTAGCTGTCTGTTAATCTCTCTCTCTCTCTCTCTCGTGTTCTTCAGATGCACAATCTTGATATATCACGGGCTTTGTTAATATAGTCGAATCATATGGTGTTTCCCCCTCTCTATCTTGTTGTGATGAACTGAGTTTTCCCTGTGAGATTTCTTTGGACTAAATACTTTTGTGGATTTGAGAACACTTGATGCATCTCTTGCTATGAATTCCCGCGGTGACAATGGGGTATCATATTGATTCACTTGATATGTGTTTTGGCACTCAACTTGCAGATTCCCTAAGTGACATTGGGGTAATCTAGGCATAGGTGTTGATGCATGTTCTCGTCTTTGTTTCTCCGGTAGAAATCTTGGGGCACTCTTTGAGGTTCTTTGTGTTGGATTGAGTATTATAAATCTGAATATGTTTTGGTGTTATATTAGTACGAACTCTTGATAGATTGATCGGGAAGGATAACTTGATGTTATGTTAGTACGAACTCCTGATAGATCGATCGGAAAGAATAGGTACAAACAACCTCTTATGTTCTCCGCTAGATAGGAACTTTGGTGTGCTTCTTCATCGCACTTTTAGGGATGGTTATATGATCCAATTATATTAGTATTCTTGAGAGATTGCACTAGCAAAAGTACAGACCCTAGGCCTCATTTTCAAAAATTGCAATACCGTTTGTGCTCACTTTCGTCACTTGCTACATGTTGTTTTTTATTGTTACTATTATAAAAATCAATATCTAGTATCCATATTACACTCGTATCACCATCTCTTCGCCGAACTAGTGCACCTATACAATTAACCATTGTATTTGGTGTGTTGGGGACACAAGAGACTTTTTATCATTTGGTTGCAGGGTTGTTTGAGAGAGATCATCTTCATCCTACACCTCCCACGGATTTATAAACCTTGGGTCATCTACTTGAGGGAAATTTGCTACTGTCCTACAAAACTCTGCGCTTGGAGGCCCAACATGAGTCTACAAGAACAAGTTGTGTAGTAGACATCAAGCAACTAAATTAGTTTTAATAGAGAGCATTATGTCACAAGAAAGTTATTTGTCCCTAGGCAATTGATAACTAGACCGGTAATCATTATTGCAATTTTATATGAGGGAGAGGCATAAGCTCACATACTTTCTCTACTTGGATCATATGCACTAATGATTGGAACTCTAGCAAGCATCCGCAACTACTAAAGATCATTAAGTTAAAACCCAACCATAGCATTATAAGGTAACAAGTCCTCTTTACTTCCATACGCAAAAAACCTACTTACTCGGGTCTATGCTTCCGTCACTAACGCCACCCACCATAAGAAAATCATAAACATATTGCAAACCCTACAACGGGGATCCATCATGCTTGCGCGACACGGAGAGCACCATAAGACAGTACCAATAATGAAACATACAACTCAAACCAATCATGATCATCAATCAACCCATAGGACAAAACAGATCTACTCCAACATCATAGGATAGCCATACATCATTGGGAAATAATATATAGCGTTGAGCACCATGTCTAAGTAGAGATTACAGCGGGTAGAAGAGGTGTTACACCACTGCATAGAGGGGGAGAGAGTTGGTGATGTCGGCGGCCAAGTAGTTGTTGTAGATCGCCATCACGATGATGGCCCCGACGGTGTTTCGGCACCACAGGGAGAGAGGGGGAGACAGCTGCCTCATTCTTCTTCTTCCTTGACCTTCTCCCTAGATGGGAGAAGGGTTCCCCCTCTAGTCCATGGCCTCCATGGCGGCGGAGGGGCGGGATCCCCTCCGAGATTTGATCTATCTCTCTGTTTCTCTTCTGTTTCGCGACCCCTCTTTCTAGCCTTTCACGGTTTCTTAAATTCCCGGAGATCCATGACTCCGATTGGGCTAAAATTTTAACACGGTTTTTATCCGGATATTAGTTTCCATGCATCCTAAGGACACCTTGAACCGACCTTCAGGGTGGCCACAAGCCTACCAGGCACGCCCTGGGTAGGGGGCGCGCCCCTAGGGCTTGTGGGACCTCGAGCACCGCCTTGCGTTGATTCCACTTCCCAAAATTCACATATATTCCAAAAAAATATTCGTAAGTTTTTCTCGTATTTCGACTTCGTTTGATATGGATTTTCTGTGAAACAAAAAACATGCAACAAACAGGAACTGGCACTGGGCACTGGATCAATATGTTTGTCCAAGAGAATCATACAAATTGTTGCCAAAAGTATGTAAAAGTTGTAGAATATAGGCATGGAACAATCAAAAGTTATAGATACAATGGAGACGTATCAACATCCCAAGCTTAATTCCTGCTCGTCCTCGAGTAGCTAAATGATAAAAAAGATAATTTTTATGTGGAATGCTACCTAGCATAATCTTGATCATGTAATCTAATCATGGCATGAATACTAAGACATGAGTGATTCAAAGCAATAATCTATAATTTGACATAAAAGACATCAATACTCGAGCATCCCAACAAACAATCATGCCTTTCAAAATATCAATGCTGAAGAACGTTATCCCTACAAAATCATATAGCCTTGTCATGCTCCATCTTCTTAACACAAAATATAAATCATGTACTACCTCGGTGTCAGCCAAGCAATTGGTTCATACTTTTTAACGTGCTTCAGCTTTTTCAACTCTCACGCAATACATGTGCGCATGCCATGGATATAGCACTATGGATGGAATAGAATGCGGTGGTAGAGGTTTATGTGGAGAAGATGAAAAGGAGAAAGTGTCACATCAACTGGGCAGATCAACGGGCTATGGAGATGCCTATCAATCTATATCAATGCGAGGAGTAGGGATTGTCATGCAACGGATCCACTAAGATCTATAAGTGTATGAAACCTCAAAAGAAAACTAAGTGGGTGTGCATCCAACTTGCTTGCTCATGAAGACCTCGAGCATTTGAGGAAGCCCATCACCGGAATATACAAGCCAAGTTCTATAATGAAAAAATCCCACTAGTATATGAAAGTTACAATATAGGAGACTCTCTATAAGAAGAACATGGTGCTACTCTGAAGCACAAGTGTTGTAAAAGGATAGTAACATTGTCCCTTCTCTCTTTTTCTCTCATGTTTTTTGTTGTTGTTTTCTCTTGTTTTTGGTGTTGGCCTCTCTTTTTTATTTGGGCTTCTTTGGCCTCTTTTATTATTTTTAATTCCTCACATGCAGCAATGCTCTAATGATGATCACACTTTTATTTACTTACAACTCGATATTACAACTCAATAAAACTAATACATGATGACTATATGAATGCCTCTGGCGGTGTACCAGGATGTGCAATGATCTAGCATAGCAAAGATATCAAAAACGGACAAGCAATCAAAATATCATGCTAGCTATCTTACGATCATGCAAAGCAATATGACAATTAACGCTCAAGTCGTGTATATGATGATGATGATGATGGAAGTTGCATGGCAATATATCTCGGAATGGATATGAAAATGCCATAATAGGTAGGTATGGTGGCTGTTTTGAGGAAGGTATTGTGACGCCCCCGATTTGGCCGTACACTAATCATGCACGCAAATGTGTACGATCAAGATCAGGGACTCACGGGAAGATATCACAACACAACTCTAGACACAAATTAAAATAATACAAGCTTTATATTACAAGCCAAGGGCCTCGAGGGCTCAAATACATAAGCTCGCAAAACACAACAATCAGCAGAAGCAACAATATCTGAGTACAGATATAAGTTAAACAAGTTTTGCCTTAAGAAGGCTAGCACAAACATCAACGATCGAAGAGGCAAGGCCTCCTGTCTGGGACCTCCTAACTACTCCTGCTCGTCGGCGGTCTCCACGTAGTAGTAGGCTCCGTCGGGGTAGTATTATACGTTGGTGGTGGCATCTAGCTCTGGAATCCGCCATCTGGTTGCAACAACCAGAAAGAAGAAGAAGGGGAAAAGGGAGAGCAAAGCAACCGTGAGTACTCATCCAGAGTACTCGCAAGCATCAGACTAGACTAAGTAAGCATCAGTATCAAAGGAATGAGCTGTATCTGTGGACTAAACTTCAGAATGCCAGAAGAGAAGGGGAAATGCCTATCCTATCGAAGACTAGCATCTTCAGGAAACCACCATTTTGCGGCACTTAGAAGGGGTAAAGAATAGCATTTTATAATTAACAAGCATGTTGTAACAATATCCATCACATATCTCAAGTATCCATTTCTAGTTGTAATAGATCAGGTTATAAGATTGAACGCCCGTTATCGTGGACACGGCTATTCGAATAGATAACTTCCCTGTAGGGGTGCACCACATTACCCAACACGCTCGAACATCTCTGGCCGGACACACTTTTCTGGGTCAATACCCAGCCTCGGCAGATCAACACGTCCCAGCCCTACCTAGGCTCAGCAGAGAGGTCCCCGTTGGTCTACATCCTAAGTGCTCCGGGGTCTTGGACCCATCGCCTGTTGCACTCTGGGTCGTTACGTGCAGGGTGGATACCAGCACCGCCATAGATGGCCAGGACGATCCGACCATGCCGCAATGCTGAACTGGACGTCTGACAAAGCTTCAGCTGATAGCACGACGCAGAGGCCCATAACTATTCTCACGTGGCAGTTAGTGCGTACAGGCCAGAGGCCAACTCAGATCAAATACCCAAACCATTAGTGTAATAGGAGCTCGCGGAGACGAGAAGAAACTCATGATAATGTGACCCCGTTGCCATATCTCGAGGAAATACGGCAAGGGTTAGCCCAGCCACTCGAGGGCGGCCTGCCTGCCCTATTGTGCCTCGTAATTATCTCGCGGGTGCTCTCCGGGCCCGCCCGACTTTCACATCAACTCGTCGGTACCCCTCAGGGCCGACCCGACTTAAAAAAAGGTCTCATGTAAAGTCTAGGGTAACCGTGTGTCCAAAACATCAATGGGGAAACCCCGAGGAATCACCCTTGGTGGATTCTACTCGATGTAATCATCAAGGTGAACGTAGGAGGAATCACCCTCGAGGTTCACACTTGAGGGGCTGCACAACAGAGTCGTGTCGGGAGTGGTGAAGGAGTAATCACCCTCGGTGACCACCACCGAATAGCTACACTACAGAGTTATTATCAGGAGTGCGTTACGAGGTATCACCCTCGACACTCGATAGTAACTATGCAGAGTCGTACAACTAAGGGGGTGGAGTGATGTGAGATGTCGGGCTATGGTCGTCGAACACGTTGATCAAGTGTCGATGATGAAGCAGTGGCAACAAGGACAAGGTGGGGGTCACTGACGGATCACTATCCAACCTATACTAAGCAGGTAAGGTACAATAGCAGGTTACAAAAACAGGCTATGCATCAGAATAGGAGCAAACAATAACATTAGCAAAATCTAACGCAAGCATGAGAGAAAGGAATGGGTGATATCTGGATGATCAAAAGGGGGGGATTGCCTGGAAGCTCCTTTGAAAGGGAAGAAGGGTCATCGATGACGTAGTTGATCACCGGGGCATCAGCAGCGGTCTCGGGGTCTACCAGAGAGAAGAGGGGGAAGAAATAGCAAATACAAGCAAACAGATGAAACACTAAGCATGACATGAAGAAAGACGGTGCTAGAAGTGTTTTAACACGGTGCTACACGATACCGGTGAAGGAGGAAACATCCGGGAATATTTTCCCGAAGTTTGTAGTTTTCGGATAGATGAAACGGGGGGGATGGTTCCATGTTCGCCTATTCGGTTCGTCTCGTTGTTCTGAGAAACTTTCATGTACAAAGTATTTTCATCCGAGGTACGGTTTAATTTTTATAATTTTTCAAAGTTTTAAATGATTTTCTAATATTATTATTATTTAAGTTGATTCGAAAACAACATTATTACAACATGGTGTCGTCAGCATGACATCAGCAGGGTCAACAGTGCAGTTGACCCAGTCAACCAGACAGGCAAGGTCCATTAGTCAATGTCTCACAGTTAACAGAATGTTTAGATTAGCTCAAATAAAGGTGGGGCACTTCCGTCATAGTTATAGTTCACTATTAGGATTATTTTAGCCAGTTAATTAAGTGAAGAGGTCCACATGTCAGTGTAGTTAGCTGGTGCAATTAGAGTCTAGACTAATTAGTAACCAGGCGGGGGGGCCAAGGGTCAGTGACCCAGGCGGAGGTTAAAACACCGGCACGGGCACGCCAGTGACCACACAGCGGCGGCGCGGTGCGGGATCCGCCGGAGATCGGCCACAGACGATGGCAGGGCCAATTGAGGGCACTATGGGGATCCCCGGGTTCGAGAGAATCCAGGAGGGGCCGTCAGTGGTCGTGGGGTGGCCGGAATCGGGCGGGCCGCCAGCGTGCAACGGCGGCGGCGCACGGCAGTGAGCAGCGCATTGGAGGTGGGCGCGGGCAGTGTAGCAGGGCAGCCAGGGTGCGGAGGCCATGGTTGGACGTGGTTGGGCGCGGAGGCGGGTCAGTGCACGGTGCACGGCGCATGGTCAGGACGCGACAAGCACGACGTCGCCGTGAGCACGGGCACATGGCGGATGGCAGGGGCGAGCGCAAGGGGGGAGGAAGGGAGCGGCGGGGCTCACCTCATTTGCAGGGCTTCTCAAGCGAGGCTCGGGGTAGTCCGGCGAGGCAGATCGACGAGGGGGGTGAGGCGGCGGCAACGGCAAACGGCGTTGGCATCCAGGCGTGGTTGGAGAAGAGGTCGAGGATTAGGAGTCGCGACAGCCATGGCGATGGCTGGCGCTGGGAGGAAGCAGAGGTGCCCAGAGGACGGTCAGGGAGGAGGGTCGAGGAGGCGGGTGCCGGCGACGGCTGGGTGGAGTCGGGGGTCGGTGACAAGGCAATGCCCGATCCAGATCGGGCGAGACCGAACGAGAGGGAGAGGGGATCGGGGGAGTGGGGGTGGTTAGGCTGGCTAGGGTTCGGTTGTTGGGGAAGTGGGGCTTATGGGGGGCGAGGTGGGCTGGCCGGTTGGGGTGGGATGGCCGAGGCCCATGGGGAGCCGGGGGGGTTTCTTTTCTTTCTTTGCCTTTTATTTTTCTTAATCCCTTTTTTTGCTTTCTTTTAAAAATGTATAACTAAAAGAGTTTGAATAGAAAAGAGACTTGTCAACTAAAACAAGCACATTATTTCTAGGAGTCACAAAAAGTTTAAGGCTGAAAGTAGTTGTCTAACTATTTTTTAGAAATTGAAAAGGCCAATTTTAAATGATATTGGACCACTAAATAATTTCCAGGGCACTTTGGGAATCCAAAAGACGTTGGTTACAACATGACAAATATCCAGGGATTATTTGCCACACTTGTAGCATTTTAGTTTTCATGTTTGGCAAATTTGAATTCTTGACTTTAAATTTGAGTTTGAATATGAATAGTGATTTGGATCAAGTGAGGATTAGCAACAGTAATGTGATGATGTGGCACCATTAGCAAGGGTATACTATAGCTTAATTATCCGGGCATCACAATTCTCCTTCACTACAAGAAATCTCGTCCCGAGATTTAAGGGGTGGAGTAAGGGGGAAGACTCGGGAAGGACAGAGCTCAACACAAGATAGGTATGTGGGGACTATTTTAGTAAACGTGGCATCGAGGCATCTCTCAATTTGAAATCCAAGAAAGTTATCGAGAGTAAGGTAAGTAGGTGCAATACGAAGCTTAAACCGGGTAGACAATCGTTCGTTGTCTGAAACAAGGGGTGAAAGGGGTTCAGAGCAATGGGAATAAGTATTGCATGTGATACCATAATAGATCACTAGGAATGTGGCTCATGAATTATATACGAAGCCAAGCGGGAGGAATAACTCTAGGAACATGGGTGTATAGGTGAGTCAGGTTACAATCCTGTGGAACTGTGGGTTAAGGGCCCACCATGTGGGTTAAAAGCAGGAAGGCACTAACAATTTGCACGGTCAAGATAGCAGGCAAGTCAGAGGATAGCCTGTCAGTTAAGTTGGCAAGAACATTGGTACCAAGGGCGAGGGACGAAGAGAACCATTTTCCTGCTCGTTACAACGAGGCAGACCAATAGATAAAGTTCTCGTCCATCGGTGGCTACCGAAATGTCATCAACAATAGTAACAGGGTCTTACTGACATTTTGTACACCGAGGTGTTTACATAAGCAAGAAATTATCACTGCTCATATACGTTAGGTTACAAGAAAGGTTAAACAAAACAATGGAAAGGGTAGACTCGAATCAGTTATCAGTGTCCTCGAGTGTCTAACAACTCGGAAGCCGTGGAAAATTGGAATCGACGGGAATTAATAGTTGATGAAGAACTCATAATAAGTTATGTAGTTCCGCGATATTCGCGAGATACTAGAGGGTAATACTCCAAGGTAGAATAGGACAGAGGCTGGACAGGTGAAAAGATCTGCAAAAGACAAGTACTACAACTTGTGGGAGAAATGGGATCAACGAAGAACAATATGGTCGGAACCATGGTTGCAAAGGACTAAACATAGTTACAAGATGAACTTATCACAAGGGGATTATTATTATTACAAGAAACTTCCATGATAAGTTCCACATCGTGTCCATGGGCATTAACACAAGCCTTAAGGTCGACTCCCACTTCTCTAATGCACAAACTTCCATTCACTTCTCATATTCGAATAAGTTGTAGCATTGAAATTTTATCTGACAAAAGCCAGTAGAGTATAACACGCATAACTTTCGAGTTCACACGGATTTAGGGAAGACATAGAATCCACCCATAGGGGCATCTTAGGAACATATACCACAAACTTCACAAGTAAATAACTCAAGCCCGGAAGCAGAGTATGGTTGACAAGAGCGGGGGATACAATTTACCGAAGGCATTATGTATCTGAGGAAAGGCTCACAAGGTTACTGAATATGAAGGACGATCTCGGATAAAACTCAACAAAGGATCTGGTAGTCCACAAGGGATCTGATGTGAGCAACGGTACTCACACAGAAGAAGAAAGAATGCAAGGAGGTCAGATTATAGAAATAACTGACTAATTCAAAGCTCAAATACAAAGGAAATATGATTTCCAAAACGGGGGATCAGAAGCATAGGCCTTGATCAAAGACAAGTTACATGAATAGAAATACATCGACAATCAATCAAGGTTTGATTTGTCGAACACCAGCTCATGTCCGGTGTGATGTCTAAGTCGAAGGGAAGAATTCTAATTAGGACTGATGACCGTGAGCATTCACAAACAAATCGAATGAAATGTTCGAAGTTACGATGACAACGGATGCTAATGAGTATTGCTAGACATATGGAAGTAACCACAATGCAAGCAGATAATTATTTGAAGAGCAATAGTTGGAGAGGGTTATCGGAAGATCGGATAGTACTTCAAAGTACCTAGTGAATCACTTGATCAACTAGGAATGAACAAATCCTCGAAAAGTGTGAGGAATTATCCATAAGGGTATTCATGCGGCAAGGAATTGCAGGGCAGTAAGCATAAAGGATTCTCAGAACATCTGAGAGTATTTCAGGACATCTTGTAATAAGAAGCGCAACCGAGGATGAAGGTATGCATGATAATGTAGGTAGTTACCCATAAGGATTTAACGGTGGTAGGGATCGCAACGACGAAGGGCACAAGGGTCTCGGGAAAACATCGGAGAGTATCTTCAGAATCTTCTGGTGCCACCAAGCAATCATCTGGAGTGAGGGGCTCTCTGGGAGTAAGTATTTACGAGAACCTAGAGTTAGCATTAGCTAAATCATTTAACCCGAATAGAAGAGAGATCAGAGTCCCAGAGTATAGACGAGGAGTAAAAGATACTAATACCACCCAATGGCGATGTGGGCCTGTAAGTCGCACAACCATGTTAGAAAAATAGTTTTTCAAGAACTAGACTAAACTTCGGCCAAGGAGTTGGAAAGGGGGTACCTACAGGCAGTTGGCTCTGATACCAACTTGTGACGCCCACGATTTGACCGCACACTAATCATGCACGCAAATGTGTATGACCAAGATCGGGGACTCATGGGAAGATATCACAACACAACTCTAGAAACAAATTAAAATAATACAAGCTTTATATTACAAACCAAGGGCTTCGAGGGCTCGAATACATCAGCTCGAAAAATACAAGAGTCAGCGGAAGCAACAATATCTGAGTAGAGACATAAGTTAAACAAGTTTTGCCTTAAGAAGGCTAGTACAAACATCAACGATCGAAGAGGTAGGGCCTCCTGCCTGGGACCTCCTAACTACTCCTCATCATCGGCGGTCTCCACGTAGTAGTAGGCTCCGTCGGGGTTAAAAGCAGGAATCCGCCAGCTGGTTGCAACAACCAGAATAAAGAAGAAGGGAAAAAAGCGGGAGCAAAGCAACCGTGAGTACTCATCCAAAGTACTCGCAAGCATCATATCTAGACTAAGTATGCATCCGTATCAAAGGAATGAGCAGTATCTATGGACTGAACTGTAGAATGCCAGAAGAGAAGGGGAAATGCCTATCCTATCGAAGACTAGCATCTTCTGGAAACCACCATCTTGCAGCACTTAGAAGGGGTAAAGA
This sequence comes from Secale cereale, assembly GCA_902687465.1. Taxonomy (NCBI): domain Eukaryota; kingdom Viridiplantae; phylum Streptophyta; class Magnoliopsida; order Poales; family Poaceae; genus Secale; species Secale cereale. The sequence goes on along the minus strand of LR738715.1, from coordinate 252,313,080 downwards.
ATAGCATTTTATAATTAACAAGCATGTTGTAATAATATCCATCACATATCTCAAGTATCCATTTCTAATTTTAATAGATCGGGATATAAGGCTGAACGTCCGTTACCGCGGTCACGGCTATTCGAACAAATAACTTCCCTGCAGGGGTAGACCACATTACCCAACAAGCTCGATCATCTTTGGTCGAACACACTTTTCTAGGTCAATGCCCGGCCTCGGCATATCAACACGTCGCAGCCCTACCTAGGCTCAGCAGACAGGTCCCCGCCGATCTACATCCTAAGTGCTCCGGGTTTTTGGGCCCATCGCCCGTTGCACTCTGGTTCGTTACGTGCAGGGTGGATACCAGCACCGCCTCGGATGGCCAACACGATCTGACCCTGTCGCAATGCTGAACTGGACGTCTAACAAAGCTTCGGCTAATACCACGACGCTGAGGCCCATAATTATTCTCGCGTGCCGGTTAGTGCGTAAAGGCCATAGGCCAACTCAGATCAAATACCCAATCCATTACTGTATTAGGAGATCACAGAGATGAGCAGAGACTCATGATAATGTGACCATGTCGCCCCGTCTCGAGGAAATACGGCAAGGGCTAGCCCAGCCGACTCGGGGGCGGCCTGCCTGCCTAGCCATGCCTCGTAATTATCTCGCGGGTACTCTTCGGGCCCTCCCGACTTTCACATCAACTCGTGGGTACCCCTCAGGGCCGACCCGACTTTAAAAAAGGTCACAAGTAAAGTCCAGGATAACTGTGTGTCAGAAACATCAAGGGGGAAACTCTGAGGAATCACCCTCAATGGATTCCACTTGATGTAATCATCAAGGTGAACGTAGGAGGAATCACCCTCGAGGTTCACGCTTGAGGGGCTGCACGACAGAGTCGTATTGGGAGTGGAGAAGGAGGAACCATCCTCGGTGACCACGACCAAATAACTACACTAAAGAATTATCATCAGGAGTGCGTTACGAGGTATCACCCTCGGCACTCGATAGTAACTAGACGGAGTCGTACAACTAAGGGGGGTGGAGTGATGTGAGGTGTCGGGCTCTGGTCATCGATCACGTTGATCGAGTCATCGATGATGAAGCAGGGGCAACAAGTACAAGGTGGGGGTCACTGACAGATCACTATCCAACCTATACTAAGCAGTTTAGGATAAGCAGGTAAGGTACAATAGCAGGTTAAAAAAATAGGCTATGCATTAGAATAGGAGCAAACAATAACAGTAGCAAGCATGAGAGAAAGGAATGGGTGATATCGGGATGATCAAAAGGGGGGCTTACCTGGAAGCTCCGTTGAAAGGGAAGAAGGGTCTTCGATGACGTAGTCGATCCCCGGGACATCAACAACGGTCTAGGGGTCTACCAAAGAGAAGAGGGCGAAGAAACAATAAATACAAGCAACCAGATGAAACACTAAGCATGACACGACGAAGCGTGGTGTTTGGGGTGTTCAAACACGGTGCTAAACGATACCGGTGAAGGGGGAAACATCCTAGAATGTTTTTCCGAAGTTTGTAGTTTTCGGATAGATGAAATGGAGGGGACGGTTCCATGTTCGCCATGCTAGGCACGTGTAGGAGATGAACAGACGGTGTATTCGGATTCGTCTCGTCGTTCCGAGCAACTCTCATGTACAAAGTATTTTCATCCGAGGTATGGTTTAATTTCTATGATTTTTCAAAGTTTTAAATGATTTTCTAATAATATTATTGTTTAATTTAATTCAAAAACAACATTATTACAGCAGCATGACATGAGCAGGGTTAACAGTGCATTTGACCCGGTCAACCAGACAAGCGGGTCCATTAGTCATTGACTCACACTTAACAGAATGTTTAGGTTAGCTCAAATAAAGGTGGGGCCCTTCTGTCATAGTTATAGTTCACTATTAGGATAATTTTAGCCAGTTAATTAAGTGAAGAGGCCCACATGTCAGTGTAGTTAGCTGGTGCAATTAGAGTCTAAACTAATTAGTAACCATGCGGGGGGGAAGGGTTAGTGACCCGGGCGAAAGTTAAAACACAGTGCGGGATCCGCCGGAGATCGGCCACAGACGGCGGCAGGGCCAATGAGGGCACCAAGGGGATCCCCGGGCTCGCTCGAATCCCGGAGGTGTCGTCGGTGGTCGTGGGGTGGCCGGAACTGGGCGGGTCGCCGACGTGCAGCGGCGGCGGCGCACGGCAGCGAGCAGCGCGTTGGAGGTGGGCACGGGGCAGTGTAGCAGGGCGGCTAGGGCGCGGAGGCCATGGTCAGGTGATACGTCTCCAATGTATCTATATTTTTTATTGTTCCATGCTATTATATTTTCTATCTTGGATGTTTTATATGCATTTATATGCTATTTTATATGATTTTTTGTACTAACCTATTAACCTAGAGACCAGTGCCAATTTCTGTTTTATCCTTGTTTTTTGAGTTTCGCGGAAAAGGAATATCAAACGGAGTCCAATTGACCTGAAAATTTACTGTGACTTCTATGGACCAAAAGAAGCCCATGGAGTGTTAGAGAAGGACCAGAAGAGCCACGAGGCCACCACAAGGGTGGGGGGGCCTAGGGCGCGCCCCCCTACCTTGTCGTCGCCTCGTGGGTTCCCCTGACTTGTCCCCAACGCCAAAACTTCTTATAAATAGGGAAACCTCTAAAAATAAACCTAGATCGGGAATTCTGCCGCCGCAAGCCTCTGTAGCCACGAAAAACCAATTGGGAGCCCGTTCCGGCACCCTGCCAGAGGCGAAAACCATCACCGGTGGCCATCTTCATCATCCCGACGGTCTCCATGACGATGAGGGAGTAGTTCACCCTCAGGGCTAAGGGTATGTACCAATAGGGTATTGTAAATTATCTTGTTCCTAGGTGACATGTTAGCTCTACAAGTTCCAATTTTCTTGTGTTCGGTGTGAAGATGATGTTGGATATCATTGCAATCTATCACCGGGAATTATTCCCAAATACTTCTTGTCTCTTGACAATTGGTAATCATTTATGTGGTAGAAATTGTTGATCATCTTTACATTGGCTTTTTCTTTTGTTCGGCCTATTTCTTTCCAAGATTGCATTAACTCCCATTGCCTTCCCTGCCACTTGTGGATCTTGTTGTTTTCTTGATCTTGTCTAGTGTTTTATAGATATAGAGAAAGTGGTGATCCCATCGTGTGCATTTTGTATTAAAATGCAAATTCTCTATAATGCACAATTCTTGGGGGAGCTATCCTATTTTCGATAGAACACTCATCTTGTGATCCATTTCAAGTGTGTGTTGATGGAAGGCAAGCCGTTTCTTTTGGTACTTGTGCCGTCATGAAACTTTATAGATGGGTTGGTTTGTTTGGAACCATCCTCTCTTTTGGGTGTCCGATATCTTTCCTTTTGCGTGTATCAATGGATATCTCATTCCTTGATGTATCTTCTAATATATATCTTCCAAGTGATGATTTCTCCATTTGGTATCCTATTTTCACTTGGTATTTCTTTTTCATTTTGTTTCATTTCTTGAAAGTCTTGATCATGCATATTTACTTCATGTATTTTCTTTGGCATGCTTTCTTTCTTTAACCCAATATATAGGGGAAACTCCACCTAGTCTCAATTTGGATGAGATGTGCATGAAATTCATTTTCATATATAAATGCACATGTGTTTGTGGAGTTTGTCCTATGTATTGGTGTTTCTAACTCTTTGGTCCCAATAAGTTTGGGTACCATTTTGTTTGCGTTGTTGTTCTAGGAACAATTGGAGATGCATTGGATGCTCGGCTCATTCAAAAGGAAGTTGGTGTCACCATGTGCTTATTGGAGTCAAGCTAGGATGATCAATGAACTACTATCTACCTTCAATTGGTATCTACTACATCCTTCCAATGGTATCTCGGTAACAAGTATCACCATCTACTTCATGCACACATTTCTTGCACCAACCTTGTGTAGGTTGTATCATGGCATGTTAGTCATTCCTTCTAATGATACTTGTTTCCTTTATCAAAGCATCCCAACAATGATCTCTTGTTGCTAGTTGCGATGTCTTTGATGCTCGTGTGGTTGGAACTCATTTATATACAATAAGAACTTATCTAGCCATGTGCTATGCCTTCAAGCAAATATCTTATTGGTATATTTATGACTTCCTTGGGGATATCTTATTCATTCCTTTTTGCAACAATTTTGTGTGTACATCCTTCTTTGTGGATTGATATCATCATGATCTTTATCTACCTAGAATCTTATACACTTGAGAGAAGTTGCATATCTATTTGATATCCCCTTCTTTCACGTCCACCTTTTTATTCCTGTTTTATTTCTTTGGTGGCTCTGTGAAGGTGTGTGTCTCGAGTGCGGATCTTATATCGTTTCATCTTGATGCACTCTTTTGTGGTGAAGATCATTCTCTCTTGCTTGTCTTGATGAGGCTTTGCCATTTCTATTGGTATCCCTCCTCATGACAAAGCTATCCTTTTTATATCTTCACCACAGGTTGTCACAAGCATAGGTTATTTATATGATTATTAGTGAGCTTGTGAACCCATTTGCTGTTTTGTGTGGGAATGATAGGCCTTGCACTGTGTATCTCATTCATTCAAGAGTATACAGATGCTTAATGTTCATCCATACATTAATCTTCTCAAGTGCTTTGCCATGACTCACACACATCATTTTGGTTGAGCCTACTCTTAAGTTGACTCTTTTATATATTGCTCAACCAGTTGTTTGTTGCAAGTGCTAGGCTTTGTTTCCTTCATTCTCACTTGCACTTGGTGTGAGTGTCTATTGATCTTGGGGGAGTGATGATCCTATTTTGTGCACTTGGTATCCTAATGAAAATATTCTAAGGAGTGCATAAATTATGGGGAGCTTCACTAATGTCTTTAGAACACTCCGTTGCTATGTCGTGAGGTTCTATTGATCTTGGGGGAGCGACGATCCTATTTTGTGCTCGTTGTATCCAAATACAAAACTAAATTGTGCACAAATCATGGGGAGCTTCCCTAGTTTCTATAGAACACTCCTTTGCGCTTATCATAATATCTTTTATTCATTTGGCATGTAGGATCATTGGTCTAGTTGGGTCAATTGGTATCTTTTGATAGCTTGATTCAATTGGTATCCTTTGATTGCTTGATTGCGTGTTTTTCTCCCTTTGTTATGCCTTTGTGGCATATCATTCTTTTGCAATCTTTGGGCCTCAATATAGTTTGTCTTCCTCCAAGTATTTACAGTTGGATATATGTATTGCCTTCCACTCTCTATTTTGAGGAATACATAATTTATGGAGGAACACAATTTATATTGACCTTCTAAGCTTTTCGCCCATTTTGGCAATCGATGCCAATGGGGGAGAAGTTTCAGAGAGTTTAGTTTTGTGAGGAAGTTTAGAGAGTTGTCTCTTCTCTCTTCTTGCTTTGGTTTTGTTCCTAAGCTTTTGCATCTCATGCGCATACATTATTGTTGCATGGTATGGTGATGCATAATTCCTTATATAAACCCTCTTGAAAGTGATTGTAATCAATTACCAAAATGGGGGAGATTGAAAGAACATGCGGTGCCCCCATGTTTGGTTTTGGTAATTGATGACAATCTCTATGGACTAATGGTTGCCTTGAGTTATATTTGAAGGGTTTGTCCATAGGCTTTTCTTGGAGTTCATTTGTTGGTTTCAAGGAGAGTTTGTGATGACCAAGGTGCTATTAAGGAATTATCCAAAGATTGGTCTTGTGAGTGTTGAGCTTATTGCAAGCATGTCTTGAAGAAGAAGAGTGTGTTATCATTCATGTTTACCTTCAAGACATCATCCAAATGAAGAGAGTTGGAAAGATTCAAGGTTGATCAAGACTAAGTGAAGGAGTGAATCAAGTTGATCAACACACAAAGCGTAGAAGATGTACGGAGAGGGATCAAGCAATCCTATGGTATGGTAAGCATTGTCAATCACGCTTTGTGTACTAACTCATGGTCTTCGTGAGAGTTCTTTGTGGGGTTAGGTTGCGGTGTGCAAGTTCAAGTGGAGCATCACGAAGAAATCAAGTGCTTGAGGCTTGCCGTCCATTGTCGTGACAATGGACTTGTGAAGATATGCCTAAGAGTGGCTCACCCATAGAGGAGTATGGGGGAGCAATCTACTAGTCTTCACCGAGACAACGCAATCAAGAAAGGTGGTCCTACTTGAGGAAGTCAAGATCCTCTACATCTAGCTCAAGTGGACTTTGTGCAAAGCAAAGGTTTGCCCTTGATAGGTTTTCTATTTTACCGGTCTCGTGGTGGTAGTTGGGAGACCGGGTTATAGGATCGTTTGCCGTACTATCAAGGGGGGCTCTCAAGTTGGTAGCTTGATCGTATCGTTAGTAGAGAGCTCAAACCATTGCATACTTGCATCATGTTTCTTGGTTCTTGTTTGGTTCTCTTTGTGAGTCTTAGAGCTTATGGTCATCTTGATGACAAGCTTGAGTTCATCGAAAACGGAGTTCACATGTGTCTTCTATGATGTTTTCGGTGTTGGGTGTTTTACCGGTCTTATCCGAGGAAGGGTTCTCACCATTTTCTTACGGGCCTTTTATAATTTACTTATTATTGGTTTTTCTATCAAGATTGTGTTAGCCCTTGTCGCTAGCTTTCCAACAAACTTGGTTTCATCGAATTCGGAGTCCGTATGCAAAAGTTATTGTCGTTTTGGTGTACTGAAAAGGCTGCAGCGGTACTACCGCGGGTTGGAGCGGAAGTAATTTTTTACTACCGCTTTCGGGAGCAGTACTACCGCTTTCGGGAGCGGTACTACCGCTTGGATAAGTACTACCGCGGCTACTTCCGTGGCTACTTCCGCTCGGGACCAAAAACTCATCACAAGTCCAGCGGTGGTAGGCACGGATGTAATTTTTTAGTACCGCTCGCAAGCAGTAGTACCGCTACCCTTAGCAGTAGTACCGCTACCCGTAGCGGTAGTACCGTGAAGTCAAGCGGTACTACCGCTCCGACGGTTCTTCTGACCTTTTTGCCTCCTCGCTATTGTTTTTCAAAGGGGTTCTACTGCCCTAGCGGTAGTACCGCTCCTAGAGCGGTAGTATCGCTCTGTGCGGGCTGTGAGCATAACGTTTGGATTTTCCCCCACCTATAAAAGGGGGTCTTCTTCCCCAATGAACCTAATCCTTTGAGCTCGTGTTCTGCCCCCATTGTTGACCTTCTTCGAGCTTGCTATCTCTCAATCCCTCCATGGATTCCTGCTAGTTTTTGGGGGAAAAGAGAGAGGAGATCTAGATCCACATTTCCACCAATCACTTTCTCCTCTAGGTGAGGGGAACCCCTTGGATCTTGATCTTGGAGTTCTTGGTGTTCTCCTTCTTGTTCTTCCTCTCATTTCCCTCCCTAGCATTAGTTGCTTTGGTGGGATTTGGGAGAGAAGGACTTGGGCACTCCGTGTGCCCTTGCCATTGCATTTGGTGCATCGGTTTGAGTTCTCCACGGTGATACGTGGAAGTGAAGTTGAGAAGCTTATTACTCTTGGGTGCTTCGTACCCTTGAGCTTGTTCCTTTTGGGTGCTTGGGCGCCCTAGACGGTAGGTGGTGTTCGGAGCTCAATCATTGTGGTGTAAAGCTCCGGGCAAGCGTCGGGGTCTCCAATTAGGTTGTGGAGATCGCCCCGAGCAATTTGACGGGTTCCGGTGACCGCCCCCAAGGGTTGCCAAAGTGTACGGGTTCGGTGACCGCCCCCAAGGGTTGCCATTTGTAGGGGTTCGGTGACCGCCCTCAAGGGTCCCTTAGTGGAATCACGGCATCTTGCATTGTGCGAGGGCGTGAGGAGATTACGGTGGCCCTAGTGGCTTCTTGGGGAGCATTGTGCCTCCACACCGCTCCAAACGGAGATTAGCATCCGCAAGGGTGTGAACTTCAGGATACATCGTCGTCTCCGCGTGCCTCGGTTATCTCTTACCCGAGCCCTTTACTTATGCACTATACTTTGTGATAGATATATTGTTTCTTGTCATTTATCTAGCTATCACCTAGTTGTTTATCTTGCTTAGCATAAGTTGTTGGTGCACATAGGTGAGCCTAGTTGTTGTAGGTTTTGTGCTTGACAAATTAACCGCTAGGTTTATTCCGCATTTGTTCAAGCCTAAACCGTAATTATTTTAAAGCGCCTATTCACCCCCCCCCCCTCTAGGCGACATCCACGATCTTTCAATTGGTATCAGAGCCTCGTCTCTCTTTATAGGGCTTTACCGCCTAGAGAGTAAGGATGTCGACTAGGGGTTTAGGTTTCTCTGACACTCTTAGTTTCAATGGCACAAATTTTGATGTTTGGGTAATTCGCATGCTTAATCTCTTTAGGGTCATGGACCCAAATTTAGAGCGAATTGTAGATATGGGTTTTTCTCCTCCAAAGGATGCACAAAGATTATCTTTAGAGGATGAGAAAAACTCTTATCTCAATGCTCAAGCTTCTAATGTGCTTTTTGATGCTTTGAGCAATGTAGTTATATTTCAACTCATGCCGTTCCGGGATGCTCATGAGTTGTGGACAAAGCTTCAAGATAAATATGGTGTGTCCAAGAACTGTAGGAATGATTGTTCTCCCTCCACCTCCGGCCGTGTTGTCTTCTCAACTTCTTCTACTTCACCTACATGTGGTTTGCCACAAGGTAATGATATGGTGAGTAGTGTTGGTCATTGCAATGATGATAGTATGCTTATTGTGGATGATCCTTCATCACTATCTTATTCCAATGCATCTTCTTTGGACTTTAACACTTCGAGCACCCTACATGTTTCACATGCTTGTGTTGATAGTCCTTTCATATCATGTAGAAATTGCTTGACTAAAACTCATGATGATATGCTTGCTATGTCTTGTTGCCATGATAAAAATGCATCTATTTCCTCGAATTGTTGTGCTAACAATGTAGAGGAAACCCAACACCCCATGGAACAAGATGTAGTCTTGAATGGTGCTTCAAGGGATCCTACATCATCATCTATTGTGTTTTGCCTTATGGCTAAGGCTTCAAAGGTATCTCCCACTTTGAACCCCAATATATCTTGTGATGATAGTGATGATGACAATGATGATGATGTAGAAAATGATGAAGAGAATGATAATGTTGCCTCCTTAAAAATTAAGGGGGAAATGATTTTTAAAGCTCTTCTTAAGAATAAATTAGCTCGGTCCAACTTTATGGCAATCATGTCTATTGCCATTGAGGGCAAGAAATATATTGATGAGTTGGAATCTCATCTAGAGGAGCATGAGGTCACCATTGAGAAAATGGAAGGTCATGAGCGTGATTACGCTAATGAGATCGCCGACCTTTCGCAAGCTCTTAAACTTAAACAAACCACCAAGGAATCTCTTGAGGAGACTTTTGCTCTAGAACTATCTAGAATAAAGGAATCCCGTGATAGAGCTCTCAAGGTGGCTAATGATTTTGAAACTAAAAATGAGAAGCTTGAAGTTGCACATGCTAAACTCCTTGAGGATTTTGAGCACCTCGAAAATGGCTCAAGGGTCATTAAGAGTGAGCTCATCAAACTCACCGAGTCTCATGCTCAACTTAAAGCTTCATATTCTAAAGAGCTTGCCAAGTTGCCTTCTCCTCTTGCTATTATTGATGATGCTTGTGCTACTAACTCTATTTCTAGTGAAGCATCCATTTTGAAGGAGAATGTTGAGCTAAGGGCTCAACTTGAGTTGTTATCTAGCAATTATGGGAAATTGGAAGAAAGTCATGTAAAGCTCACAAGCTCTCATGATGATCTTCTAGTATCCCACAATGTGCAAAAGATAGCTCATGAGGCTATGATTATCAAGGTAACATCTAGTGAGTCTCATGTGGTCGCTAGCACTACTTCTAGTCAAAATGCTATATTGCCATGTGCTAGTCCTCGTAATTCATCTATGCATAACATTGGTACATCTTGTGATGAATTGCTTTCCTTGCCTTGTTGCTCTAACAATGAAGCCTATACTTACTCTAGTACTTGTGTTGATACTAACCATGTAGAGGAAATCAAAGAGCTCAAGGCCCAAGTCTCTTCCTTGAAGAAAGACTTGGGAAAGTGTCATGAAGGGAAGTCCACACTCAACAATATCTTGAATGTGCAAAAATCCCCCAATGACAAAGGTGGACTTGGATTCAACTCCAACAAGAAGAAAAGGTCCAAGATCATTAAGAAGAATAAGGGCCAAGAACAACTCAAGAATTCAGCCAAGATTATTTGCTTCAAGTGCAAAATTGAAGGGCATCATGTTAGATCTTGCCCATTGAAGAAGAAGGCCATTAGTGACAAGCAACAAGGGAAGAGGCCACAGGTTCATTCTCGTGCTCAACCGCAAGTTGGAGAAAGGCTGCTTCCCAAGAAGACTCATGGTAATGCTTCTCATTTTGAGAAATCAAATGAGACGAAAGTGAAGAGTAGATGTTGCTACCTATGTCGTGAGAAGGGTCACCTTGCTTCTTCATGCACTAGTGGTAACTTATCCAACCCAATTATTATTGATGATGTCTATTCTCTTCGGAAGGATAAGGTTGGCAATGTGTTTGCCAAGTTTCTTGGGACTCAAAGTGGTGTCAAGAAAAGAACCACTTGGGTAGCCAAGCCTATTGTGACTAACCTCTTAGGACCCAACTTGGTTGGGGACCAACTAGCTCAAACTTGATCAATAGGTGATGTTGGAGGGCATTGGAGACTTGGCTACATTATGAAGATTTGAGGGGTCTTCATCATTCATATTGTCTCAAGCCAAGTCATTCGGATTATCTTTCTATGGTATATCCAATGTTCCTCCTTGCGGTAACTCGTGCTTAAATTGTTTACATTGAAAGTTACTTGCTCCTTAGCATGTTGTGGTTTTGTACCTTGCATGTGCTTGTATATGTTGTGCTTCCAATTTGCTTATCTTGTGAAATAAAGTATGTGTATGTTGGTTTGTACATCATGTACGCGTGTGTCGTGTGTTGAGCCTTTTTGCATCTTGTTTATATCTTAGTTGGCTCTTGTGAGAGATTAATGGAACATCCCATTTTGGGGGAGTGATGTGCTTTGTGCACCTCACAATCCTAAAAATGTGTGTACATGAGGAATACCATCTAGTTTTGATATTACAAGATAATCTAGTCACTATGTGGTATATCTTCTCATGAGAAATCCAAATTCTAAAGTGTCCATTAATTATCTCTTGTTGGTTCCTCTTATTGCCTCTTGTTTAAGTTTTCTTTGGTATCACATTATGGGGGAGTAATGTGCTATGTGCATATTACTAGCCTAGAAAATGTGTACATTTGAGATATTGTCACCTAGAGTTGATATTGTAAATTATCTTGTTCCTAGGTGACATGTTAGCTCTACAAGTTCCAATTTGCTTGTGTTCGGTGTGAAGATGATGTTGGATATCATTGCAATCTATCACCGGGAATTATTCCCAAATACTTCTTGTCTCTTGACAATTGGTAATCATTTATGTGGTAGAAATTGTTGATCATCTTTACATTGGCTTTTGCTTTTGTTCGGCCTATTTCTTTCCAAGATTGCATTAACTCCCATTGCCTTCCCTGCCACTTGTGGATCTTGTTGTTTTCTTGATCTTGTCTAGTGTTTTATAGATATAGAGAAAGTGGTGATCCCATCGTGTGCATTTTGTATTAAAATGCAAATTCTCTATAATGCACAATTCTTGGGGGAGCTATCCTATTTTCGATAGAACACTCATCTTGTGATCCATTTCAAGTGTGTGTTGATGGAAGGCAAGCCGTTTCTTTTGCTACTTGTGCCATCATGAAACTTTATAGATGGGTTGGTTTGTTTGGAACCATCCTCTCTTTTGGGTGTCCAATATCTTTCCTTCTGCGTGTATCAATGGATATCTCCTTCCTTGATGTATCTTCTAATATATATCTTCCAAGTGATGATTTCTCCATTTGGTATCCTATTTTCACATGGTATTTCTTTTTCATTTTGTTTCGTTTCTTGAAAGTCTTGATCATGCATATTTACTTCATGTATTTTCTTTGGCATGCTTTCTTTCTTTAACCCAATATATAGGGGAAACTCCACCTAGTCTCAATTTGGATGAGATGTGCATGAAATTCATTTTCATATATAAATGCACATGTGTTTGTGGAGTTTGTCCTATGTATTGGTGTTTCTAACTCTTTGGTCCCAATGAGTTTGGGTACCATTTTGTTTGCGTTGTTGTTCTAGGAACAATTAGAGATGCATTGGATGCTCGGCTCATTCAAAAGGAAGGTGATGTCACCATGTGCTTATTGGAGTCAAGCTAGGATGATCAATGAACTACTATCTACCTTCAATTGGTATCTACTACATCCTTCCAATGGTATCTCGGTAACAATTATCACCATCTACTTCATGCACACATTTCTTGCACCAACCTTGTGTAGGTTGTATCATGGCATGTTAGTCATTCCTTCTAATGATACTTGTTTCCTTTCTCAAAGCATCCCAACAATGATCTCTTGTTGCTAGTTGTGATGTCTTTGATGCTCGTGTGGTTGGAACTCATTTATATACAATAAGAACATATCTAGCCATGTGCTATGCCTTCAAGCAAATATCTTATTGGTATATTTATGACTTCCTTGGGGATATCTTATTCATTCCTTTTTGCAACAATTTTGTGTGTACATCCTTCTTTGTGGATTGATATCATCATGATCTTTATCTACCTAGAATCTTATACACTTGAGAGAAGTTGCATATCTATTTGATATCCCCTTCTTTCACGTCCACCTTTTTATTCCTGTTTTATTTCTTTGGTGGCTCCGTGAAGGTGTGTGTCTCGAGTGCGGATCTTATATCGTTTCATCTTGATGCACTCTTTTGTGGTGAAGATCATTCTCTCTTGCTTGTCTTGATGAGGCTTTGCCATTTCTATTGGTATCCCTCCTCATGACAAAGCTATCCTTTTTATATCTTCACCACAGGTTGTCACAAGCATAGGTTATTTATATGATTATTAGTGAGCTTGTGAACCCATTTGCTGTTTTGTGTGGGAATGATAGGCCTTGCACTGTGTATCTCATTCATTCAAGAGTATACAGATGCTTAATGTTCATCCATACATTAATCTTCTCAAGTGCTTTGCCATGACTCACACACATCATTTTGGTTGAGCCTACTCTTAAGTTGACTCTTTTATATATTGCTCAACCAGTTGTTTGTTGCAAGTGCTAGGCTTTGTTTCCTTCATTCTCACTTGCACTTGGTGTGAGTGTCTATTGATCTTGGGGGAGTGATGATCCTATTTTGTGCACTTGGTATCCTAATGAAAATATTCTAAGGAGTGCATAAATTATGGGGAGCTTCACTAATGTCTTTAGAACACTCCGTTGCTATGTCGTGAGGTTCTATTGATCTTGGGGGAGCGACGATCCTATTTTGTGCTCGTTGTATCCAAATACAAAACTAAATTGTGCACAAATCATGGGGAGCTTCCCTAGTTTCTATAGAACACTCCTTTGCTCTTATCATAATATCCTTTATTCATTTGGCATGTAGGATCATTGGTCTAGTTGGGTCAATTGGTATCTTTTGATAGCTTGATTCAATTGGTATCCTTTGATTGCTTGATTGCGTGTTTTTCTCCCTTTGTTATGCCTTTGTGGCATATCATTCTTTTGCAATCTTTGGGCCTCAATATAGTTTGTCTTCCTCCAAGTATTTACAGTTGGATATATGTATTGCCTTCCACTCTCTATTTTGAGGAATACATAATTTATGGAGGAACACAATTTATATTGACCTTCTAAGCTTTTCGCCCATTTTGGCAATCGATGCCAATGGGGGAGAAGTTTCAGAGAGTTTAGTTTTGTGAGGAAGTTTAGAGAGTTGTCTCTTCTCTCTTCTTGCTTTGGTTTTGTTCCTGATCTTTTGCATCTCATGCGCATACATTATTATTGCATGGTATGGTGATGCATAATTCCTTATATAAACCCTCTTGAAAGTGATTGTCATCAATTACCAAAATGGGGGAGATTGAAAGAACATGCGGTGCCCCCATGTTTGGTTTTGGTAATTGATGACAATCTCTATGGACTAATGGTTGCCTTGAGTTATATTTGAAGGGTTTGTCCATAGGCTTTTCTTGGAGTTCATTTGTTGGTTTCAAGGAGAGTTTGTGATGACCAAGGTGCTATTAAGGAATTATCCAAAGATTGGTCTTGTGAGTGTTGAGCTTATTGCAAGCATGTCTTGAAGAAGAAGAGTGTGTTATCATTCATGTTTACCTTCAAGACATCATCCAAATGAAGAGAGTTGGAAAGATTCAAGGTTGATCAAGACTAAGTGAAGGAGTGAATCAAGTTGATCAACACACAAAGCGTAGAAGATGTACGGAGAGGGATCAAGCAATCCTATGGTATGGTAAGCATTGTCAATCACGCTTTGTGTACTAACTCATGGTCTTCGTGAGAGTTCTTTGTGGGGTTAGGTTGCGGTGTGAAAGTTCAAGTGGAGCATCACGAAGAAATCAAGTGCTTGAGGCTTGCCGTCCATTGTCGTGACAATGGACTTGTGAAGATATGCCGAAGAGTGGCTCACCCATAGAGGAGTATGGGGGAGCAATCTACTAGTCTTCACCGAGACAACGCAATCAAGAAAGGTGGTCCAACTTGAGGAAGTCAAGATCGTCTACATCTAGCTCAAGTGGACTTTGTGCAAAGCAAAGGTTTGCCCTTGATAGGTTTTCTATTTTACCGGTCTCGTGGTGGTAGTTGGGAGACCGGGTTATAGGATCGTTTGCCGTACTATCAAGGGGGGCTCTCAAGTTGGTAGCTTGATCGTATCGTTAGTAGAGAGCTCAAACCATTGCATCCTTGCATCATGTTTCTTGGTTCTTGTTTGGTTCTTTTTGTGAGTCTTAGAGCTTATGGTCATCTTGATGACAAGCTTGAGTTCATCCAAAACGGAGTTCACATGTGTCTTCTATGATGTTTTCGGTGTTGGGTGTTTTACCGGTCTTATCCGAGGAAGGGTTCTCACCATTTTATTATGGGCCTTTTATAATTTGCTTATTATTGGTTTTTCTATCAAGATTGTGTTAGCCCTTGTCGCTAGCTTTCCAACAAACTTGGTTTCATCGAATTCGGAGTCCGTATGCAAAAGTTATTGTCGTTTTGGTGTACTGAAAAGGCTGCAGCGGTACTACCGCTTTCGGGAGCAGTACTACCGCTTTCGGGAGCGGTACTACCGCTTGGAGCAGTACTACCGCGGCTACTTCCGTGGCTACTTCCGCTCGGGACCAAAAACTCATCACAAGTCCAGCGGTGGTAGGCACGGATGTAATTTTTTAGTACCGCTCGCAAGCAGTAGTACCGCTACCCTTAGCAGTAGTACCGCTACCCGTAGCGGTAGTACCGTGAAGTCAAGCGGTACTACCGCTCTGACGGTTCTTCTGACCTTTTTGCCTCCTCGCTATTGTTTTTCAAAGGGGTTCTACTGCCCTAGCGGTAGTACCGCTCCTAGAGCGGTAGTACCGCTCTGTGCGGGCTGTGAGCATAACGGTTGGATTTCCCCCCACCTATAAAAGGGGGTCTTCTTCCCCAATGAACCTAATCCTTTGAGCTCGTGTTCTTCCCCCATTGTTGACCTTCTTCGAGCTTGCTATCTCTCAATCCCTCCATGGATTCTTGCTAGTTTTTGGGGGAAAAGAGAGAGGAGATCTAGATCCACATTTCCACCGATCACTTTCTCCTCTAGGTGAGGGGAACCCCTTGGATCTTGATCTTGGAGTTCTTGGTGTTCTCCTTCTTGTTCTTCCTCTCATTTCCCTCCCTAGCATTAGTTGCTTTGGTGGGATTTGGGAGAGAAGGACTTGGGCACTCCGTGTGCCCTTGCCATTGCATTTGGTGCATCGGTTTGAGTTCTCCACGGTGATACGTGGAAGTGAAGTTGAGAAGCTATTACTCTTGGGTGCTTGGTACCCTTGAGCTTGTTCCTCTTAGGTGCTTGGGCGCCCTAGACGGTTGGTGGTGTTCGAAGCTCAATCATTGTGGTGTAAAGCTCCGGGCAAGCGTCGGGGTCTCCAATTAGGTTGTGGAGACCGCCCCGAGCAATTTGACGGGTTCCGGTGACCGCCCCCAAGGGTTGCCAAAGTGTACTGGTTCGGTGACCGCCCCCAAGGGTTGCCATTTGTAGGGGTTCGGTGACCGCCTTTAAGGGTCCCTTAGTGGAATCACGGCATCTTGCATTGTGCGAGGGCGTGAGGAGATTACGGTGGCCCTAGTGGCTTCTTGGGGAGCATTGTGCCTCCACACCGCTCCAAACGGAGATTAGCATCCGCAAGGGTGTGAACTTTGGGATACATCGTCGTCTCCGCGTGCCTCGGTTATCTCTTACCCGAGCCCTTTACTTATGCACTATACTTTGTGATAGATATATTGTTTCTTGTCATTTATCTAGCTATCACCTAGTTGTTTATCTTGCTTAGCATAAGTTGTTGGAGCACATAGGTGAGCCTAGTTGTTGTAGGTTTTGTGCCTGACAAATTAACCGCTTGGTTTATTCCGCATTTGTTCAAGCCTAAACCGTAATTATTTTAAAGCGCCTATTCATCCCCCCCTCTAGGCGACATCCACGATCTTTCACCAATAGATCGATCAGAAATAATAACTTTGAGGTGGTTTCGTACCCTACAATAATCTCTTCGTTTGTTCTCCACCATTAGTGACTTTGGAGTAACTCTTTGTTGCACGTTGAGGGATTGTTATATGATCCAATTATGTTATTGTTGTTGAGAGAACTTGCACTAGTGAAAGTCTGAACCCTAGGCCTTGTTTCTAAGCATTGCAATACCGTTTGTGCTCACTTTTATCATTAGTTACCTTGCTATTTTTTATATTTTCAGATTACAAAAACCTATATCTACCATCCATATTACACTTGTATCACCATCTCTCCGCCGAACTAGTGCACCTATACAATTTACCATTGTATTGGGTGTGTTGGGGACACAAGAGACTCTTTGTTATTTGGTTGCAGGGTTGTTTGAGAGAGACCATCTTCATCCTACGCCTCCCATGGATTGATAAACCGTAGGTTATCCACTTGAAGGAAAATTGCTACTGTCCTACAAAACTCTCCGCTTGGAGGCCCAACATGAGTCTACAAGAAGAAGATTGTGTAGTAGACATCATCAGGCACGCGTGGACGTGGAGGTGGGTCAGTGCGGGGCGCACGATGCACGGTCAGGCCGCGATGTGCACGTCGTCACCACGAGCGCGGGCGCGTGGCGGACGACAGGGGCGAGCGCAAGGGGGGAGGAAGGCTGTGGTGGGGCTCACCCCGTTTGCAGGGATTCTCCGGCGAGGCAGATCGACGATGGGGGCGAGGTGGCTGCGACGGCGAACGGTGTTGGTGTCCGGGCGCAGTTGAAGAAGAGGTCGAGGACGGGGAGTCACGACAACCATGGCGATGGCTGGCGTCGGGAGGAAGCAGAGGCGCCCGGAGACCGGTCGGGGAGGAGGGTTGAGGAGGCGGGCGCCGGCGACGGCTGGGCAGCGCCGGGTGGCATCGTGGGTCGGCGATAGGGCAACGCCCGATCCAGATAGGGAGAGACCGAACGAGAGGAAGAGGGGATCAGGGGAGTGGGGTGGTTAGGCTCTCTTGGGTTCGGTTGTGGGGGGAAGTGGGGGTTATGGGAGGCGAGTGAGCCGGCCTCGGTGGGCTGGATGGTTGGGGTGGCATGGGCCGAGGCCCATGGGTAGCCGGGGGGTTTCTTTTCTCTCTTTGCCTTTTCTTTTTCTTAAACTCTCTTTTGTTTTATTTTAAAATGTAAAACTAAAAGAGTTTGGATAGAAAAGAGACTTGTCAACTAAAACAAGCACATTATTTCTAGGAGTCACAAAAAGTTTAAGGCCGAAAGTAGTTGTCTAACTATTTTTTGGAAATTGAAAAGGCCAATTTTAAATGATGCTGGACCACTAAATAATTTCGAGGGGCATTTTGGGAATCCAAAAGAGGTTGGTTACAACATGACAAATATCGAGGGATTATTTGCCACACTTTTAACATTTTAGTTCTTATGTTTGACAAATTTGGATTTTTGACTTCAAATTTGAGTTTCAATATGAATAGTGCTTTGGATCAAGTGAGGATTAGCAACAAGAATGTGATGATGTGGCACAATTATCAAGGGTTTACTATAGCTTAATTATCCGGGCTCACGGGTATAAGGAGGGTTTTATGCACCTGTGGAAGTTGTGCGGCACGAGAGAGGCTATCAATGGTGGATGGGTGAGAGTGTATAATCCATGGACTCACATTAGTCATAAAGAACTCACGTACTTATTGCAAAAGTTTATTAGCCCTCGAAGCAAAGTACTACTACGCATGTTCCTAGGGGGGAGGTTGGTAGGAGTTAACCATCGCCCGCCCCCGACCTTCACACAAAGATAGACAATCAAAGATAAATTGTGCTCCAGCTTCTTAGCATAACGGGAGACCATACGTGCATGCTTCGGGAATCACTAACCTTAACACCAATAGTCTTACTAAACCACAATCATTCACTAGTACATCCCACATATTAGCGTCTCGATATCCTAAAACTATTGCGAGGAATCAAACATATCATATTCTGCGATCTACAAGTTTTATGTAGTATTTTATGACTAACCATGTGAATGATCAG
The DNA here is from genome assembly GCA_902687465.1 of Secale cereale. Taxonomy (NCBI): domain Eukaryota; kingdom Viridiplantae; phylum Streptophyta; class Magnoliopsida; order Poales; family Poaceae; genus Secale; species Secale cereale. The sequence goes on along the minus strand of LR738715.1, from coordinate 252,294,449 downwards.
TTCATGTTGACTCTCTAACTAGATATAAGTGAAGCAAAAGAGCATTCTACAAATAACGTTTTTCTTATGTAGAGAAACAAGCATCCAAACTTCAAATGATATAAGTGAAGCACATGAAGCATTCTATAAAGCCATACTCAAAAGATATAAGTGAAGTGCAAGGAGCATTCTATAAATCAACCAAGGACTATCTCATACCAGCATGGTGCATTATTAAAATAAAATAAATAAAAAGCACACGACGCTCCAAGATTTACGCATATCATGTGACAAATAAAAATATAGCTCCAAATAAAATTACAGGTGGTCATTAGAAGAAAGAGGGGGTGCCTTCTAGGGCATCCCCAAGCTTAGTTGGTTGGGAGTCCTTGAATATTACCTTGGGGTGCCAAAGGCATCCCCGAGCTTAGGATCTTGCCACTCCTTATTCCTTCATCCATCGGGATCTTAGCCAAAACTTGACAACTTCAATCACACAAAACTTAGCAAAACCCTCGTGAGATCCGTTAGTATAATAAAGCAAATCTCCACTTGAAGTACTATTTCTAACCCATTCATATTTTATTTTTGCATTATCCCTAATGTATTCTAACTTCTCCAAGTCTTATACAGACGATACAATCCAAGGTTTCATCAAAACAAGCAAAACAATGCATCAAAAACAGAATATGTCAAGAACATGACAGTTTGTAGCAATCTGAACATCAACCATACTTCTGTAACTCTAAAAATTCTGAAAAAAATAGTTAAAAAGGAAAAAAAATGTATATCAATATTGTGTCAAAATTTCAGAAACTTTTGATGTTCCAGTAAAAAATGTAAATTCACGCAGTACAGCCCAAGTTTCTATTTTTTCACTGCACATACCAAACAAGCAATCTAATTATCCTAAACGTAAATCTTGGCTCATTATTTTTATAATACAATAGATTTGTACAAGGGGATAATTATTTTTGTTGAAAAGTTTCTATAATTAAGGTTCACAAAGTTTCCATGGGCATGAACAAAGTTCAAGGCTAGCTCCCACTTTAACAATGCTTGTCTTTCTTACTTTCACTTTTCTTTTTGAAAAAGTTTTAGGTTCCCCACTTTTTTTATATTTTATTTTTAACTTTTAAAAGCACTCAACAGAAATAAATTACTTTCTAAAACTTCCGGGTTGTCTCACAAGCAGCGCTTTCTCTAAAGCCATTAAGCTAGGCATATAGTGCTCAAGTAATGAATCCACCCGAATTCCAAGGTATATCAAAGCCAATTTTAATCAACAATGATTTGTAATTTAGTAATGAGCACAAAGTAACATATATCATGCAACAACAAAGTCTAACTCTCTTCCTATGCATCGGCATGTCATAAAAGAACAATTCATGCACATATAGTAAAGGCCGATACATAGCATAAATAGTTTCTTGGAATTTTATCGTATTGGAAACATAGAGAGGCGGAGATGTAGTTCCTTTCTCATAATAATTGCAAGCAGGAGCAGCAATCACATTCATATTATATTTATCAAAATCATCATGTACAATAGTAGAAATCAACCCATCGATATAGTCCTTAATAAGCGCAAACTTCTCCGATATAGTGTAATTGGGAGAATTCAAAAAGATAATAGGACTATCATGCGTGGGTGCAATAGCAACAATTTCATGTTTAACACAAGGAACTATAGAAAGTTCATCTCCATAAGCATAGTTCATATTGGCATCATGGCCACAAGCAAAGCAAGCATCAACTTCATCAAAAAAGGATATTTCATAGCATTCATCCTTCGGTAAGCACAAAGGGAAATTAAGTAATGTATGGAATAAAGAGTTACTCTCATTAGAAGGTGGGCACAGGTGATCAATCCGCTCTTCCTCCTTTTGTTCTTCGCTCTCCTCCTCATCTTTTTCATATAATGAGCTCACAGTGTTATCAATTTCTTCTTCCATAGATTCCTGCAAAATATTAATCTCTTCTTGGACAGCAGAGACTTTCTCAATAAACACATTAATATCGTATTTTTTATTCATAATTCTCATATCAATATTTAAGTATAGCAAACTTTTCAGATCTATAAACAACATCATCATAATAATCTTCATACTTTTCAAACAAAGATTCAATTTCATAAGCACCCTTAAAAGCAACAAATTCTTCTATTTGGTCCACATCATAGTAATCATATATACCTGCAGCATAAGAAGCCAAGGTTTCATTATCATTAAATTTACACAAAAAGGTAAGGTGTGGAGCCTTCATCCTAGAGCAACAAGTATAATCATATCTCAAGCAAAGCTCCCAAGCATACCAAGACAACATGTGAATTCGATCCCATAATAGTTTACCTTTTTGAGTCAAGCGACAATCCCTAATGTTACTCCCATTACATAGTTGAATGGGGTTTTATCAAGATTATTAAAGTAGTGCATAATATCTTTCACATAATGAGCATCGAGGGTTTTAGGAGGTTCCCCATCTCCATGAGTAGCAAGTACACCTAATTTTTTGAGTATTTCGTGTTCCACATCCATAACTAAAGATAGACAACAACTTAGATTAGAAAATAAAAACTACTTAGTGATAAAAAACAAGCACACACGAGAATATTCACCCCACGCTATTGCTCCCCGGCAACGGCGCCAGAAAAAGGTCTTGATAACCCACACGTGTAGGGGATCATTTGTAGCCTCTTTCGATAAGTAAGAGTGTCAAACCCAACGAGGAGATAAAGGTAGAACAAATATTCCGTCAAGTTCTATCGACCACTGATACAACTCCACGCACACTTTACGTTCGCTTTACCTAGAACAAGTATGAAACTAGAAGTACTTTGTAGGTGTTGTAGGATAGGTTTGCAAAATAATAAAGAGCACGTAAATAAAAACTATAGGTTGTTTAGATAAGAAGCAACTAAATTAGTTTTAGCAGAGAGCTTTTTGTCACAAGAAAGTTATTTCTCCCTAGGCAATCGATAACTAGACCGGTAATCATTATTGTAATTTTATATGAGGGAGAGACATAAGCTAACATACTTTCTCTACTTGGATCATATGCACTTATGACTCGAACTCTAGCAAGCATCCGCAACTACTAAAAATCATTAAGGTAAAACCCAACCATAGCATTATAAGGTATCAAGTCCTCTTTATTCCCATACGCAAACAACCTACTTACTCGGGTATGTGCTTCTGTCACTCACGCCACCCACCATAAGCAAATTATAAACATATTGCAAACCCTACAAAGGGGATCCCTCACGCTTGCGCGACACAGAGAGGACCATAGGACAACACCATTAATAAAACATACAACTCAAACCAATCATGATTATCAATCAACCCATAGGACAAAATTGATCTACTCAAACATCATAGGATAGCCATACATCATTGCGAAAGAATATATAGCGTTGAGCACCATGTTTAAGTAGAGATTACAGCGGGTAGAACAGGTGTTACACCTCTGCATAGTGGGGGAGAGAGTTGGTGATGATGGCCGCGAAGTTGTTGGTGTATATCATCGTCACGATGATGGCCCTGGCAGCATTTCGGCACCACCGGGAGAGAGGGGGAGAGAGCCCCCCTCCTTATTCTTATTCCTTGACCTTCTCCCTATATGGGAGAAGGGTTTCCCCTATGGTCCATGGCCTCCATGGCGGCAGAGGGGCGGGATCCCTTCCGAGATTGGATCTATCTCTCTGTTTCGCGACCCCTGTTTTTGGCCTTTCACCGTCTCTTACATTCCCGGAGATCCGTGACTCCGATTGGGCTGAAATTTTAACACGATTTTTGTCCGGATAGTAGCTTCCTCGCGTCCGAAGGACACGTCCAACCAACCTTCAGGGTCGCCACAAGCCTGCTAGGCATGCCTTGGGTAGGGGCGCGCGCCCCTAGGGCCTGTGGACCCCTCGGGCACCGCCTTGCGTTGATTCCACTTCCCAAAATTCACATATATTACAAAAAAATCTCCGTAAGTTTTTAATGCGTTTGGACTTCGTTTGATATTGATATTCTTCGAAACAAAAAACATGCAACAAACAGGAACTGGCACTGGGCACTAGATCTATATGTTAGTCCAAGAAAATCATATAAATTGTTGGAAAAAGTATGTAAAAGTTGTAGAATATTGGCATGGAACAATCAAAAATTATAGATACGATGGAGACATATCAATTGGTTCTTCACCTCAACCAACTGGACATCCTCTTACCCTAATACCATGGTGAAACAACTTGGGAAGCATGTCTCAGAACACATTCCTTGCATTGTCACAATTGAAACATCAATTCCCCGCAGCAAATTATTCCGGTTCAAGTCCTTTTGGATTGTACACCTAGGATTTATGGATGTGGTCTCTTCAGTTTGGAACAAACCAATCAGGACCAATAATGATGCCATAGCCATCTGCAAGAAACTCAAGCCCCTTCGATATGAACCGAAATAGTGGAGTAGAGATATTTCAAAACTATCAATAGCAATTACCAACTCTAATAAAAACCCTTATTGAACTTCATGAACTGGAAAACAAACGACCTCTTACTGTCCCGGAAGCAAACTTCAGGTATATTCTGAAACAAAATTGCTCAGACTACTATCATATCAAAGAGAATATTGGAGGAAACGATGCACCATCCGATGGATAAAATTTGGGGATGAACGCCCTAGTCTCTTTCAAGCCCTGGCCACTGAACGCTACCGTAATAATACAATTGCAACTCTCCTGCTCCCTGAGGGCACCGAAGTAGAGGACCATGCAGGAAAGGAAGCCATTATCTACAACTCATTTAAAGAGAGACTAGGCACATCAGGAAACTATCAAATGAAATTTGATCTCCCTCGTATCATCAAAAAATTGCAGACCTTGATTAGCTAACCACACCATTCACAAGAGAGGAAATTGACCAACTTATCCGTGAGATTCCCCCAGATAGAGCGCTAGGACCAGACGTATTCGCTGGATTATTTCTTAAGTCATGCTATCACATTATAAAAGAGGACTTCTATAAACTCTGTGAGCAATTTTTTCCAAGAGGACTAAATCTGGAGAGCATAAATGAGGGATTCATCACCTTAATACCCAAGATTACCTCGCCGACCATGGTTAATGATTTTTGTCTGATCACTTTACTTAACTATCGCCTCAAGGTAATCACTAAGATCCGCGCAAGCCGCCTGCAAAGACTCATCCCCAAAATCATTCATCGTAACCAATACGGGTTCATAAAAGGGAGATCAATTCAAGATTGCCTCGCTTGGGCTTTTGAATACATTTTTGAATGCCAAACCTCCAAGAAACCTATAGTGCTACTAAAATTGGATTTTGCAAAAGCGTTTGACACCATTGAACATGAAGCTATGCTGGAAATAATGAAGAACATGGGGTTTAATGACAAATGGATTGGATGGATTAAATGCATTTTCAGCTCGGGGAAGTCTTCGATTCTCCTCAACGGAATACCTGGCAAGCAATTTATTTGCAAATGCGGTGTGCGCCAGGGGACCCTTGTCCCCATTAATCTTTGTCTTGGCCGCAAACCTCCTCCAAGCGTCTATTAATGATGCTTTTCCGACAAGGGATGATAAACTTTCCGTTCCCCATACCAGACAAAAAGGACTATCCGGTGATCCAATACGCGGACGATACCATTTTAATCATGCCAGCATGCCCCATGCAAGCAAACATCATCAAAAATATCTTACTAGACTAGGCTGCCTCCATCGGCCTCAAAATCAATTTCCACAAATCAACAATGATCCCTATTAACTGTGCCAATGATCTCACTGAGCAACTGGCTAATATTTTTGGCTGCACAAACGGATCCATGTCATTCACTTACCTCGTACTTCCCCTGGGGATGACCAAACCTATAGTTCAAGATCTCATGCCTCTTGTGTGTAGAGTCGAAAGGAAAATAATTGCTACCCAATCCATAATGTCATATGGTGCTAAACTATCATTGGTAAACTTGGTTATCACGTCTCTCATCAGTTTTGCCCTCTGCACCTTCAGAATACCACCAAAAATTCTGGACCTTCTTGATAAGCTCAGAAGGAAATGCTTGTGGATGTGGGCCAAGAGGACTGAACAAGGGGACAAAATAAACTCCCTGGCGCCATGGGACTTAATTTGCATACCCAAAAGAAGTGGAGGTATGGGAATCATTAACCTCCGTGTGTAGAGCGATGCTCTTCTACTAAAATATCCCCACAAGTTTTATAACAAACTAGAGCTACCCTCGGTTGAACTCATTTGGTCCACTTATTATAACAACAAAATCCCACACGCCACTGATTCATGTGGATCATTCTGGTGGCCCGATATACTAAAACTAACTCCTTTCTTTCGAGGCATCAAAAAAGCTTTGGTCAATAAGGGTGATATCTTACTTATGTGGAAAGATCTTTGGCTCGAGGAAACACTCATGGAATCACACCCCATCGCCTTTTCGTTTGCATTGAATGAAGACATTTCAGTCAAGAATTTCTTGGGGATCACGTCACTCGATGAGGCGTTCCAACTACCCCTGTCCACACAAGCCCATGCAGAAGTATGAATCATGCAAGAACCGGTTAGTCATTTTGGGTAGAAGGACTCCTCTGATATTAATGATGAGTGGATTTATACATGGGGTAACAAACCTTACTCCTCTGGGAGATATTACAAATTCTACTACAGGCCGATGTGTCGGCCCATATAACTTATCACTGGCTATGGAAATCGAAGACAACACTAAAAATTAAATTCTTTAGATGGCTTCTGCTAGCGGACAGACTCAACACAAGAAACATGCTCAAGCGGCGATACTATAATATAGCCATTCAATGTGTCCTTTGTGATCAACCCTTTGAAGAAGACATCAAACACATGATCTTTCACTGCCAATCTAGTAAACTTTGCTGGAACCAGGTTGGAATCACTTGGAATGATCAGGATTCCCACTTATCCATGATTGAAGCCGCAAAAATGAGGTGGGCAAGACCACTATTCATTACAATATTTTTGCGAGCATCCTGGAGCCTTTGTAAAGAGAGGAATAATAAATCAGAGGGGTACCACCTTCGACTTGCTCCTAGACTAACCGATTCAAGACAGATCTTAAAGTGTTGCAATATAGAGTTAAAGAGAAGATCAGGGATTTCCTTCTCTCCTTTGTAAACACATTACGCTCTTTGTAAAACCACCCCCAAAGTTACTTTCTCCTTAGGTAGTAGTTCTCCTAGTTAACACCACAACCCCACCCCCCACCCCACGCTTGGGGAGGGGGAAATGAAAATGTAATGGATACAATGTGTGTTGTTTGAGGTAATATATCAACAGTGGCTCCCACTGTCTCAGGTTTCAAAAAAAAAAGTATAAGGAATAAATTCCGCATATTTGCGAGGTGGCGGTTGACCGCGGAAACAGAGATAAATTTTCTCTTAAATCCCACAAAATGGAGATATGTTCTGATAAACCTGAAACTAGGCATGGTGTCATGATATGCCGTCATTACGCCATAGTAAAATTATCAGCCAGGTTGAGGAAGTTTTTTCATGCCACGTGCTTACAAGACGGTGCATCATAGAGGAAGACTCGTAGTTACGAAAGGGGACGACTCAAGTCTGAGGGTGGACCGACGATCCCTTCCTCGGACGGCCTAGAAACTTTTTTCACTCGTCACAGACCATTTTAAGTTGTATGCCATTTTTAGGGTTCATTTGATATTTCAGGACATTATGTGCATTTCAATGTATTTTTTGGCCCGCTCGCGTGCTTTTCAATTTTTTTGGTTGTTTTTGAGACATTTTGGCCTTTTGCCGCATTTTTGAAAAATGATAGAAGAGATTAAAAAAAAAGGGTCATGCCATACCGGCCATGGACCTCACCTCGTCGGACGAGCACAACACACAGCATGCCACGGGCTAGGCACAGACACATTTAGTCGTGTGCCGGCCCACAAAAACGGCACGTATGGTCAACTATAGACGTGATAACTTACCTAAGAATACAGTGGTAATTTTGCCCAGGGGAAAAGTTGCTGAAATAAACCCCGATATTTTCAGTGTAAGTAGTATGATAATATACAAATCGCAGACCTGATAACTTATATACAAACACCACGATAACTTTAACTAGAAAAAACTTGTTGAAAGACGTACCCTTGATAATATCTATAGTACCATAGTAATTTACGCACCATAGACATGCATGATAATTTACATACAAATATCATGGTAATTTTGACCCAGTGAAAAAACTAGTTGAAACATACCCGATAACTTCAATGTAAACACCATGTTAACTTCACACATACATACACACAAAGTCATTGAAATATAACAACATGCGATATAGTTTCTAAGGTTTTATCACGACGTTTTTTTATATCAAAATGGAGTTTTAATCATGCCAATGATCTACAAAATATTTTTAATATTTAAATATAAATGAAATCTTTGCTAATATCAGCAATATCGTCTTATATGCATGCATGCGATGGACCAGTGTGCATGTGTGAGCAATGGGCAGCCCGAGGCGTTCGTCTCTACTCCCTCCGTTCCTAAATATTTGTCTTTCTAGACATTTCATATGGTTACAACATACGGATGTATGTAGACATATTTTAGAGTGTAGATTCGCTCATTTTGCTTCGTATATAGTCACTTGTTGAAATATCTAGAAAGACAAATATTTCGGAACGGAGGGAGTAGTACTAAAAATGCATATGTTCGGTATTTAGGCTTAAAACATAATGGTTGATAGTTAGTGCAGTCCTTTTCTTTCTTTTCCTTTTTTTCTACGGGGAAGTGCAGTCCTTTTCTAGAGTATATATACACGTTTTTTCTTCTTCTCAATATATAGACACATTTTACTTTAAAGTACATACAGACAAAAATAAGTGAACAAATACACTAAAACATACAAAGTCTGGATATATACATACCGAGAAAGTACGGTTATACTCCCTCCGTTCCTAAATGTAAGTCTTTTTAAACATTCCAAATGGAATACAACATACGGATGCATGTAGACATATTTTAGAATGTAGATTCACTCATTTTGCTTCGTATGTAGTCATTTGGTGAAATCTTTAGAAAGACTTATATTTAGAAACGGGGGTAGTATATCTGATTTCCATAGGCTCCCTAGATCGACAAAAGCAAGTAACAAATTTGTAAGGTACGATCCGAACTTTTATGAGCCAGATTTTGTCTTGAGTTCCAAAGTTCCTATACGGCAATACATCACCTGACAGGAAAGAAACCTCAAAAGAGGAGAGGACACCCATAGTTGTCGCGGCATTGCGCGAGTATAACACAGTTTCTTCTGTCAGTTTTTAACAGAGAGAGAATCAGAAATCCTGTTTTTTACGCCTAGTGAACAGTTTGTTTCCGTTCAAGGTAAAAAGCTTACAGTTCAGTAATTAGTCACCCATATTGATAGTACTCCCTCCGTTTCAAAATATAAGTCTTTCTAGAGATTTCAACAAGTGACTACATACGGAGCAAAATGAGTAAATCTACACTCTAAAATATGTCTACATACATCCGTATGTTGTAGTCCATTTGAAATGTCTAAAAAGACTTATATTTAGGAACGAAGGGAGTAGCATTTTTTCGGACCTGCTTTCCAATTTTAGCATTAGAACTTCAGTAACCACCGTAGAAATCAAAGATGCAAGGAGTGAAAGAAAAAGGAAAAGAAAAACAAGGGGCGGATTCATCGAATCTTGGCAGCATCACAAAAGCGTCCGCGTTCAGAAATAGAAATGAACATCCCAGAATATGTTAATCACATCCATGATGCTCCCAATAATGGCGTTGTTTGCATCATCCATCCATCACACGAGGAGGAAAAAAAAAGCCTAAACCAGGAGGCCTCGCAGCAAAGCAAAGCCGGCCATTGGCGAATCCTCCCGGGCCCACCCCCAGCCCCCCTCCGCCGCCGTGGATCGTAGATCCGACGGCACCAGCGGCGCTGACGCGGGCGGCGGGGCCCACGCTGACTGGACGACGCTGCATCCCGAGGGGATAAACTCCCGCCGCGCACGGAACCCTCCCAACCGACACCCGCCACGTGTCCCCGCGGCGAGGGCAGGAGAGCTCCCCGGTCGCAGACGCGAGGCCCCGGAGCCGCGCGGGCCGGCTATAAATACGGCGCGCGCACCCGCTAATTCCCGCATCTCCTCCTCTCTCTCTCTCAACACGAGCATCATTCACTCTCTCCTTCTTCAACCTCATCCACCCCCGAAACCCGCTCGCCCCGCGTCGTCCGTCGCCGCATCCACCATGTGTGGGATTTTGGCCGTCCTCGGCTGCGCCGACTGGTCGCAGGCCAAGAGGGCTCGCGTCCTCTCCTGCTCCCGCAGGCAAGCACCTGCCCCTACACTATCCATGTCCATGCATCATACCTCCCCCCCTTCAAATCCCTAGCCACCGGCTCTAATGCATCATGTCTCGTCGGCATGATCTTGAGGTTCTTGCGTGGATCGTGAAACAAAATGTCGTTGATATATGTGTACATACATACCTTGCCAATTGTTCTTCAATCAAATTGCCGGAAAGAACTAGAGCAGGATCGTCCAAGAGTTTTTTTTTTTTGTTTTCGAGTTCTTGTTTCTGTTTTGTCCTTGGTAGGCCCTTTCTCGTCGTTTTGTTGCATATGATATGAGCCCAGAAAGAATCGAACAGTAAGGGCAGATCTGAAAAACAACACCGGAATCTTCCTCTTCGTTAAGCCCCCTGCGCTTGCTGTTATTTGATGATTTCTCTGTTATGTGATGGATTTTGACGTGCTGGACTCGGTATAATGATGATGATGATGCAGGCTGAAGCACCGCGGGCCGGACTGGTCCGGGCTGTTCCAGTGCGAGGGCAACTTCCTGGCGCAGCAGCGGCTCGCCGTCGTCTCCCCGCTCTCCGGCGACCAGCCCCTCTACAACGAGGACCGGACGGTCGTCGTCGTGGTAAGCATATATGTGTGCCGTTGCCCGTACGCGTCGTCTGCTTGCCACGTCGTGCGAGTAGGCTCTTCTCTTCTCCATCGCCTATCGTTTTCCAACTGTTCGTTCTTGTTGTTGATGAAAAGGCCAATGGAGAGATCTACAACCACCAAAAGATCCGGAAGCAGTTCGCCACCAAGCACACCTTCACCACCGGCAGCGACTGCGAGGTCATCATCCCTCTGGTAAGCGACATCGTTTCGGTTTCGAGCTGCCGAATTTAGCCTCGCAATTGCAATGAAATGAGGAAAACTCAATACTGACGCCTGCTCCTCCCCCTGCTGCTGTCTCAAGTATGAGGAGTACGGCGAGAACTTCGTCAACATGCTGGACGGCGTCTTCTCCTTCGTGCTGTACGACACCCGCAACAAGACGTACATGGCCGCCCGCGACGCCGTCGGCGTCAACCCCCTCTACATCGGCCGGGGCAGCGACGGTACGCATGTCAACTGCCAAACCGCTCAATGTCTGTCACCGCAAATTCTTGCGACTTATTTGGGCGCTGTGCTCTCGTAGGCTCCGTCTGGATTGCGTCCGAGATGAAGGCGCTCCACGAGGACTGCCCAAAGTTCGAGCTCTTCCCTCCGGGGAACCTGTACTCCAGCGCCGCCGGCGGGTTCCGGCGGTGGTACAACCCGGAGTGGTTCGCCGAGCACGTCCCGGCGACGACGTACCAGCCCCTCGTCCTCAGGGAGGCATTCGAGAAGGTGCATAGCATACTACGCTGACCGTAGCACCACGTGATACTTGCTTCTGTGTAGGGTAGGTAACGTGATGGTGACTGACAGTGGAATCGCCCATGTGTGTTGTTTTGTTTTGTATAGGCCGTCATCAAGAGGCTCATGACTGACGTGCCCTTCGGCGTTCTCCTCTCCGGCGGCCTCGACTCCTCCCTCGTCGCCTCGGTGACCAAGCGCCATCTCATCGAGACTGAAGCCGCCAAGAAGTTTGGAACTGAGCTCCATTCTTTTGTCGTCGGCCTAGAGGTTTATTTTTCTTCACATGTTTTTTTTCCCTACTGTTTCTTCTTCTTCTTCAAGAAGCATGGGAATCTCATGTTTCTAACATGTTGCTGCGCATTGTAGGGCTCACCTGATCTCAAGGCCGCGAGAGAGGTAGCTGACTATCTTGGAACCATCCATCATGAGTTCCACTTCACCGTCCAGGTAAAGAAAAGCAAATAAAACCTCAAGCCTCAGGACATCTTGATGCTGCTTGATGCTTGGCATAAAAAAATTGAGATTAAAACCCAACAAAACACTCACACTGACAACCCCACAAATTTGAGATTAAAACCTCAAGCCTTAAGACATCTTGGCATAATAAATGAACAAGACTGCTCACTACAGACAGCAGGCGATCAGAGATTCAGAGGTACTGATGAATCATTTTGTCCTGTTTAGGATGGTATTGACGCCATCGAGGAGGTGATCTACCACAACGAGACGTACGACGTGACGACGATACGTGCGAGCACGCCGATGTTCCTGATGGCGCGCAAGATCAAGGCGCTCGGGGTCAAGATGGTGCTGTCCGGGGAAGGCTCCGACGAGCTCCTTGGCGGCTACCTCTACTTCCACTTCGCCCCAAACAAGGAGGAGTTCCACAAGGAGACATGCCGCAAGGTGCTAACTGAAACTGGAACTACATACTTACTAGCTAATTAATAATACTGCACAAGCAACATGCCAAGAAGCACTCGTCAGAATCTCTCGGGTTTGACGCGAAACTGTTGTGAAACCCGCAGGTGAAGGCGCTCCATCAGTATGACTGCCTGCGCGCCAACAAGGCCACGTCCGCTTGGGGGTTGGAGGTCCGCGTGCCGTTCCTCGACAAGGAGTTCATCGACGTCGCCATGAGCATGGACCCCGAGTGGAAACTGGTACAATCTCACTTATCTCTGCCATAAAGTTCAGGTTTGTTATATTTTTGGCTCTGAATTTTCTGACGTTTTCTTCGTTGTTGCTGCGACGCAGTACGACGCCGATCTGGGCCGCATCGAGAAGTGGGTGTTGAGGAAGGCGTTCGATGACGAGAAGGAGCCTTACCTGCCGAAGGTACAGACACCCGCCTTGTTTGAGTTTTTCAGAAGATCAGATATCCAGCGTGGCATGCACAGGGGGGGCGCGTTCTGAACTAATGCTTTGTGCAACTGCAATGTTCCTGTTCCCCTCCACAGCATATCTTGTACAGGCAGAAGGAGCAGTTCAGCGACGGCGTCGGCTACAACTGGATCGACGGCCTCAAGGCTTTTACTGAGCAGCAGGTGACTGACGAGATGATGAAGAACGCCGCAGAGGAGTACCCCTACAACACGCCCATCAACAAGGAGGCCTACTACTACCGAATGATCTTCGAGAGGCTCTACCCTCAGGTGATTGATTAATACTAATTCAGAGAGATATCAAGCAGTTTAACTGACGGATTCTATACCCATTGGAAGTATTTGCTTACTGACGTGCAAGGCATAAAATCTGAACTGATGCAGGAGTCGGCGAGGGAGACGGTGCCGTGGGGTCCGAGCATCGCGTGCAGCACGCCGGCGGCCATCGAGTGGGTGGCGCAGTGGAAGGCCTCCAACGACCCCTCCGGCCGGCTCATCGCCTCCCACAACGATGCCGCCCCAGCTCACGCCCACGCCAACGGCAACGGGGCGGTGGCCAACGGGAAGGCCAACGGGAACGGCACGGCGAACGGGAACGCCAACGGGACTCTGGTCCCGTGCTAACCGTCGCCTCGCCGCTCGGGCTAGCCGGTTCGGCCATGGTGTGTAGTAGGAGCGTGTCGGACTGATGGGCCATATGCCATTGGCGCCGCGGCCGGTGCTGTTGTTGTGTACTCCTACTTGTTGTACGTTTCTTCAGTGTTGTTGTGTGTGCGTGTGCGTGGGAGTGGGATGGAGCTCGCAGTCCGAGCATGTGGCGGGGGTGATGGATCGCCTGTACAACAAGACCGTGAATCAATTGAACTAGTAGTATGGTGTATTGATCGATCAGCCTTTATTTCCTCAAATGTCCCCCGTTCTTTTCTTGTTGTAGCACTAGCACCTGAGACTACCCATAGTGGGAGTAACATAGGTAGTAACATCACACATATCTAGATAAAAAAGATGATGTGGCAAGCAATAAATGAAGAAAGAGAGGCATGTGGTAACATAGCTAGTTACTACTAGTATGAGTAACATCACACATATCAAGGTAAGATGAGTCTATGGCCTAATAAATGAAGTCTTCCATGTTACCACACATATGTTACTCCCCACTATAGAGGTAGTAACATAGAGTAATAACATGGGCATGTTACTACTCTATGTCACTCTAATGTGATGCCGCCTTCACTGCCCCATTCCTCGGTTGTGAAACCTTATTTATTTATTTTTGTGATAACTGGAACCAGCTTCGTTTCACATTCGCCAAACTAAGGCCTCATTTGGTTTGGAGAAGTTTTGTAGGAATTCTGTAAGATAAGATTTTAATAGAAATACCTCCTTTAGAATCCTATTTCTATGGTGAAATTCTTTCTATCCTTGATATTTTATAGGAAAATAAACATTAACCTACATTAATTGGAATCAAATGACATTCTTTTCCCATTCATATTCATAGGAGTTTGAGATACATGACATCTCATTTCACATGACTTTTCTATTCTTATAATTTTTCTACATTACGAACCAAAGAAGGCCAAAATGCATCGGACACTCGTCAAAAATTCAGAATTGGATTTGGGCCTTCAAGTGCCTCATGTGCGGGTTTTATTATAATTGTGCCACATGTGCATACAAGGAGTGCTCCTGTCCGGCGCCTTGTTTGCAAATAACTAACACCTGCGTCACTATAAGGTGGGCCACGACCCAGCACTCCTGCTTGGGTCGCTAGCTCTAGTCGCCTACTTTTAGATATTTTCGCTACGCTAGCTCAGAATTTTGGTCGAGTTAGCCTTAAAGGATCATATGGATTTTCAGCTGAATTCTATAAAAAATGTTGGTATATTATTAAAGATGATCTTATGCCTATGTTTCATGATTTTTTTGACGGTCATTTGGAGTTATTTCATCTTAACTTTGGTACTATTACGTTGCTATCTAAGAAAGACGAGGCAGTTCGGATCGAACAATTCCGCCCCATTTGTCTGTTGAATGTGAGTTTCAAGATTTTCACAAAGGTTGAAACCAATAGATTGACACAAAGCGCTCATTCGCTGATCCAACCAAGCCAGACAACGTTTATGCCGGGACGACATATACTGGAAGGGGTGGTAGTTCTACATGAGACGCTTCATGAAATACACTCGAAGAAACTAGATGGGGTTATTTTCAAAGTGGATTTTGAGAAAGCATATGATAAAGTAAAGTGGCCTTTCCTTCAACAGGCAATGCGCATGAAGGGTTTTAGTGACACTTGGAGGAACCAAATAGATACCCAAGTTCAGAAAGTTAGTGTTGGAATCAAGGTGAACGATGACATCGATCACTATTTCCAGACACATAAGGGGTTGCGACAAGGGGATTCAATGTCTCCTCTCCTGTTCAATATTGTGGCAGATATGTTGGCCGTCATTATTGGCAGGGCTAAGCAGCATGGCCGTGTAGAGGGTCTAGTTCCTCATCTAGTCGATGGAGGGGTATCTATTCTATAATATGCTGATGACACTATCCTTTTCATGGAACATGACATGACGAAGGCACGTAATATGAAACTTATCTTATGTCTCTTTGAACAATTGTTTGGATTAAAAATTAATTTTCATAAGAGTGAGGTGTTCTGCTTTGGGAATGCCAAAGACGAGGAACACAAATACAGACAACTGTTCGGATGTGAATCAGGTGCTTTACCATTCAGTTACTTGGGTATTCCGATCCATCACCGTAAACTTACCAATAAAGAATGGAAGTTTATTGAAGAACGAATTGAAAAAAAACCGTAGCTGCTGGAAGGGAAAGCTTATGTCATATGGAGGTCGGCTAGTCCTGATTAATTCAGTTTTGACTAGTATGCCGATGTTTCTACTTTCGTTCTTCGAAATTCCGAAAGGAGTTCGCAAGCGACTTGATTTCTTTCGATCCCGCTTCTTTTGGCAGTCTGATGAGGCCAAGAGGAAATACCGCCTCGCGCGATGGGATATCCTTTGCCGACCTAAAGACCAAGGGGGTCTCGGTATTGAGAACTTAGAAATCAAGAACAAATGTCTTATGAGCAAATGGCTATACAGATTAGAGACTGAGCCGGAGGGCATGTGGTCTCAACTTTGCGAAATAAGTATCTACACTCGAAAACTCTAGCTTAGGTTACTATGAGACCGACTGACTCGCCGTTCTGGAAGGGACTGATGCGAGTGAAGGACCTGTTGTTTCGTAGGGTCAAATTCTTGGTTGACGATGGAATGTTAACAAGATTTTGGGAAGATACGTGGTTAGGAGAGACGTCCCTGGCCATCGAATATCCTATACTCTATAATATTGTGCAACGTAAGGAAGATTACGTAGGCACCGTCCTTCAAACAACTCCTTTGAACATCCAGTTCAGACGTGTGTTAGTCGGTGAGAGATGGACCACCTAGATGCATTTGGTTCGGAGACTAATAGAAGTTCAACTCTCCGACCAAACGGATTCAATACAATGGAAGTTAACTACGACTGGGATGTTTACGGTGAAATCTTTCTATATGGATCTGATTAACACGGCCCCCCTCTCTAGATCGTTATACATTTGGAAAATTAAGATTCCTTTGCGTATTAAAATCTTCATGTGGTTTGTCCACAAGCAAGTGATACTCACAAAGGATATCTTAATTAAGAGACGATAGGTAGGCTCTTCGCGGTGCTGTTTTTGTGATCATGATGAAACGATACAACACTTATTTCTTGAATGCCCACTTGCTAAGTTACTTTGGAGAACGATTCATATAGCTTTCAATATTAATCCTCCAAGTGATATTGAGTCTTTGTTTGGGACGTGGTTAGCTGGGGTTTCACAGATTACTGCAGCTCGTATTCGGATTGGAATATGCGCGTTATTATGGGCTATATGGAACTGCATGAGTGATATGATTTTTAACAGACAACACACCTTATCTTTTTTGCAGGTTATTTTCAGGGCTACAGCCTGGATCCGTACGTGGTCCTTACTCACCCCTATGGACTCCAGGGAGCCTTTGGTTACTGGGTGCAACCAATGAAAGATGGTAGCTCGGGCTATATTCAACCGGTTCGGATGACGCTCGCATAATAGGATAGGAGACTAGGGAGCTTATCCTTTTTATGTCCATCGTGCCAGGTATCATGGCTCGCATGTAATTTTCCCTTTTGTGTGACTTTGTTTCGGCTCAGTTTGCTGACTTGTAAGACCATTTGGACGACTTTGGTTTGTTAATAAGATGGCCGCATGCATCATCATGATGCAGAGGCTGGGGACATACCTCGATTTCAATAAAAAAAAGGCTTAAAGGACCAGCAGCTGCTGGCTAGAAAACCAAAACAACTGCTAGAAAAAAGCGAGATATTGTTTTGTGAAATAAAAATCATGATTTAAAAAAGTTTATTAATTCCAAGAAAAGCACGAACTTGAAAGAGTTCGGAATTACAAAAAAGTTCATGAATTTGTAAAAGTTCACAAAAATGAAAACAAATTCACTAATTCAAAAAAATCCAAATTTGAAAAGTGTTTCCGAATAGGAAAAAAAGAAAAAGGACGATAAAAACACCTACTGAAGTACTAAAAAGGAGAAAAGAACAAAAACACATGTAAAATATACTCCCTTCATCTTATAATATAAGAGCGTTTTTTACACTACACTAGTGTCAAAAACGCTCTTATAATATGAGATGGAGGGAGTAATAATAGAGAAAGAAAAAAAGGATCCAGAGCTTTCACAAGCTTCAAAACCGGAACCAAACGTTCGCCTGGATAATGCTAAATGGGTCGGCCACAGAAATCCATCAAGAGGGAGCATGTGCGCTGCGTTATTAATAGCCTATATGTTGCAAATAGGAACTAACATCCAGTAGCAGAAGAACGGGAGCCATTCCCAACAAAATATTTATAGATTTTGTGTGTGACTGAAATTAGTTTCATTTCACATTTGCCAAACTAAATGCATCGGACACACGTCAGACATTCAGAATAGCATTTGGGCTTGCAAGTGCCCCATGTGTATTTTTTTAAAATCGCGCCTCATGTGCAGACAAGAAGTGCTCCTATTCCGCGTCTTGGGTGCCAATTTCTGACAACAGCGCCCGCGTATCTATAAGGTGGGCCACGACCCAGCTCACTCTGTTTTTTGGGTCCATGCACTCAGTTTTTATGGTCGTGTAAGCCTTGAAGAACCAAAAAAACTCCTTGAAAAAAACTGTTACCGGTTTCTTAAAAAACAAGATTTTTTTAAATTAGGAAAAAAATTCAAAAAGTTCACGAATTTGAAAAACCATTCGTGAAATTGGAAAAAGCTCAAAATTTTGAGAAAAGAATCATGAATCTGTAAAAGTTCACGACTTTGGAAAAATAGTTCACTAATTTAAAATAATAATAATGGTAAAAAAGTAAATAAATGAGAAACCGGACAAAAGAACAAAAACCATTTAAAACATAATAGAAAGGACAAGAAGGTTCCAGAAGCTTCCCAAGTCAAGCCTTTAAGCTTCTGCAAGCTTCCCAAAATCGAAACAGAAACTTACGACACATTTGGTTCGGAGCGAACATCACGGCTTCCGATTCCAGCGCTTTCCGAAACGGTACCCTGCGTTTGGTACGCACACTACGTATTAGCTAGCAGCTCTTTTGATATGTGGCTTTGTAAAACCGAAAACGACCGGACCGGAGCTGATTAGGAAACCAGTGGTTGGACGCTCAACCAAACAAAGCATGTATTCGATGAGAAAACATTGGAAACCGCTGCTTCTCGTTACCTGAACGAATACGTTACCGGAGAGCGAACCAAACGCATCGTTAGCTCTAATAACGGCTAAATGGGCCTACTCAAAAAAAACAACCGTCTGGGAACATGTGCGCTAATAACCTATACGTGGCGATATATCTCAAAAATAAAAACCTACAAGTGGTGATATAGACGCCAAAAAGGAACTGGCATCCAGAAGAAAGGGAGGGATTCCTAGCAAAATATTTAGGGTTTTCTGGTTTTGTTTTATAATCTTTCATGGATTTAAATCCTTTCTGTTTCTTCAGCATTTTTTCCTTTTACCACTTTTTCTTTTATTACTTTTTTTTCTTTTCATTTGTTTTTTATATGTTATTTTAATGTTTCTGTTTTCTATTTAATTAATTGAAGATTTTTGTAAAGCGAGTAAAAATATATTATTATTTCCATTTTTCTTGTAAATTCATTTTTACTACTTCTTTTCATTTTTGGTTCCTTTTGGAAACATGTATTATAATATGTGCAAAGTGTTTCTATAGGAGTCACTTATTTAAAAAATGAACATCATTTTAAAAAGGTCATTGTGTTCAAATAAATGTGCATATTGTATTAATAAATTCATCGTGTATGCAAAACTTTCAACACGTATTTAAAAATTGTCATCTCATATGTACAAAACAGTTGTTGCAAACTAATTCTGCAACAAGACCTGTGTTGCGGAACAAATTCTGCAATAAGACCTATGTTGCAATGGGGGAGACGCGCTCAACCACTAGATGCGGCAGATCTGACGGCTCGCGACTCGGCTGGTCATTTAAAAAGAACATACGGTGGACGCGTAGCACTATAGGATCAAAAGTATGTCAAGAGGGGGGTGATTAAACTACTTGACCAAATGAAAATCTATTTTCCCCAATTTTAGTTGTAGGCAGATTTTAGCAAATAACACAAGTCAAGCAATCTACCAACACATGCAATTCTAAGAATATAGTAGCGGAAAGTAAACCATTGCATATGAAGGTAAAGTGAAGGGTTTGGAGAAGCCAAACACAACGGAGAACGGATTTTTGGCGTGATTCCGATAGATGGTGCTATTGTACGTCCACGTTGATGGAGACTTCAACACGCGAAGGGTAACGACTGCGAGTCCACGGAGGGCTCCATCCACGAAGGTTCCATGAAGAAGCAACCTTGTCTATCCCACCATGGCCATCCTCCACGAAGGACTTAACTCACTCGGGTAGATCTGCACGAAGTAGGCAATCCCCTTGCCACTACAAACTTCTTGGTTCAACTCCACATCACGATGGAGGCTTCTAAGCGACACCTAACCAATCTAGTAGACACAACTCTCCAAAAGGTAACAGACAGTGTGTTGATGATGAACTCCTTACTCTTGTGCCTCAAATGATAGTCTCCCCAACACTCAACTCTTTTTTTTGAGGAAATGACAGTAGGAGAGGCTCCTACTGTATTTGTATATGAATATACAGGGGTGTTACAATTGTGTTACATATGGCATTGCAACTACATGTTCACTTCATCCCCTGATCCCCTCACCTCAAGAAAGAGGGGGAGGGGGGGTGAGGTGCCAGGCAAGTAAAATGTGGTATCTGCTCAAAGGTCAGCCAAGCTGATGTGTAGAGAGCTAGAATAGAGAGTTACAATAGGCGATTACAGAGGCCTTTTGAGAGTCTTTTACTCTGTGCTGGAGTAGGCTAAAGTCCTCCTTAAAACGTGTTAACCAGGACGTTGTACTGGGGTTGATTCTTCTGAAATGTTTGTTGTTGCGTTCTTTCCATAGACTCCACGCTGCTATTAGGAAGATTTCCATGAAGAGGGGTCTCGAGTCTCCCCTATTGGTCTGGTCAACTAAATTTAGTCTGGAGTCTGACGTGGGCCAATGAATATCAACTTTTTCCCAGCACGCCTTGCTGAATGGGCACGTGAAAATCATGTGGTTAACCATTTCTTCGGTGTTTTGTCCGCAAAGAAGGCAATCAAGAACATCTCCAATGTCATAGTGTCTTCGCTTGAGCATGTTTCTTGTATTAAGCTGATCAATTAGCAAGAGCCATCCGAATACTTTTATTCTCATTGTGCATTTGGATCGCCATAAGAGTTGGAAGGTTGGATGCCTTGGGGTGTGTCTGAAGCAGAATTTATAATAATCAGCAGCTTTAAAGTCAGCTGCTCCCCAGGTGTAATACCAAACATCAGTGGATGAAGTGGAGGGGCTCAGGTAAGTGGACAGGTGCTGCAGGTGTTGGACCTCCTCGAGTGCTTCTGGGGATAGAGGTAAGTGGAACGTATCATGTAGTGTCGTGCTCTCCAAGAAACTTTTGATGGATATGTCTTCATCTCTGGCAAAGGAGAAGGCTCGAGGGTGTGATGTTTCCAGTAAGTCTGGTAGCCATAGATCTTTCCACAAGAGAGCAGATGTTCCATCGACCACTTGAATGCAAGAAATCCCACGATAGAGAGGTGTAAGTTTAAGTATATCACGCCACCAGAATGACCCCATTAGGTCAAGGGCATGTGGGATTTTGCCTTGATAGTAAGTGTCCCAAATGAGGTGTACCCATGGTACATCGAGCTTGTTGTAGAATTTATGCAGGAACTTCATGAGTAGGGCTTCGTTTTGTAGTTTGATATTGAGGACCCCCAAGCCTCCGTGCTTCTTTGGCTTGCAAACTAAGTCCCATGCAGCCAAGGAGTTGCATTTCTCACCATGTTCTGTCATCTTGTTCCAAAGACATTTGCGTCTGATTTTATCCAGCATTTCAAGAATTTGGGAGTTGATTTTGATTGTGCACATGGCATATATGAGGACTGAGGTGACAGTTGCACTCAGCCATGAGAGCCTCCCACCGTATGACATCATGGAGATAGTAGCAGTGAGTCTTCGCTCAGCTTTACATACTAGGGGCATTAGGTCTTGTACTGTGGGTTTCGTCGTGCCCATGGGTAGTCCAAGGTACGTAAAAGGCATGGTGCCAATCGAACAGCCAAAGATAGCCGCAAGTTCCATTGTGGAGCTGTCATCAAGATTAATAGGGATGAGGGTGGACTTGTTAAAATTGATCTTGAGACCAATGGAAGTTGCATAGTCAGATAGTATGTTTTTGATCGTTGTCGCTTGTGTGGGGCATGCGGGGAGGGCAAGGATCGTGTCGTCCGCATATTGTATAACTGGGTAGTCTGTTTGGCCAGGGCAAGGAAAGGGTAGGTGAATTCGTCCCTGCCTGAATGCTTGGTTGATGGCAGCTTGTAGGAGGTCGGCCGCT
This sequence comes from Secale cereale, assembly GCA_902687465.1. Classification (NCBI taxonomy): domain Eukaryota; kingdom Viridiplantae; phylum Streptophyta; class Magnoliopsida; order Poales; family Poaceae; genus Secale; species Secale cereale. Next base: position 252,272,324 of record LR738715.1, on the reverse strand, counting down.
AGGACGAATAGAAGTGGGGAAAGTGGATCACCTTGGCGTACACCACTCCTACAATGAAACTGTCTGCCTTGCACACCGTTAAGCAGGACCGAGGATCGCCCAGTGGAGAATATGCATTGGATCCAATTAAGCCATTTCTCGTTGAAGCCCATATGGCGCATGATATTGATCATCGGGTCGTGCCCAATTGTGTCGAACGCCTTTGCAAAATCCAGTTTCAGAAGGATGATTTTTTCCTTGGAGGCTTGGCATTGATGAATATACTGAAAGGCCCAAGCCAGGCAGTCTTGGATGGTTCTTCCTTTGAGAAAACCATATTGGTTACGATGAACAAGTGTGAGGATTACCTTTTGTAGGCGATTAGCCAAGAGTTTGGTGATCATTTTCAGGCAGCAGTTGAGGAGAGTTATCGGTCTAAAATCATTGACTGATGTAGGTGCTTGAACTTTAGGGATCAAGGTAATAAGGCCATCATTAATGCTTGTAAGATCAAGATTCCCCTCATGGAATTGGGAACAAAGGGCATATAAGTCGTGCTTGATCACGGGCCAGCAACTTTCGAGGAATGCCCCACTGAATCCATCAGGTTCAGGAGCTCTATCGGCTGGCATTTCTTTAATCACATCATCAATTTCTTTGTGTGAGAAAGGTTCCGTGAGATGGTCCAGGTTGTTGGAGCGCTGTATAAGTGTGGGCAGATCGAATTTCATCTCAGCAGGGGAGGTAGTGCCAAGACATTTTTTATAAGCATTGAAGAGTAGAGCCTCTTTGCTGACATGGTCTTCTACTTGATTGCCCTCCTCATCAGTTAAACAGGCAATGTTATTATGCCGATACCGTCCTGTGGCCACGGCCTGAAAAAATTTCGTGTTTTCATCGCCAAACTTAACCCAACTAACGGTGCATCTTTTTTTCCAATAAAGCTTCTGGTATTGTAGCAGGCGCAGAGTGTGTTTTTTGAGGATGGTCCGGAAGTTGAATTCAGGGGTAGAGAGTGGTCTCTTGTTCTCATGTTCATCCAGATGTGCTAAAAATTTATTGCAGTTGTCGATGGCAATCTTCAGCCGAGAAATGTTTTTACTCCAAGACTTGAGAGCGTGCCTGAGCCTTCTGAGCTTATAACACAGTATGGAAGCAGCATTTGTCAAATGAACTGGCTTGTTCCAAGAGGTTCGTACCACATCCAAGAAACCAGGGTGTAATAACCAAAACGATTCAAATCTGAAGATTTTGCTGCGTGGTATATTGGTTTTGATAGTAACAATGCAAGGGGTATGATCAGATGTAGATTTACCGAGGGGTTTTACCAGTGTGTTGGGGTAAGTTTGAGTCCAGTGTAGTGACGTGAAGAACCAGTCTAACTGGACAAGAAGCGGGTCAACTTGCATGTTACTCCAGGTGTAAGCGCGGCCCTTTACTGGGAGCTCCAAAAGGTTTTGCGTATGAATGATATCGTTAAATATGAACATATCCTGAGCATTACCTCCCGGTTTGTTACGGTTATCCGGTGCACGAATATAATTGAAATCGCCAACCAAAAGCCAGTCTTGTGTCACTGGTATATCCAGATCATAGAGCCAATTAGTGTAAGTTGTACGATCATCTCCGGTACACGGCCCATAGATATTTGCTAACATCCAGGTTTGTTGGGATTGCGTGCTGACAAAGTTGATAACTAGCGCAAAAGGTTCCGAATAGAGAACAGAGCCCGTAAACATCGAGCTCTTCCAAATTGTAATAATGCCACCCGAAGCACCACGCGAAGGTACGAAAGCAAAACGATCAAACTGGCACGGACAGCAAGATTTGATAAACGCTAGGTTGAACGATGTCTTTTTGGTTTCTTGCAAGAAAACGACTGCGCATCCGCTAGAAAGGATCGCATTATGAAGCGCTAGGTGTTTGGGTTCGGCATTAAGCCCACGATTGTTCCAAGAGAGGACATTCCACGATCGCAAAAGAGACCTGAGAAAACTGCTTATAGTTTAAGCAGAGTTGGAGGCTTCATCGACGACGGCTTCAGAGACTTCAGCCTGCTGCATGGCGGGTGTAGGTTCAGCCGGTGTGGGAGCTACAAGGAGGGCTTCTTCAGTCAACTCTTCTGCTGGGATAGCACATTGGTAGATGCCGATGTCTTGCAGTGTTGAAATTGGTGTTGGCGGCGGGATGTCATCAGAGTCCTGCTTGGGCTGAGTTGATGAAGAGGAACCAATGGCAGGTATGATTCTGGGCTTCACTTTAGACATGGGCTTGCGGCTGTCAGATGGCATATGAACTTTAAATCCCTTATACTTAGTAGAGCGAGTGCTGCGACGAACCTCAGTAGTGGAGATGGGCACCATAGGTGTTTTTGCGCGGCGGCCACGGGTTACCACTGGAGGCTGGGTTTCAGAGGTGGCAGTGCAGTTCTCCATCTGAGCAGTGACAGTAAGATCTGAAGAAAAAGGAGCCGAGTCCATCTGGTGGGTATCAGGGTGGGACAAACCATGCTGAATATTACTCACCTCCAGTGAGTCTTGCATCAGGTTGGGGAGGTCATCTTCCTCAGGCTGAGGGGAGCGATTATCATCCTCCACTGGCAGCTCTTGGAGGACCACAGAAGAAGAAGGCGCGCTGTTGAAACCGATGAGGTTGCTGTCAGCGGAGGTTGCCACAGTCACAGAAACTTCAAAGTTGGCTGGCCTGATGCCAAAAGCAGATCTCCAAGGGCCTATAGATGCAAGTGCTAGTCGGAGAGCATCAAATATAACAGTGTTCAGTTGCTGTCTGGGTACTGGGTTGTCAATCAGTAAAGAAAGCAGGTCCGAGCCCTGAGAAGACAGCCACTGTATCCCGCGATCATGCAGAACAACTGAGATAGTAAGCGCTTCATTTGGCATTGGGTGGTCCGAAGTTGGAGGGTCTAGCTGGGGCACAATGATCATTGTGGAACTGTCTGAGCTAGCTCCATCTTCAGAAACAGAGAAGGAGTCATTCCAGGCCTGTGTGGGGCTGTCCATGAGATTGTTGTCAGGTACTAATCCATCTTGGAAAGTCAGGCCCTGGGATGCAAGCCATGCCTAATAGTTGACCAGGTGCGGAGGTAGCGGAGGTAGCGGCGGAGCTGGCGGCTGCGGCCAGACACCCCAGCCAGCATTGGCATTGTTGTTGGCACCAGGATTGGCGTCAGCGTGAGGGCCAACAGGGGCAGTCTTCTGTACCAGCCAGTTATGGACTTGTTGTTGGTAGAGCTGCTCGGCGGTGAGTTCTGGGCCAAACTGGGGATGGGGATTACCATCCGGTGGCGGCGGCTCTTCTCTAGCAGGCAGCACCTCAGGCAGCAGTCCGTTCCAGTCATTGCTGCGGAGAATCGTAACCTGCACGGTCCAGCAGTCTCTAGCTCCGCCCAGCTGCCAAACAACAAAGCTCTTAGGGATTAAGCGCAGGCGGAGCACTCTTGCTTTGATCAACATGAAGCGTCTGTCTTGGCGGGGGTTATACCAATGTACAAGGGATCCATAGCCACCTAAAGCTTTGGTGATGTAATAATCGGTCTGGTAGTCGTAAGGGAAACCAAAAAACATCAACCAAACCTCAGGCCCAAAAGACGTCGTGCGCCGATTCAGTGCTTCATTATGAGGTACGAAAGTGATGAGCAGATCTTCATCTTCAAGTTCAATGGGGGTGTTGATAGCAGTGTCTCGCATAAAAGAATCCACGAATCCAAAAATCCCAATACCAAGAGGATGGTCGCTGACTTCAGTGGTATAGAGCTGAGAAGCGTTAAGCTGACTTACAATGGCAGTGCGGATGGAAGCCCGGCGATGGAGAGGAACATATTCGCTCGCCTCAACAATTGCCAAGAAATCGTGGTTGAGCGGCGGGATTGGCCCCACTATCATGCCGCTTCGAACCACACGGTCCACCGGCCCCGGCTCAACGGCAAAGCCCGGGGGGAGGAACGGGACAGGGTTGAGGGGGTAGTTGGCCATGGTCGAGGAGGAGGTGAGGAAATGTGTTGGATTCTGGTCAGAGTGCGGTAATGGCGATGGGACAGGGCAGGAGCGCGGCGGTGGTGGCGATGGGACTAGGCAGGAGCGCGGCGGTTGGAGAACCGAGGCGGAAGGTGGAGCGTGAGGGGGGTGGGCTTGAGGGGCAGTAGTGGAAGTCACCGGTGATTTAGGAATCCATTTCCACCTAAGAGCGCGGAGACGCTTGCGGCAGGAATGGGCCGTGTGGCCATAGTATGCACATGCAGTGCATCGGACGCTGGCTCTGGGCCGTGGACGCAGGGCAGCGGAACGTAGCGGGGGGGCAGGAGGCTGAGTTGCCTTGGTGGGGGAGATATGCTCCAAAACCGCATCATTAAATTTGGGGGACTTACCAGTTTTGGGGCAAAATATTGCCTTATGATCAGGTGCGGAGCAATTGATGCAAATCAGTCTGGCATGGCAGTCAAATTTATTATGTCCCCATTGCAGGCAACGTGAGCAAAGAGAGGCCCAATTGGTGGAGAGGTTGATAATGTCCTGCAAGGTGTACTGGGCTTGGGCCAGATCGGCCTTGTGCTTGGCCAGGAGCGAGGGGGGCCAAAAAACATACTCGAGGGCATATTTGAAAGCCGACCGGAGGAAACACCGCGGTAAGGGCGGGTAGGGAATATTCAGCGGGCAATTAAATGCACCCAGTCTGAGGAAATTTGGTAAATGCTTTTCCTCTAAATCAGCCTCCGTCATAAATAGCTCCATTAAAGCGATATGATCAGGTTTCGCCGAGGAAATTGCGCAAGAATATCCCGAATGAGCTTGTTCATGCCTGTGTTCGTGAGGAAAAGGTGGCGAACTTCTAAATGATGAAGAAGAGGCCTCAGTAGTATTTTTGTTGGAGAAATCCATATGCGTTTGAGCCACCGATTTGCACGAGGAGATCATTTCCACTCCTGGAGACTTGCTAAGATTCTCATCAAAAGAAAAGACCCCAATAGGATTAATAGCCATACGTCGGCGCGCCGAAATATCAGAGAGAGGTACATCTGCATGCCAACCCATATTGTGGGATATAATCTTGGGAGAATTCCTTTTATATAGGTGGAAATGGCAAATGAAATCCGGCCAAATGCGATCTCTAAGTCTATAGATAAAATGCCCCACTTTGTTGTTTGCCACAGAAAACCAAAAAGATCGAGGGCTGATCTGGAGTACGTTGAATCCAGTACTCAGGCCACCAATGCAACATTGGAGTGCAATGCCCACAGATTCCACTGTCAAGGGGAAGGAAGCCGAGGAGAAAGAGACCACCAAAAAGAACTCCTTGATGTCACGAGAGGGTGAAAAATGGACCGTAGAACCAAAAATTTATCTCACCTGATCGGCCAAGGCTAAGCCTGGTGCAAAATCCCAGTGGAGGAGGCCTTCCATGGTGGGTTAGACGGCTAGAGATCGCCATTGTTGGTGGGCAGCAGGTGGAGAGGGGAGAGAGGAGAGGAGGAGGGTGGAGGAGGTGGGAGAGCCATGACAGATACCTTAGTCCAACATTGCGTTGGCTGTCAGCTCTTTGCCCATTCTCATGTTGTTACACTCAACTCTTTTTCATAGATATGGATATGGTGGAAGAAGGATTTGAGTGGAAAGCAACTTGGGGAAGGTTAGAGTTCAAGGTTCAAATGGTATGGGTGGAATCTCTTTATCTCAACACATGAGTAGGTGGTTCTCTATCAGAAAATGAATGATGGAAATGTAGGCACGTTCTGATGGTTCTCTCATATATGGAGAAGGGGGTGGAGGGGTATATATAGCCTCCACACAAAATCCAACCATTACACACATTTGACTCATCTCAGTGGGACCGAATAGTGAAACTCGACGGCACCAATCTATTAAAAAATGAGAACATTAGGAATCTACACCAACTCCGCGGCACCAACAAATTTGTCAACTCCAGCAAGCCTGAAATTATCATGAACATGGGGGAAGTAGTCTTCATTTCCATCAATATATTTTCAGTCCACCCACTTCATGTCACTAACAATGGGCTTCTTATCAAGCAAAACAGTTCCATAGAAATCGTGTTGTTCCCTAGTGTGGAAACGATAGTCGCATGCAATTCTCTTCCTAGCAAAATATGGATCAACCTTTCTCCATTCTCCTAGACCACTATCCTTTCTGAGCTTCATGTTCTCAGCAATAAGGTGTGCATTGTCATGATCTGGAATCTTGGGCTTCATGTTCCTAAGCACTGGTGGCTCCTCATCCTCTTGAATATTTGGCACTTGGGCCTTGTTCTTTTCAGCAGCTGAGATGTTCCTGGTTGACCTCTTGGGTGCAGACACTTTGGGTGCTGACTTGGGTTTGGAGGAAGAAGCAGCTGTGTTCATGGCATCTCTCAAGAGTTTTTGTGCCTTAGCTGGAGGTGATGCAGGTTGTTCTTCCTCCTCTTCTTCCTCTGAAGTAGTGTGTTTTTCAAACTCAGCCATGGGATCAACTAGTTTGCACCATCTACCTCTTTTCCTTTCTTTCATGGTAGGCTTTCCAAGCACTGCGGAAGTGCTTTTCCTAGCCCTCTTCTTACCAGCAGGAGCTTCTTCATCACTTGGCTCCTCAAGTGTGAAAGTCATGGTTTCTTGTGGAGCTGAAGATTTTTGAGGTTTTGACATTGGAACTCTCTTCGCATCAGTCTCTTGCCTAGCACTTGGCTTGTTTTTAGAAGTGGCCTCATCTGCTGTAAAATCCTCATCCTCACCGTCTGCGGTTCCCTTCTTTCTTGTATTTGTGGCAACCTTTGGCAAATAAGGAGAACTCCTAGTTCCCTCATGATAGCTCTCACTAGGGCTTGAACCCTCACTGAGATCAATGTCATGTTCAAACTTGTTATGACTGTCACTGGCTTCTGACATCTTGCAAAGCTGACTGATACATTCATTTTGCATCAGGTTTTCCTCCGACTATGAGATTATGCAACTCGGTATTAAATCACGTGGCGATGTGAACTAGATTATTGACTCTAGTGCAAGTGGAGACTGAAGGAAATATGCCCTAGAGCCAATAATAAAGTTGTTATTTTATATTTCCTTATTCATGATAAATGTTTATTATTCATGCTAGAATTGTATTGATCGAAAACCTTGATACATGTGTGAATGCATAGATAAACACTGTGTCCCTAGTGAGCCTTTACTAGACTAGCTCGTTGATCAAAGATGGTTAAGGTTTCCTAACCATGGACATGAGTTGTCATTTGATAATGGGATCACATAATTAGGAGAGTGATGTAATGGACATGACCCACCCGTTAGCATAGCATAATGATCGTTTCAGTTTTACTGCTATTGCTTTCTTCATGTCGAATTCATATTCCTCCGACTATGAGATTATGCAACTCCCGGATACCGAAGGAATACCTTGTGTGCTATCAAACGTCACAACGTAACTGGGTGATTATAAAGATGCTCTACAAGCATCTCTTAAGGTATTTGTTGAGTTGGCATAGATAGAGATTTGGATTTGTCACTCCGAGTATCGGAGAGGTATCTCTGGGCCCTCTTGGTAATACACATCATAAGAAGCCTTGCAAGCAAAGTGACTAATGAGTTAGTTGCGGGATGATGTATTACAGAACGAGTAAAGATACTTGTCAGTAACAAGATTTAACTAGGTATGAAGATACCGACGATCGAATCTCGGGCAAGTAATAAACCGATGACAAAGGGAATAACGTATGTTGTCATTACGGCCCGACCGATTAAGATCTTTGTAGAATATGTAGGAACCAATACAAGCATCCAGGTTCCGCTATTGGTTATTGACCAGAGAAGTGTCTCGGTCATGTCTACATAGTTCTCGAACCCATAGGTTCCGCACGCTTAACGTTTGATGATGATATTGTATTATATAAGTTATGTGATTGATGACAGAATGTTGTTTAGAGTCCCAGATGAGATCACGGACATGACGAGCGGTCTCGAAATGGTCAAGAGGTAAAGATTGACATATAGGACAATAATTTTCGGACACCGGAAGTCTTTCAAGGGGTACCGGGTACATATCGGAGTACCGGTGGGGGTTACCCAGGAGGTTAATGGGCCACATGGGCCAAAGGGGAAGGGGCACACCAGCCCACAAGGGGCTGGCGCCCCCCTCCTAGGCTGCCGGCCAAGTGGGAGAAGGAAAGGGAGGGATTACTCCTCCCCCTTCCTTTCCTCTCCCCTCTCTTCCTTTTCTCTTCCTAATACGAATAGGAATGGGAGAGAGGACCTGATGTCTACTACACAACCTTCTTCTTGTAGACGTTGTTGGGCCTCCAAGTGTAGAGGTTTGTAGGACAGTAGCAAATTTCCCTCAAGTGGATGACCTAAGGTTTATCAATCCGTGGGAGGCGTAGGATGAAGATGGTCTCTCTCAAACAACCCTGCAACCAAATAACAAAGAGTCTCTTGTATCCCCAACACACCCAATACAATGGTAAATTGTATAGGTGCACTAGTTCGGCAAAGAGATGGTGATACAAGTGCGATATGGATGGTAGATATAGGTTTCTGTAATAAGAAATATAAAAAACAGCAAGGTAGCAAGTGGTAAACGTGAGCATAAACGGTATAATGATAGGAAACAAGGCCTAGGGTTCATACTTTCACTAGTGCAAGTTCTCTCAACAAGGATAACATAATTGGATCATATTACTAGCCCTCAACATGCAACAAAGATTCACTCCAAAGTCACTAATAGCGGAGAACAAACAAAGAGATTATGGTAGGGTGCGAAACCACCTCAAAGTTATTCTTTCTGATCGATCTATTCAAGAGTCAGTAGTAACGTTCAATCTATCATAGAGTTCGTACTAGAATAACACCTTAAGATACAAATCAACCAAAACCCTAATGTCACCTAGATACTCCATTGACACCTCAAGTATCCGTGGGCATGATTATACGATATGCATCACACAATCTCGTAAACATCTATTCAACCAACACATAGAACTCCAAAGAGTGCCCCAAAGTTTCTACCGGAAAGTCAAGACGAAAACGTGTGCCAACCCCTATGCATAGATTCCCAAGGTCACGGAACCCGCAAGTTGATCACTGATACGTCCATTTTGCATCATGCTTATATGTTGATATTTATTGCATTATGGGCTGTTATTACATGTTTTGTCACAATAGTGATGTCTTTTCTCTCTTCTTTTACAAGGTTTACATGAAGAGGGAGAATGCCGGCAGCTGGAATTCTGGGCTGGAAAAGGAGCAAACTCTAGAAACCTATTCAGCACAACTCCAAAAGACCCGAAACTCAACAGAACTTCATTTCAGAAAATATAAAAAATATCTGGTGAAAGAAGTCCACGAGGGGGGCCACCGGCTGTCCATGAGGGTGGGGGGCCCTCCCCCCTGCCCAGGGCGTGCCCCCTGTCTCGTGGGCCCAACGAGGGTCCCCCGATTCCCATCTTCTCCTATATGAGGTGTTTTGACCTGGAAAAAAATCGAAAGGAGGCTTTCGGGGCTAGACGCCGCCGTCTTGAGGCGGAAACCAATCTAGGGCTCCGGCAGAGCTGTTCTGCCGGGGATACTTCCCTCCGGGAGGGGGAAATCGTCACCGCCGCCATCACCAACAACTCTCCCATCTTGGGGAGGGCTATCTTCATCAACATCTTCACCAACACCATCTCCTCTCAAACCCTAGTTCATCTCTTGTATCCAATTTTTGTACCCAAACCTCATATTGGTACCTATGGGTTGCTAGTAGTGTTGATTACTCCTTGTAGTTGATGCTAGTTGGTTTATTTGGTGGAAGATCATATGTTCAGATCCATTATGCATATTAATACCCCTCTGATCATGAACAATATTATGTCTTGTGAGTAGTTACTTTTGTTCCTGAGGACATGGGAGAAGTCTTGCTATTAGTAGTCATGTGAATTTGGTCTTCGTTCGATATTTTGTTGAGATGTATGTTGTCTCTCCTCTAGTGGTGTCATGTGAACGTCGACTACATGACACTTCACCATTATTTGGGCCTAGATGAAGGCATTGGGAAGTAATAATTAGATGATGGGTTGCTAGAGTGACAGAAGCTTAAACCCTAGTTTATGCGTTGCTTCGTAAGGGGCTAATTTGGATCTGTATGTTTCAGGCTATGGTTAGGTGTACCTTAATACTTCTTTTGTAGTTGTGGATGCTTGCATTAGAGGTTAATCATAAGTGGGAGGCTTGTCCAGGTAAGGACAGCACCCAAGCACCGGTCCACCCACATACCAAATTATCAAAATACCGAATGCGAATCAAATGATCGTGATGAAAACTAGCTTGACGATAATTCCCATGTGTCCTCGGGAGCGCTTTCCTTTATATAAGAGTTTGTCCAGGCTTGTCCTTTGCTACAAAAAGGATTGGGCCACCTTGCTGCACCTTATTTACTTTTACCTTTTGTTACTTGCTACCAATTACCTGATCACAAAACTATCTGTTACCTATAATTTCAGTGCTTGCAGAAAATACCATACTGAAAACTGCCTATCATTTCCTTCCGCTCCTCGTTGGGTTCGACACTCTTACTTATCGAAAGGACTACGATAGATCCCCTACACTTGTGGGTCATCAAGACTCTTTTCTGGCGCCGTTGCCGGGGAGTGCATCGCCTTTGGTAAGTGGAATTTGGTAAGGAAAAAATTATATAGCGTGCTGAAATTTATATCACTTGTTACTATGGCTCAAAATCCTTTGAGGGGCTTGTTCGGGGTATCTTCACCCCGATCAGAAGAGCAAAGAGTTGCTACTCAACCTACTGCACCTATTGAAAATGTATGCTTTGAGATTGCTTCGGGTATGATAGAGAAACTGCTTGAAAATCCTTTTACAGGAGACGGAACACTGCATCCCGATTTACATCTAATCTATGTGGATGAAGTTTGTGGATTATTTAAGCTTGCAGGTATGCCGGAGGTTGTTATCCAGAAGAAGGTCTTCCCTTTATCTTTGAAGGGAGATGCATTGACATGGTTTAGGCTATGCAATGATATGGGATCATGGAACTATAATCGTCTGAAGTTGGAATTTCATCAGACGTTCTACCCTATGCACCAGGTTCATCATGATCGTAATTATATTTATAATTTCTGGCCTCGCAAACGAGAAAGCATCGCTCAAGCTTGGGGGAGGCTTAAGTCAATGTTATATTTATGCCCCAATCATGAGCTCTCAAGATAAATGATCATTCAAAATTTTTATGCTCGGCTTTATCTTAGTAATCACTCCGTGCTCGGTACTTCTTGTTCTGGTTCTTTTATGATGAAGACTATTGAATTCAAATGGGATTTATTGGAAAGAATTAAACGCAACTCTGAAGATTGGGATCTCGACGAAGGTAAGGAGTCGGGTATGACCCCTAAGTTTGATTGTGTTAAAGATTTTATGGATACCGATGTTTTCCGTGAGTTTAGCACTTAATATGGACTTGACTCTGAGATAGTAGCTTCTTTATGTGAATCTTTTGCTACTCATGTTGATCTCCCTAAGGAGAAGTGGTTTAAATATCATCCCCCTATTGAAGTAAAAGTAGTTGAACCGATTAAAGTTGAAGAAAAGACTATCACCTATAATGTTGATCCTGTTATTCCTACTGCTTATATTGAGAAACCATCTTTCCCTGTTAGGATAAAGAATCATGCCCAAGCTTCAACTATAGTTCGTAAGAGAAATACTAGAACACCTACACCCCCTGAGCAAATTAAAGTTGAACCTAGTGTTGCTATGGTTAAAGATCTCTTGGTAGAAAATTTAGATGGACATGTTATTTACCTCCAAGAAGAGTCTGCTAGAATAGCCAAACCCAATGCTAGGAACAAACATAGACCTATTGTGGGCTTGCCTGTTATATCTGTTAAGATAGGGGATCATTGCTATCATGGTTTATGTGACGTAGGTGCTAGTGCGAGTATTATCCCTCTTGATTTGTATAATGAAATTATGCATGATATTGCACCTGTTGAGTTAGAAGGGATTGATGTTACTATAGCTTGCTAATAGAGACACTATTTCACCAGTTGGGATTGTTAGAGATATTGAAGTCTTGTGTGCGAAGGTTAAATACCCTGCCGATTTTCTTGTTCTTAGTTCCCCACAAGATGAATTCTATCCCATTATATTTGGTAGACCCTTCTTAAATATTGTTAATGCCAAGATAGACTGCGTGAAATATATTGTTACTGTTGGATTAGGGGATATGTCTCATGATTTTAACTTTGCTAAATTTCGTAGACAACCCCTTGAAAAAGCACCACCCAATAAGGATGAAATTATTGGTCTTGCTTCTATTGCCGTGCCACCTAATGATCCTTTAGTACAATACTTGCTAGACCATGAAAATGATATGCATATGAATGAGAGAAGGGAAATAGATGAAATATTCTTTAAACAGGGACCCGTATTGAAAAACAACTTGCTTGTTGAAATCCTAGGGGATCCTCCTCCACCCAAGGGTGATCCCATGTTTGAACTTAAACCCTTACCTGATAATCTTAGGTATGTTTATCTTGATGAAAAGAAGATATATCCTGTTATTATTAGTGCTAACCTTTCAGAGCAGGAAGAAGAAAAATTATTGAAAACTTTGAAGAAGCATCGTGCTGCTATTGGATATACTCTGGATGATCTTAAGGGCATTAGTCCCACTATATGCCAACACAAGATAAAGTTGGAAGAAAATGTTAAACCGGTTATCGATCATCAACGACGGTTAAATCCTAAGATGAAAGAAGTGGTAAGGAAGGAAATACTAAAGCTTCTAGAGGCAGGTATTATCTATCCAGTTGCTGATAGCCAGTGGGTAAGTCATGTCCATTGTGTCCCTAAGAAAGGAGGTATGACTGTCGTTCCTAATGATAAAGATGAATTGATCCCGCAAAGAATAGTTACAGGCTATAGGATGGTAATTGATTTCCGTAAGTTAAATAAAGCTACTAAGAAAGATCATTACCCCTTACCATTTATTGATCAAATGCTAGAAAGGTTATCCAAACATACTCATTTCTGCTTTCTAGATGGTTATTCTGGTTTCTCTCAAATACCTCTGTCAAAAGGGGATCAAGAAAATACCACTTTTACTTGTCCTTTCGATACCTTTGCTTATAGACGTATGCCTTTTGGTTTATGTAATGCACCTGCTACCTTTCAAAGATGCATGATGGCTATATTCTTTGATTTTTGTGAAAAGATTGTTGAGGTTTTCATGGATGATTTCTCCGTTTACGGAACTTCTTTTGATGACTGCTTAAGCAACCTTGATCGAGTTTTGCAGAGATGTGAAGACACTAATCTTGTCTTGAATTGGGAGAAGTGCCACTTTATGGTTAATTAAGGCATTGTCTTGGGACATAAAATTTCTGAAAGAGGTATTGAAGTAGACAATGCTAAAGTTGATGCTATTGAAAAGATGCCATGCCCTAAGGACATCAAAGGTATACAAAGTTTCCTTGGTCATGCCGGGTTTTATAGGAGGTTCATTAAGGAGTTCTCCAAAATCTCCAGGCCTCTGACTAATCTCTTACAAAAAGATATTCCTTTTGTCTTTGATGATGATTGTCTAGAAGCATTTGAAATACTTAAGAAAGCATTGATCTCTGCACCTATTGTCCAGCCTCCTGACTGGAATTTACCCTTTGAGATTATGTGCGATGCTAGTGATTATGCTGTAGGAGATGTTCTAGGGCAAAGAGTTGATATGAAATTGAATGTTATCCAGTATGTTAGTAAAACTCTAGATAGTGCCCAAAGAAATTATGCCACTACTGAGAAAGAATTTTTAGCAGTTGTATTTGCTTGTGATAAGTTTAGACCCTATATCGTTGATTCTAAAGTAACTATTCACACTGATCATGCTGCTATCAAATACCTTATGGAAAAGAAAGATGCTAAACCTAGACTAATTAGATGGGTACTCTTGCTGCCAGAATTTGACTTGCATATTATTGATAGAAAAGGAGTTGAGAACCCCGTTGCAGATAACTTGTCTAGGTTAGAGAATATACTTGATGACCCACAACCTATTGATGATATCTTTCCTGATGAACAACTAGCTATCATAAATACTTCTCGTACTGCTCCATGGTATGCTGATTATGCTAATTATATTGTTGCTAAGTTTATACCTCCTAGCTTCACATACCAGCAAAATAAAAAGTTATTCTATGATTTGAGACATTACTTCTGGGATGACCCACATCTTTATAAAGAAGGAGTAGTTGGTATTTTTAGACGTTGTGTACCTGAGCATGAACAAGAACAGATCCTACGCAAGTGCCACTCCAAAGCTTATGTAGGACACCATGCGGGAGATAGAACTGCACACAAGGTATTGCAATCCGGGTTTTATTGGCCTACTCTCTTCAAGGATGCCCGTAAGTTTGTCTTATCTTTTGATGAATGTCAAATAATTGGTAATATTAGTTGACGTCAAGAAATACCCATGAATTATTCACTTGTTATTGAACCATTTGATGTTTGGGGCTTTGATTATATGGGACCGTTTCCTGCCTCTAATGGGTACACACATATTTTAGTTGTTGTTGATTACGTTACTAAGTGGGTAGAAGCTATTCCAACTAGTAGTGCCGATCACAACACCTCTATTAAGATGCTTAAAGAAGTTATTTTCCCGAGGTTTGGAGTCCCTAGGTATCTAATGACTGATGGTGGTTCACACTATATTCATGGTGCTTTCCGTAAGATGCTTGCAAAGTATGATGTCAACCATAGAATTGCATCCCCCTATCACCCACAGACTAGTGGTCAAGTAGAACTAAGTAATAGGGAATTGAAACTAATCTTGCAAAAGACAGTTAATAGGTCTAGGAAGAATTGGTCCAAGAAACTTGATGATGCATTATGGGCCTATAGAACTGCATACAAAAATCCTATGGGTATGTCTCCATATAAGATGGTGTATGGAAAAGCTTGTCACTTACCTCTTGAGCTAGAACATAAGGCATATTGGGCTATTAAAGAGCTCAATTATGATTTCAAACTTGCTGGTGAGAAGAGGCTATTTGATATTAGCTGTTTCGATGAATGGAGAACCCAGGCTTATGAGAATGCCAAACTGTTTAAAGAAAAAGTTAAAAGATGGCATGACAAAAGGATACAAAAGCGTGAGTTTAACGTAGGTGACTATGTCTTGCTATACAATTCTCATTTAAGATTTTTTTTGCAGGAAAACTTCTATCCAAGTGGGAAGGACCTTACGTTATCGGGGAGGTCTATCGTTCCGGTGCCATAAAAATCAACAACTTTGAAGGCACAAAACCAAAGGTGGTGAACGGTCAAAGAATTAAACATTATATCTCAGGTGATCCTATAAATGTTGAAACCAATATTATTGAAACCGTAACCCTGGAGGAATACATAAGTGACACTTTCCAGAACGATCCAGCCTCCGAAAAGGAAGAGGTGTGTGATACGGTAAGTAAACCGACTCCAAACAGTTCTAAAGGCAATTTTTCTCCGTTGTGGAATATTTAGAAAAATAGAAAAATAAGAAGCAGCCCGGAAGAGACACGAGGCGTCCACAAGGGTGGAGGGTGCACCCCCCTGCCCAGGGCGCGCCCCCTGCCTCGTGGGCACCCCGTGTACCTCCCGGATTCTGTTTTCTTGTGGGTTACTCCTTTTGGTCGGTAAAAATTCATTATATATTCTCCCGAAGGTTTGACCTCTGTATCACGCAAAAATCCTCTGTTCTTGTTTCGAGTTGTTTCTGTCGCAGATAAAGCAACATGTCCTCCTAGGATTCTGAGGGAGAAAGCTATGTGTCTGATTCCCTTGCTGACCCTAAGGTCTATGGGGACTGGGAGCATTATGGTTGGACTACGGAAGAAGAAGAAGACCATGATTCAAAGAGGAAGGATTGGACTAGCTCAGATGAAGATGAAGTCCCACTACCTCAACCTGGAGACATGCACGTGGAGTTCAAAAATTCAAGCCTCCTCGACAGAGTAAAGAAACCTAAGATCGAATTTATTCCTTTTAACCTCTTGCAGGAAAACAAGTAGACACTATGCAAGAAGATATTAAATCTTGAGCAAGAGATAAATGACCTAAGGGAGCAAAATTCTGCCCTTAAGCGCAAGTTAAGGAAAAAGCCATCATCACCACCCCCGAAGAAGGAGACATAATCATATGGGTATGGGCACTCCCCTTGGCAACTGCCAAGCTTGGGGGAGTGACCCCGGTATCGTATCACCATCACTCCTATCTTTACCATTTATCTTAGTTCGATCCTTTTGGTAGTATCTTGATCTAGTAGAATAAAGTTAGCATGATCTAGTTGTGAGCTTTTGTTTTTTGATCTTTACCCTTTGTAATCGAGTTCGTGAGCTATATAATAAAGATTAGTGTCGAGTCAAGGGCTTGATTTCCTCACTTGGGTCATGATAAATGGAAAGAAAATATGAAAAGTACCAAAGAGATCATATTGATCTTATGGGAAGTAATGACTTCACATATAAGTGTATGATGAATAAAAGTTGTTGGCAGTTGACAAACATAGTTTTGGTCATCGTTGCAATTAATAGGAAGTAATAAAAAAAGAGGCTTCACATACAAATATACTATCTTGGACATCTTTTATGATTGTGAGCACTCATTAAAGTATGACATGCTAAAGAGTTGATGTTGGATAAGGAAGACAACATAATGGGTTATGTCTTCTTATATCTGAAACAAAGTATATTGTGATGGATCATCCAACATGTTGAGCTTGCCTTTCCCCCTCATGCTAGCCAAAACTCCTCGCACCAAGTAGAGATACTACTTGTGCTTCCATATATCCTTAAACTCAGTTTTGCCATGAGAGTCCACCATACCTACCTATGGATTGAGAAAGATCCTTCCAAGTAAGTTGTCATGTTGCAAACTCACTAAAATATGTATGATTTATTAGTGTGGGAGAAATTAGCTTTATACGATCTTGTGATATGGAAGTAATAAAAGCGAAAGACTGCATAATAAAGATCCTTATCACAAGTGGCAATATAAAGTGAAGTTCTTCTATGCTAAGACTTTGTGCATCCAACCATAAAAACACATGACAACCTCTGCTTCCCTCTGCGAAGGGCCTATCTATTATTCTTGCCTTATAAGAGTCAAGGTGAAATTCACCTCTCCTTTTTATACTTTTATCCTTTGGCAAGCACATTGTGTTGGAAAGATCCTGACATATATACCCACTTGGATGTAAGTTTTCATGGTCTATTACTGTAGACATTACCCTTGAGGTAAAGGGTTGGGAGGCAACACCATAAGTCCCTATCTTTCTCTGTGTCCGATTAAAACTCCATAACCATAAGTATTGCGTGAGTGTGAGCAATTGTGAAAGACTATATGATAGTTGAGTATGTAGGCTTGCTGAAAAGCTCTTATATTGACTCTTTCCGATGTTACGATAAATTGCAATTGCTTCAGTGACCGAGATCAAAGTTTGTTAGTTTCCAATGAAGTTTATGATTCATGCTTGATATTGTGGATGAATTGTTCCTTTAGCATAAGAATCATATGACTATATTTATATAAGTTGTTGTTATGAGAATGATCATGATGCCCTCATGTCCGTATTTTGTTTTTATCGACACCTCTATCTCTAGACATGTGGACATATTTTCGATATCGGCTTTCGCTTGAGGACAAGCGAGGTCTAAGCTTGGGGGAGTTGATACGTCCATTTTGCATCATGCTTATATGTTGATATTTATTGCATTATGGGCTGTTATTACATGTTTTGTCACAATACTCATGCCTTTTCTCTCTTATTTTACAAGGTTTACATGAAGAGGGAGAATGTCGGCAGTTGGAATTCTGGGCTGGAAAAGGAGCAAACTCTGGAAACCTATTCTGCACAACTCCAAAAGCCCACAAACTCAATAGAACTCCATTTCAGACAATATAAAAAAATATCTGGCGAAAGGAGTCCACGAGGGGGGCCATCGGCTGTCCACGAGGGTGGGGGGCGCGCCCCCCTGCCCAGGGCGCGCCCTCCCTGTCTCGTGGGCCCACCAAGGGTCCCCCGATCTCCATCTTCTCCTATATGTGGTGTTTTGACCTGGAAAAATCAGAAGGAGGCTTTCGGGACCAGACGCCGCCGTCTCGAGGCGGAACCGAGGCGGAAACCAATCTAGGGCTCCGGCAGAGCTGTTCTGCCGGGGATACTTCCCTCCCGGAGGGGGAAATTGTCACCGCCGTCATCACCAACAACTCTCCCATCTTGGGGAGGGCTATCTTCATCAACATCTTCACCAGCACCATCTCCTCTCAAACCCTAGTTCATCTCTTGTATCCAATCTTTGTACCCAAACCTCAGATTGGTACCTGTGGGTTGCTAGTAGTGTTGATTACTCCTTGTAGTTGATGCTAGTTGGTTTATTTGGTGGAGGATCATATGTTCAGATCCATTATTCATATTAATACCCCTCTGATCATGAACAATATTATGTCTTGTGAGTAGTTACTTTTGTTCCTGAGGACATGGGAGAAGCCTTGCTATTAGTAGTTGATGCTAGTTGGTTTATTTGGTGGAAGATCATATGTTCAGATCCATTATGCATATTAATACCCCTCTGATCATGAACAATATTATGTCTTGTGAGTAGTTACTTTTGTTCCTGAGGACGTGGGAGAAGTCTTGCTATTAGTAGTCATGTGAATTTGGTCTTCGTTCAATATTTTGTTGAGATGTATGTTGTCTCTCCTCTAGTGGTGTCATGTGAACGTTGACTACATGACACTTCACCATTATTTGGGCCTAGAGGAAGGCATTGGGAAGTAATAAGTAGATGATGGGTTGCTAGAGTGACAGAAGCTTAAACCCTAGTTTATGCGTTGCTTCGTAAGGGGCTGATTTGGATCCGTATGTTTCAGGCTATGGTTAGGTTTACCTTAATACTTGATACGTCCAAAATGTATCTATAATTTCTGCTTGCTCCATGCCTCTTTTGGGTGATATTGCTATGATATTTATACACTTCCATACACTTTTGATCATATTTGGACTAACCTATTAACTCAGTGCACCCCAGTGCTAGTTTCTGTTTTCGGCTGTTTTTGTATTTCAGGTTTTCCCATTACGAAAACTGCCAGAAAAATCCCGGAAAAATTATATAAAAAATCAGCGTTCCAGAAGCTTCGCGGCACCCGAAGTACAGCCGGAGGGGGGCCACCAGGGCTCCAATTGCCCTAGTGGCGCGGCCCCCCTCCTGGCCGCGCCGGGGGGGGGGGGGGGGCGCCTGGGCCCCCGAGGCCTCCGCGGATGCCCCCCTTTGGCATATATTTATATCGTGTCCCGAAACCCTCAAGAGGGGAACCCTTTTTCGCAATCTCATCTCTGTTCCGCCGCCGCCGCGCTTCCAAGATCGGGAGCACCAGGAGAACTCTTCCCGGCACCCTGCCGGAGGGGAGGATCACCACCGGGAGCTTCTCCACCACCATGGACGCCTCCCGGATGAGTTTTGAGTAGTCTCCCTTGGACCATGGGTCCATGACCAGTAGCTATGTGATGTTCTCCTCCCGTTCTTGTGCTTCACTAATTAGACCTCGTGAGCTGCCCTACATGATCGAGGCACATATGTAATCCTTATGCTGTTGCTATGATGAATTTGCTGGGATCCGATGGATTGTGAGATTATGTTCAGATTGTGTTTGAGTAATATATTTGATTTACCTCTTTTTATAATTATGTTCGTAAGTAATTCTTGCATGTTCTTCGTTGTTATTTATTGCTTTGGCCAAGTAGTAGGTAGTGACTCCAAGAGGGAACGTTATGCAAGATTGTGGGTTCATGCCCCTCGATGACTAGTTTGAGTGACAGAAACATGAGTCTAGGGGATGTGCTGTTGCCACAAGGGGGAAAACAACGGTGCTTGTGCCCGCGGGTGCAAGGATTGTTTAATTTACGCAAAGTTCTTTTAATGCAGTTGTCTGTTGCTTTGAGTTTACACTATGGGTGGGACTCACAACTTAATACCAGCGAGATGTTCTGGATAGATATCTCAAGGTGGATGATTAGTAGTAGATGCAGATGGATTTCGGTCTACTTGCCTTGGCGTACCGCCCATGCTTTGAACCTCTACCTTTCTTGCAACATAGTTAGCATTGGTTTGCGCACATAGTTCTGTCAATTGCCCAGCTGTAATTCGTTTACCTCACATAGCTGTTTTATCGTCTTTTGGGAGAGAGACGTCACTAGTGAACATCATGGGACTCCGGTCCATATTACCATCATTGATCACATCCACTATTTACTTTCCACTTTTTACTTACTATTGCAGCAATACCTATCACTATTATCACTTGCGTTTAATCCTTTGTAAACGACAAGGCCGGAGGGATTGACAACCTCTCTGTACTCGTTGGGAGCAAAGTTATTTGTATCTGTGTGCAGGTCCACGTTGATTGCTAATATCTGGCGCCGTTAGCAGTTAACACCTTCTTGTTGAAACTGAGAGTCTTAGGGGAAATCGATCCTTGGTATCTTTGCCAAGGGAAAACTTCCTCTACACTGCATCTCAAACCTTCCACTTGGGGTAACCAATGAGGGGCGAGAAGCCATCAAGCAAATTTTCTGGCGCCGTTGCCGGGGACTCCACTCTTCAAGATAGGGGAGTTGCACGCTATCTTTTACCTTTGCTTTTAGTCTTGTTAGTTTACCTTTCAGTTTTTTTTTGCTTTAGTATCTTTTATCGAAAATCACAAAAATAGTTATCTCATTCTTTAGTTGTCATTATGTCGGGTCCTTTTGTCTTTGACGAGGCAGAAGTTCTCACCTTTAAACAAAGAGGTGGGGAAAGTTTGAAAGATGCTTGGTATAGAATTAATGATTCTCAAAAAAGAGCCACCAAGAAGCAACCTACTACTATCCTGCTTAGAAATTTTTATGTTGGAACTACTTCTTGGAATAGGTTTATTCTAGATACTGCTATCAATGGGAATTTCCTAGAGGCCCCAGTTTGGGAGTCTCTTAGTATTATTGAAAATCTTGTTGGGAATCCCCCTGTTGGTAGCATTCAAGAGGACATCACCCTAGCTCACATTATGAAAAAACTTGAAAAGATAGAGCTAGAGATGCCAAACATTAATAAGATAAATGAGTTGGATCGTAAGATCCAAGGGAATTTGAATAGGCTTGATAGCTCCATGCATAAAATTTTCAAAACTTTGGAGACCATCAAATCCCATGACTTGGACTCTTCTAGGATAGACAAGATTGAGGAAATCTTTGATACTCTAGGAACTACTTTCTCCAAAATCAAAACCAAAAAGGTAGAAACTCCGGCAAAGAGGGAGCCTAAGTTCGTTCACATTCCAAAGGCTCCCCGTTCTAAAAGTAATCCATCTATTGCCAAAGGGGTTGAAACTGTAAAGACTTTGGAAGAAACACCTCTCTTTGATGAATTTATAAATGAATCTTCTCTTGACTTTTATCCTTTTGGTCTTCTCCCTAGAAGCATCTCTATGAGGCCTTTATTTGAAAGTCCTCTTAAGACTAGTTGTATTATTGAAGAGCTTTTTGATGATCTTGATGATGGTTCAAATGATACAACTTGATCTCTATGCATTATGCCTAGCTTAAAGGCATAAAAGAAAGCGCTTTTGGGAGGCAGCCCACACGAATAAATTTTTATTTTGCTTTTGTTGTGTCTTGATGTTGTTACTACAGTAGCATCATCATTGTATCTTTGCTTTTCAATTTAGTGCCAAGTGTAGCCTCTGATTGTAAGAAAGTTCAAAAGTTGTGACGTGCTGTCCAGGAAACAGATTCTGTCCTTGGATAGAAAAATTCGTATAAAATCACCAGATCATCTTTTTGGTCTGAATTTTTTCGACAGCGTGCTCTATATAATTGTCTTTCGTGCATCTGTTTTGAGTTTTTTGATTAGAGTTGCAGAAGTGCCCCGAAAAAAATCATTTACTACCTGCTGTTCTGTTTTTCACAGATTCTGTCCTGTTTTGCCTTTCCTTCATTTTGCAAACCTAGAGCTTGCTTTTTCTTTGCAAAAACCTTTTGGCAATCTTGAGAAATAGTAGACCTTCAAGAATATCCTTATTTCCAGCAAGGAACAATTATTTTATTAAGGGTACTAACCTCGCTAATCAGATTATGATGAGTTATGTATGAAGGGAGTTTTCAAGTGTGCGAGGGAAGATGATAAAAAGATTCAGGAGTGTCAAACGCTCAAGCTTGGGGATGCCCCCATGCACCCCCAAGAAATATTCAAGGAGACTCAAGCGTCTAAGCTTGGGGATGCCCCCGTGCACCCCCTTCTCCATCAACATTATCAGTTCGTCTTTCGTTCCACTATATTTTTATCAGTTCATGTGTTATGTGCTATGCTTGGAGCGTCTTGCTTTTAGTTTCCTTTTTAGTTTTTCTTTAGCTTTTCATAACGAGTCGGAACTCAGATTTCTTTGTGTGGGAGAGAGACACGCTCCACTTCTACCTAGAACATAACATAGAATTTTCATGTCTATCTTTGCTGTGTGTGTTCTTGGTCTTTCAATAGCTACTATCATGTTCAGCTCTTAGTTTTCATGCTTATCTTTTCAAAGTGCTTTTGTTTAGTTGGTTGCTTGAACTCTCTTTAGTTATCATGCTTATCTTATTAAGAGAGTTTGCTTCTGTTGCATTGGTTGATATGTCTATGATAAAAATGCTACGTGCATAATGGTGCTTAGTAGTTCATGTTTTCTTATGGTTAGTCTCAAATAGCTGGGGGATTCCCAATGTGTTATTGGAGTACCAACATGATTTGTTTGCCTATTATGCGGTATGGTTTAGTAATATCTTCCTTCAAGAATTTATATTGATTGACTTGGCGTATGCTCACACATATTTAAGACTGTAAAGAAAGTCTGTCAAGCCTTGATGATCTTTTGTTTCTGAGTAGCGATATAACTTCCATGCCTGATTCAATGTTGCTTTGTCGCTCTGCATGATTATGACCGTCATTGCTCTCTTAGTTGGTCGCTCCCAGTCTTTTGCTAACCTTCGCATGTACTAAGCGGACTGACTGCTTGTGCATCCAAATTATTTTAAACCAATTATGCCATATGAGTCCACCATACCTTCCTACATGGTATTTACCTGCCATTCCTAACGGAGACTTGCATGTACCATCTCGAAATTATTCAAAAAAAAATGCATTCCTATTTTGTGCCTCTGTTTTAAGTTCATGAGGAAGTAGTAGTTAATTCATGATCTTTTTAAGTTGGACAAGCTTCACCCCGGGATTGCATGTATAATGTGCAAACCCATAATACGAGAAGGAACTGGCAAAGAGTGCGCCCGGCTCAAAATTAATATAACAAACAAACCCTCCTTCATGCTTTGTTCATGAGAAATCAGAAAACTTTGGCAGTGATAAACAAAGGAGATTAAGAGGATGTGATCGTCCTCATTCGGGAGCCGTTCCTCGAAACTTGTCCATCTCAAGAAGTGATTGAGTTGTCTGCTAGCATTCGTTGACGGAACATGCATAATCTAAAAAATATATAATTATTACCTCTGTTTTTAAAACCAAGAGCTCTCGTACATGTTTTGTCTTTGTTTCCGACTACGGGTTTTCAACCTTGCCAACAAAAGCCACGGTTCGAGAGTCTCCACCTTCTTTTAAAGCACCAACTACTGAGAGCATGATTGTCATTCTGAGTGTAATGTGCATTGTCCCAAAGTAGCATTGTCTTTTGCATGATTGTGATATCGTTTATTCTGAAATCATTGTATATAGTCATCACTTAAACCTTGGAGGTGCCCCTGCATTTATGTTTTGCTTCACTAAAGGGGGCAAGCGAGATATCACTTTATCATATTTGCACACCATGCTCATTACAAATCTATTTGATGTTTCAGTATCATATTGTAAAACTTTCAGTTCTTTGTGATTTTCTCATGAGGCAACTTAATTACTACAGATTCATTGTCTCAGTAAGCTTTTGTCATATGACTATGAAAAGTCCTATATGGGTAATAGCATGTCAACACATAAATTATTCTTGTTATCATTTACCTACTCGAGGACGAGCAGGAATTAAGCTTGGGGATGTTGATACGTCCAAAACGTATCTATAATTTCTGCTTGCTCCATTCCTCTTTTGGGTGATATTGCTATGATATTTATACACTTCCATACCATTTTGATCATATTTGGACTAACCTATTAACTCAGTGCACCCCAGTGCCAGTTTCTGTTTTCGGCTGTTTTTGTATTTCAGGTTTTCCCATTACGAAAACTGCCAGAAAAATCCCGGAAAAATTATATAAAAAATCAGCGTTCCAGAAGCTTCCCGGCACCCGAAGTACAGCCGGAGGGGGGCCACCAGGGCTCTAGGCGCCCTGGTGGCGCGGCCCCCCTCCTGGCCGCGCCGGGGACCGCCTGGGCCCTCCAGGCCTCCGCTGATGCCCCCCTTTGGCATATATTTATATCGTGTCCCGAAACCCTCGAGAGGGGAACCCTTTTTCGCGATCTCATCTCTGTTCCGCCGCCGCCGCGCTTCCAAGATCGGGAGCACCAGGAGAAATCTTCCCGGCACCCTGCCGGAGGGGAGGATCATCACCGGGAGCTTCTCCACCACCATGGACGCCTCCCGGATGAGTTGTGAGTAGTCTCCCTTGGACCATGGGTCCATGACCAGTAGCTATGTGATGTTCTCCTCCCGTTCTTGCGCTTCACTAATTAGACCTCGTGAGCTGCCCTACATGATCGAGGCACATATGTAATCCTTATGCTGTTGCTATGATGAGTTTGCTGGGATCCGATGGATTGTGAGATTATGTTCAGATTGTGTTTGAGTAATATATTTGATTTACCTCTTTTATATTTATGTTCGTAAGTAATTCTTGCATGTTCTCCGTTGTTATTTATTGCTTTGGCCAAGTAGTAGGTAGTAACTCCAAGAGGGAACATTATGCTCGATTGTGGGTTCATGCCCCTCGATGACTAGTTTGAGTGACAGAAACATGAGTCTAGGGGATGTGATGTTGCCACAAGGGGGAAAACAACAGTGCTTGTGCCCGCGGGTGCAAGGATTGTTTACTTTACGCAAAGTTCTTTTAATGCAGTTGTCTGTTGCTTTGAGTTTACACTATGGGTGGGACTCGCAACTTAATACCAGCGAGATGTTCTGGATAGATATCTCAAGGTGGATGATTAGTAGTAGATGCAGATGGATTTCGGTCTACTTGCCTTGGCGTACCGCCCATGCTTTGAACCTCTACCTTTCTTGCAACATAGTTAGCATTGGTTTGCGCACATAATTCTATCAATTGCCCAGCTGTAATTCGTTTACCTCACATAGCTGTTTTATCATCTTTTGGGAGAGAGACATCACTAGTGAACATCATGGGACTCCGGTCCATATTACCATCATTGATCACATCCGCTATTTACTTTCCGCTTTTTACTTACTATTGCAGCAATACCTATCACTATTATCACTTGCGTTTAATCCTTTGTAAACGACAAGGCCGGAGGGATTGACAACCTCTCTGTACTCGTTGGGAGCAAAGTTATTTGTATCTGTGTGCAGGTCCACGTTGATTGCTAATATCTGGCGCCGTTAGCAGTTAACACCTTCTTGTTGAAACTGGGAGTCTCAGGGGAAATCGATCCTTGATATCTTTGCCAAGGGAAAACTTCCGCTACACTGCATCTCAAACCTTCCACTTAGGGTAACCAACGAGGGGCGAGAAGCCATCAATACTTCTTTGTTAGTTGCGGATGCTTGCATTAGAGGTTAATCATAAGTGGGAGGCTTGTACAAGTAAGGACAGCACCCAAGCACCGGTCCACCCACATACCAAATTATCAAAGTACTGAATGTGAATCAGATGATCGTGATGAAAACTAGCTTGACGATAATTCCCATGTATCCTCGGGAGCGCTTTCCTTTATATAAGAGTTTGTCCAGGCTTGTCCTTTGCTACAAAAAGGATTAGGCCACCTTGCTGCACCTTATTTACTTTTACCTTTTGTTACTTGCTACCAATTACCTTATCACAAAACTATCTGTTACCTATAATTTCAGTGCTTGCAGAAAATACCTTACTGAAAACTGCCTATCATTTCCTTCTGCTCCTCGTTGGGTTCGACACTCTTACTTATCGAAAGGACTACGATAGATCCCCTACACTTGTGGGTCATCAATCACCAAAACATACATCAAGTAGATCACATGATATCCCATTGTCACCACAGATAAGCATGTGCAAGACATACATCAAGTGTTCTCAAATCCTTAAAGACTCAATCCGATAAGATAACTTCAAAGGGAAAATTGAATCCATTACAAGAGAGTAGAGGGGGAGAAGCATCATAAGATCCAACTATAATAGCAAAGCTCGAGATACATCAAGATCGTGTCATCTCAAGAACACGAGAGAGAGAGAGATGAAACACATAGCTACTCATACATACCCTCAGCCCCGAGGGTGGACTACTCCTCCCTCGTCATGGAGAGCGCCGGGATGATGAAGATGGCCACCGGAGAGGGATTCCCCCCTCTGGCAGGGTGCGAGAATGGAGTCTAGATTGGTTTTCGGTGGCAACAGAGGCTTTCGGCGGCGGAACTCAGATACGTCCAAAACGTATCTATAATTTCTGCTTGCTCCATGCCACTTTTGGGTGATATTGCTATGATATTTATACACTTCCATACACTTTTGATCATATTTGGACTAACCTACTAATCCAGTGCACCCCGGTGCCAGTTTCTGTTTTTGGCTGTTTTTGTATTTCAGGTTTTCACATTACGAAAACTGTCAGGAAAAATCCAGAAAAATTATATAAAAAAATCAGCGTTCCAAAACCTACCTTGCGCCCGAAGTACAGCCGGGGGGGGGGGGGGG
>LR738715.1:252229104-252245465 GCA_902687465.1 Secale cereale | reverse complement strand
CCAGGCGCCCTGGCGGCGCGCCCCCCCCCTGGGCCGCGCCGGGGGGGCGCCTGGGCCCCCCGAGCCCCGTTTGGTGCCCCCCTTTGGCATATATTTAGAGCGTCCTTCGAAACCCTCGGGACGGGAACTCTTTTTCGCGATCTCATCTCTGTTCCGCCGCCGCCGCCGCTTCCAAGATTGGGAGCACCAGGAGAACTCTTCCCGGCACCCTGCCGGAGGGGAGGATCATCATCGGGAGCCTCTCCACCACCATGGACGCCTCCCGGATGAGTTGTGAGTAGTCTCCCTTGGACCATGAGTCCATGACCAGTAGCTATGTGATGTTCTCCTCCCGTTCTTGTGCTTCACTAATTAGTCCTCGTGAGCTGCCCTACATGATCGAGGCACATATGTAATCCTTATGTTGTTGCTATGATGAGTTTGCTGGGATCCGATGGATTATGAGATGATGTTCAGATTGATCTTGAGTAATATATTTGATCTACCTCTTTTATATTTATGTTCATAAGTAATTCTTGCATGTTCTTGATAACCCTCAAACTTAAGGGATCGAGATAGTCTTCGCGGGTAAGAATAACCCAATTTATTGATTCGACACACGGGGAGCCAAAGAGTATTTATAAGCTTTAACAGTTGAATTGTCAATTCAACCGCACCTGAAATATACTTACTTGCAACAAAAGATAAGTGGTGACAGTGATATGATAGTGATGATAGTAATAGTAAAAGAAAACAGCAAAAGTAAATAGAAGTAGTAAATGGCAAAAGTAGCGACTAGTAACAAGCAGGATTTAAAATACTATAGGCTAGGGAGATGGATGGTTGGGCGCTGCATGGATGAGATAGATTCTAACTTGGGGCACGGCACACGGAAAAGTAATGATCATCTAGGCAAATATCAAACATTAGGCATGTATGTCGTAGGTAGTTGTACGTGCTTGCAATAAGAACTTGCACAACATCTTTTGTCCTACCATCCCGCTACGAACGGGGCCAAAAGGAACTAATGGATATTAAGGTGCTCCTGTCAAAGAGCACCGGAACAAAGCAATGAACTCAATGGATACATGTAATCCTCAAACTACGGACCATCCCCTTTGGTGTCCCAAGCTGACACTTTTGGTATCGCCGGTTCCGAACCGTAACAGGTGCATACAACTCATAGATAGGATCACGAACACAAATATATTCATACAAACACATATGGTTCAGATCTGAAATCATGGCACTCGGGCCCTAAGTGTCAAGCATTAAGAATAACAAGTTGTAGCAAAGATGATAAACACCATAGTAGATGATAGGCAACATGCCCCCAACGATCTGATAAACAATTACATGATCTAACTCATCCAATCCCTACCATCCCCTTCCCCTACAGCAGGGGAATTACTCACACATGGAGGGAGAAGTCATGGAGGGATGATGGAGTGGTGATGATGATGACGATGGCGACGATCTCCCCTCTCCGAAGGCCAAATCAGCCTCCAGATTAGCCCTCCCGAGGAAGAACAGAGGGTGGCGGCGGCTCCGCGATGAAAAACTGCGAAAGAACTTCCGATCTGGGGTTTCTGCATCGGGAGTAAAAATACGGGCTAAAGTAGGGCACCAGGGGGTGTGGGGCCCACCCAGGCGCCCCCCGGCGCGGCCCAGGGGGGGGGGGCGCCCACAGGGCGCCTGGGCACCCCCTGGCCCTCCTCTGGCCCCACTTCTGGCATCTGGTTGCTTCAGGTGCGTGGATTTTCTGTGATTTTTTGTGGATTTTTCTGAGATACTTAAAAATCCGTTTTCCTGTACACAAATAAACCATACAGGCAGCTCTGTTGAAAACAGCGTCAGTCCGGGTTAGTTTAGTCCAAATCATGCAAGAATGAGGCCAAAACAATATCAAAAGTGTTTGGAAAAGTAGATACGTTTAAGACGTATCAACTCCCCCAAGCTTAGCATATTGCTTGTCCTCAAGCAATTCAGTTCAACGAACTGGACGCGACAAAGAAAACTTTGACAAACTCTTTTGCTTCATTAGATGTATATAAGCATGGACTACGAAAAGAGTTTAGCAAGTATTGAAACAGTACTTATGAGGACAATGCAAGGAGCAATCCTTCTTTCAAGTGACCAGTCACAAATACTTAAAAGTAAAATATATATTACTGAAAATCAAAACAAGATCACATTGCACATAGCTTGAGCATATTAGGGTGGTATCTTGCTAGCCTCCATGAGTGAAGCAAAACATAAATGCAGAGACTCCTCCTGAGTTTTAAAGGAGACTAGAGCTAAGAATTTCAGAATAAATCATATCACAAGTATGCAGAAGACAATGTAATACTTTGGGACAATGCACATTACACTCAGAATGACAATTATGCTCTCCTAGTCAGTGCTTTGAAGAAAGAAGGTGAGACTCTCGAACCGTGGCTTTTATTGGCAAAGTTGAAAACCCGTGATCGGAAACAAAAACTAAACATGTACCAGAGCTCTTGGTTTTAAAGACAGAAGTAAATATGTTTTTGAGAGGTGCATATTTCGTCAACGAATGCTAGCAGATAACTCAATCACTTTTTAAGCTAGACAAGTCTCGAGGAATGGCTCTCGCATGAGGACGATCACATCCTCTTAATCTCCTTTGTTTATCACTGCCAAAGTTTTCTAATTTCTCATGAACAAAGCGTGAAGGAGGGTTTGTTTGTTATATTATCTTTTTGAGTCGGGCGCACTCAATGCCAGTTCCTTTTCATATTAGGGGTTTGCACATTATACATGCAATCCAAGGGTGAAACTTGTCCAACTTAAAGAGACCATGAATTAACTACTACTTCCTCATGAGCTAAAACATAGGCACAAAAAGGGAAATGCTTTTGATTAATTTCGAGATGGTACACGAAAGTATTTGTTAGGAATGGCAGGTAAATACCATGTATAGGAAGTTATAGTGGACTCATATGGCATAACTGGTTTAAATGGTTTGGATGCACAAGCAGTCATTCCGCTTAGTACAGGTGGAGGTTTAGCAAAAGACTGGGAAGCGACCAACTAGAGAGCAATAACGGTCATAATCATGCAAAGCGACAAAGCAACATTGAATCGGGCATGAAAGTGATATAACTATTCTAAAACTCAAAGATCATCAAGGCAAAGTAGACTTTTAGTCTTTAACATGTGTAAGCATGTGCCAAGTCAATCCAAAAATTCTCTAAAGGGAAATACCACCTTAGTATACCAGACTATGAACAGTGCAATGCATGTAGATCATTTCAGTAACACATTATATACTCTAGTTATTCGGGACTTAGCCACAAGGAAAGCATGAACCACTGGAAGAGCATTGTAAACATAGCACTATGTCGCTACAAGCTGGTCTCTAGATCATAAGTACAGGCATATGTACAAAAGTAGAAACAATAAGAGTTCATATCGGTCTTCCTTGTTGCTTCCTTTCAGTCGAGCTTCGTCATCACTGCTTGTCACTTGCACGATCGAACGTAGGAAATATAATCAAATGCCATCACGGACTCAAGCTGATCTCTGAAAACAAAGCAAACTAAAGAGAGAAAGGAAATCTTTTTGGTTTTTTTCAAAGGTCGAATAAAAGCAAAAGAAAGAGAAAATCTTTTTGTTGTTTTTGCAAAGAGAGAAATAAAGAAGAACGGGCAAAAACTTCGAAAAGATCAAAGCGAATAAAACGGATAATACAATGGAAAAGTGAGAAGGGCACGTACTCCCCCAAGCTTAGGATTTTGGCCTAAGTTGGTAGCAGCTACTACCCCCAGGAGCCTCCTGCTCCAGGGGTGTGGTGGTGAGTCCACGGATCGTAGAAGGATGCTGGCACGTACACCGAACTCCTCGGAGTCTCCCACGAGGAAGGATCCGAACGCCAAACAGAGGAAGACCCTTCACCAAACTCGGTGGTGGTCTCTTCCTGAAAATGTGGTATCTCACCGTGCCTCTCCTCGTCGGGCACAACTCCCTCCATGGGGTTATGAAACTAATGCTGGACCATGAACTCATCGAACTGGACAACATCAAAGGACCATCCGTTCCTGCGAGAAAAATCAAACAAAAGAGGTGCAGGTAGACGGATCTCGCGTTCCGCGGTAGTTCCGAAACGCAAGATATAAACAAGGTTATCAAGCTCAGAACCCATGGTAACAAACTTATGCCTTTTCATAGCAGCAAGATCAAAGCTTAAATAAGTAAATGGAGTATCATCAGGGTGTGGGGTGCCTCCAAGATGCTCTAAGATAAGTGTGGCGTAAACGCCACCATATAAGTCCCCCTTGTTACCGTTCATAGCAAGGCATCGAGCAATTAAGGTACCCAGATTATAATCAGACCTCCCTGAGAGGGCTACTGCTAGGATAGCAATATCCGGAGCAGAAATGCTGCTCGCGTTGTCACGAGCTAACACCCCTCTAGCAATAAAATATGCAAAATACCTGAGGTGAGGAAACAAGATGCTGGAGATCTTCGACCGATGAATATCCCTCGTACCCATGCTGCAGAGAGAGTTGATGACGGTTTTCAGCTCGGAGGGCTGAGTGGCCATCCTAGCCGTCCTCCCAACGTTCGGCACACCTATTACTTCACAAAAATTTCCCAAAGTCATGGTGATAAGATCATTATAAATTTTAAACTCAATAGCACCTGAATCAGGATTATATCTAAAACTGTTAATGAAACTGGAGGTGAGTTTTTGATACTGGGTAACACGGCTTGTGACGAGCCGTGTCAAACCTGCATTAGCACAAAGATTATAAAACTCATCCTTGATTCCCGCAGCTTCCATGAATTCATCACATGGAAATGTCATCGCACGTGCTGGACTTGTGTCTTCCAACAACTCCAGGGGCACATAATCTTCATTGTAGCTCACCCTAGCAGTCGATGGTGAAGCTGCGGCTCTAGTGACTCGATCGGAGTGTGCGGGCCTCCTCTTCTCAAGCCACCCTTTTGCCCTTCCTAACAAACTCATTTCTGAAAAAATATTACAATTTACAAAAACGAGGATTAAAACAAAGTGAGCTAAGGCAAACTACTCAACTCACTTGCCCAAGGCATAAACTTGCATCAAAACTTGGAAAATAACTTTCTATACATGCATGCAAGCTCATCTCTACAGCACCAAGAACTACTAAATACTCACAAATGAGGCCACCAATCAAAAATCTAATTGGAGGGGTGGAGGAGTCACATACCAGGGAGTATTTGCTCAAAATTTCAGCTCAAATGATGGGCTGTAGAGAGAGATCGAAGAATCGCCTCCAAGAACAGCAAGAACAGCAAGAACAAGACCAGAACTCGGGTTTCTGGAAAAAGAGAGAGAGGGAGGAAGAAGACATACCTGGAGGGGGGTCCCGTGGGCCCCAGGCGCCCTGTGGGCGCGGCCAGGGGCTGGGCCGCGCCAGCTGGCCGCCTGGGCCACTAGTGGCCCCTCCTGGCTGGCCCCAGGACTTTCTGGGTCTCTCCCGTTGTGGAAATTTTTATTATAATTTTTCTGAATTTTTTCTGAAAACTTCACTGTTGAAATTTTTTCGAAGTTCAAAAAGCTGCGAAACTCTCTGAAAACTTTGAAGCAGTTAGTAGTATTGTGAAGCTTCAAAAACATAAATACTTGGTACAGCAAGTAGGACAACACTAAAAACAAATGAAAACATAGCAAGCTCAACTTTTTATCCATATAAAACATGTTCACTAGTAAGGTTGATCAAGTCTTACCAACAAACAAGCGATATATAGAGCAAAAAGTCTTACCTCCTACGAAGTAATCACTGAACCTTTACCTTGATGGACATTGTCCCTACCATGATAGTTTTGTATTTGTGAGGCACATGTAGTGGACAGTCCCATTCTCCAATTTTTACGGTCTCGATATTCTCTATAGAGTTGAGGGCATGCCTCCTGTCGGTCTTCTTTGGAAAATATACCATGTGTTCTTTATCATTCACATGGAAGGTAACCTTCCCTTTATTGCAGTCAATAATAGCACCTGCGGTGTTAAGGAAAGGTCTACCAAGAATAATGGACATGCTCCCATCCTCGGGCATGTCAAGCACAACAAAATCAGTAAGAATCAAACAATTAGCAACTTCTACAGGAACATCCTCACAAATACCTATCGGAACAACGGTTGACTTGTCAGCCATCTGAAGGGAGATATCTGTAGGAATTAGTTTCTCTAAACAAAGCCTCCCGTAAAGAGAGAGAGGCATAACACTCACTCCTGCTCCAAGATCACATAAAGCAGTTTTGACATAATTATTCTTTATGGAGCAAGGAATGGTGGGTATACCTGGATTACCGAGCTTCTCAGGAATCTTTCCACTGAAAGAATAGTTAGCAAGCATAGTAGATATTGCATCATTAGGAACTTTTCTTTTGTTAGTAACAATATCTTTCATATATTTTGAATAAGGAAGTAACTTAATAGCATCAGTCAAAGGGATTTGAAGAAAAAGAGGTTTAATCCATTCACAAAACTTATTATAATGCTCTTCTTCTTTAGATTTGATGGACTTACCTGGAAAGGGCATGGGTTTCTGTACCCATGGTTCTCTCTCCTTCCCATGTTTTCTTGCGATGAAGTCTTCTTTAGTGTACCTCTTACGTTTGTCAGGTGCTTCTTCTTCCCGAACTTCAGGCGGATCGTTCTTCTCATTATCATTACCTTCAGGTTCAGCACCGTCTTCAGTCTCAGCATCGGAAATAGATACACTGTTGGGATCAATAGCTAGCTCTTCATCTGCAATAGGATCATTAGAATTGTCAGTCTCTTTATTTTTCTTCTTCTTCTTTGGAGAGACAACAATTTCTTCTTCCTGCATTTGAGAATCTTGCTCGATTCTCTTCGGATGTCCCTCTGGATAGAGAGGATCTTGAGTACTAGTTCCTCCTCGGGTCTTAATCCCAAAAGCCTGCAAATTATCTTGTTTGGCATTGTTAGCAAGCAAATCTCGTTGCACATTAGAAATTTGATCAAGCTGAGTTTGAACCGTATGAAAATGCTTCACAAGACATTGAACATCATTAACTGTTCTATCTAAAACATCAAGCAGTCTTTTGATAGCAAGGGAATTATCATGCAACTGACTTTCTATCCTCTCATTAAAATGATTATGTTTCATACTAAAATTATCAAACTCATCTAAACATTGATCAGGAGGCTTACCATGAGGGATGTCACTTGCGTTGAAATCTAAAAGAGAGTGTACCTCTACCATAGGAGGGTGAGTGGTAGGCTCACACAGCTTCTCAATAGGGGGTAGATTCTTCACGTCTTCAGCTTTAATACCTTTCTCTTTAATAGACTTCTTTGCTTCTCGCATATCCTCGGGGCTTAGAACAAACATGCCCCTCTTCTTTGTTGGTGGAGGTGGTTCAGGGACGGACCAATCTTCATGGTTTTTGGCAATCCTGCCCATCAAATCTTCCGCATCGTCCGGTGTTCTTTTCCTAAAAACACAACCAGCACAACTGTCCAAATAGGACCTGGATTCATCAGTTAGACCAGCATAGAATATATCGATTAATTCATTCTTAGGGATTTCATGTCCTGGTCTAGCCTGAATCAGACCGCAGTACCTCCCCCAAGCTTTAGGGGGGGGACTCATCCTGCAACTGTTTAAAGTTATAAATTCTTTGTAAAGCAGCATGTTGCATGTGAGCAGGAAAGTACTTATCAACAAAAGAGTGAGCTAAGTCCTGAGGACTCTTAATGGAACCGCATGGGAGTGAATCATACCATGCTTTAGCACCTTCCTTCAGCGAGAAAGGAAGAAGCTTGGTCACATAAAAGTATCGTATCTTTTCATCTGTGGTAAACAGGCTACCTAGCTCACCAAGTTTAGTTAGGTGTGCAATAGCATCATCATTTTCTCTGCCATAAAAGGAGCCAGCTTCAACCATAGGTATAAGTGAAAGATCAACAGAGAAATCAAAATCAGGATCATCAATGCATATAGGAGATGTAGCAAATTCAGTATTAGGAACGGTTTTGTTCTTCAAAGAGTGTTTTTCAAATAGTTTCTTAATAGCTTCAGGGTCAGAGCCGGAAAACTCTGTCAGTTCCCTGCATAATTCTTCATCTAGTATATAGTAATCATCATCAAGGAGACTCTCCTTGAGTTTACTCAAATCAGGATAATCATAAGTTTCACCAATAGGGTAGCGACTAACAGGGAGTTCAATTCCAGACTTTTTAGCAGCAGCAGTAATTTGTTTCTCAAGATCATAACCAAGCGAACTAATATCATCAAAAGTAGTAGAAGCATCATCAAGAGTATCAAACATAGTAACAGATTCAGTAGGAGCATCATGTGGTGGTGGTGAGGCAAACTTACTCATAACAGAAGGGGAATCAAGTGTAGCACTAGTGCTCAGAGCAGTACCTCTTCTTGTAGTGGATAGTAAGATCGGAACCTTGGGGTCTCCTTTCTTACCCATGGTGAATAAAGTGCAGCAGGTAGGATACCTCAAGTAGACTTGTAAATATTGCTATGCTCCCCGGCAACGGCGCCAGAAAACGGTACTTGATAACCCTCAACCGTAAGGGATCGAGATAGTCTTCGCGGGTAAGAATAACCCAATTTATTGATTCGACACACGGGGAGCCAAAGAGTATTTATAAGCTTTGACAGTTGAGTTGTCAATTCAACCGCACCTGAAATATACTTACTTGCAACAAAAGATAAGTGGTGACAGTGATATGATATTGATGATAGTAATAGTAAAAGAAAACAGCAAAAGTAAATAGCAGTAGTAAATGGCAAAAGTAGCGACTAGTAACAAGCAGGATTTAAAATACTGTAGGCTAGGGAGATGGATGGTTGGGCGCTGCATTGATGAGATAGATTCTAACTTGGGGCACGACACACGGAAAAGTAATGATCATCTAGGCAAATATCAAACATTAGGCATGTATCCCGTAGGTAGTTGTACGTGCTTGCAATAAGAACTTGCACACCATCTTTTGTCCTACCATCCCGCTACGAACGGGGCCAAAAGGAACTACTGGATATTAAGGTGCTCCTGTCAAAGAGCACCGGAACAAAGCAATGAACTCAATGGATACATGTAATCCTCAAACTACGGATCATCCCCTTTGGTGTCCCAAGCTGTCACTTTTGGGATCGCCGGTTCCGAACCGTAACAGGTGCATACAACTCATAGATAGGATCACGAACACAAATATATTCATACAAACACATATGGTTCAGATCTGAAATCATGGCACTCGGGCCCTAAGTGTCAAGCATTAAGAATAACAAGTTGTAGCAAAGATGATAAACACCATAGTAGATGATAGGCAACATGCCCCCAACGATCTGATAAACTATTACATGATCTAACTCATCCAATCCCTACCATCCCCTTCGCCTACAGCAGGGGAATTACTCACACATGGAGGGAGAAGTCATGGAGGGATGATGGAGTGGTGATGATGATGACGATGGCGACGATCTCCCCTCTCCGGAGGCCAAATCAGCCTCCAGATTAGCCCTCCCGAGGAAGAACAGAGGGTGGCGGCGGCTCCGCGATGAAAAACTGCGAAAGAACTTCCGATCTGGGGTTTCTGCGTCGGGAGTAAAAATACGGGCTAAAGTAGGGTACCAGGGGGTGTGGGCCCCACCCAGGCGCCCCCCCGGCGCGGCCTAGGGGGGGCGCCCACAGGGCGCCTGGGCACCCCCTGGCCCCCCTCTGGCCCCACTTCTGGCATCTGGTTGCTTCGGGTGCGTGGATTTTCTGTGATTTTTCGTGGATTTTTCTGAGATACTTAAAAATCCGTTTTCCTGCACACAAATAAACCATACAGGCAGCTCTGCAGAAAACAGCGTCAGTCCGGGTTAGTTTAGTCCAAATCATGCAAGAATGAGGCCAAAACAATAATCAAAAGTGTTTGGAAAAGTAGATACGTTTAAGACGTATCAGTTCTCCGTTGTTATTTATTGCTTTGGCCAAGTAATACATAGTGACTCCAAGAGGGTACGTTACGCTCGATTGTGGGTTCATGCCCCTCGATGACTAGCTTGAGTGACAGAAACATGAGTCTAGGGGATGTGCTATTGCCACAAGGGGGAAAACAACGGTGCTTGTGCCCGCGGGTGCAAGGATTGTTTACTTTACGCAAAGTTCTTTTAATGCAGTTGTCTGTTGCATTGAGTTTACACTATGGGTGGGGCTCGCAACTTAATACCAGCGAGATGTTCTGGATAGATATCTCAAGGTGGATGATTAGTAGTAGATATTGATGGATTTCGGTCTACTTACTTTGGCGTACCGCCCATGCTTTGAACCTCAACCTTTCTTGCAATGTAGTCAGCATTGGTTTGCGTTCGTGGTCCTGTCAATTGCCCAGCTGTAATTCGTTTACCTCACATAGCTGTTTTATCGTCTTTTGGGAGAGAGACATCACTAGTGAACATCATGAGACTCCGGTCCATATTACCATCATTAATCACATCCGCTATTTACTTCTCGCTATTACTTACTATTGCAAACATTATCTATCACTACTATCATTTGCTTTTATTCCTTTGTGAACTACAAGGCCGGAGGGATTGACAACCTCTCTGTACTCGTTGGGAGCAAAGTTATTTGTATCTGAGTGCAGGTCCACGTTGATTGCTAATATCTGGCGCCGTTAGCAGTTGACACCTACTTGTTGAACCTAGGAGTCTCTGGGGATTCGATCCTTGGCATCTTTGCTAAGGGAAAAATTTCCACAACACTGCATCTCACACCTTCCACTTGGGGTAACCAACGAGGGGTTAGAGGCCCATCAAACTCCCGATCTAGGTTTTTTTCTGGAGGTTTCAGTATATATATAGGAGCTGTTGGAGTCGGGGCCAAGCAAAGGGGGGCTACGGTCTGTCCACAAGGGGGGGGGGGCACGCGCCCCCCACCCTCGTGGGCAGCCCGTGGGTCCTCTCGTCCCCCTCCGGCACTTCCTCGGCTTCTTTAGGTCCAAAAACAGCCTCCGTTGATTTTCAGGTCAATTGGGCTCCGTTTGATATTCCTTTTCTGTAAAACCCTAAAACATGAGATAAACAGAAACTGGCACTGGGCTCTGGGTTAATAGGTTAGTCCCAAAAATAATATAAAAGTGTATAATAAAGCTCATAAAACATCCTAGAAGGATAATATAATAGCATGGAACAATAAAAAAATTATAGATACGTTGGAGACGTATCAGCATCCCCAAGCTTAATTCCTGCTCGTCCTCGAGTAGGTAAATGATAAAAACAGAATTTTTGATGTGGAATGCTAACCAACATAGTTTTCCAATGTAATTCTCTTAATTGTGGCATGAATGTTCAAATCCTAACAATTCAAGACAAAAGTCTATATTGACATAAGAAGTAATAATACTTCAAGCATACTAACAAAGCAATCATGTCTTCTCAAAATACTATTGCTAAAGAAAGTTATCCCTACAAAATCATATAATCTGGCTATGCTCCCTCTTCATCACACAAAATATTCATATCATGCACAACCCCGGTTTCAGCCAAGCACTTATTTTCATACTCTATTCTTTCAAACCTTTCAACTTTCACGCAATACATGAGCGTAAGCCATGGACATAGCACTATGGGTGGAATAGAATGGTGGTTGTGGAGAAGACAAAAAGGAGGGAGATAGTCTCACATCGACTAGGCGTATCAACGGGCTATGGAGATGCCTGTCAATATATATCAATGTGAGTGAGTAGGGATTGCCATGCAACAGATGCACTAGAGCTAAAAATGTATGAAAGCTCAACAAAAGAAACTAGTGGGTGTGCATCCAACTTGCTTGCTCATGAAGACCTAGGGCATTTGAGGAAGCCCATCGTTGGAATATACAAGCCAAGTTCTATAATGTAAATTCCCACTAGTATATGAAAGTGACTAAACATGAGACTCTCTATCATGAAGAACATGGTGCTACTTTGAAGCACAAGTGTGGAAAAACATAGTAGCAATTGTCCCTTTTTCTTTTCATTTTCTTTTTTTTCTTTTTTTCTTTTTTCTTCTTCTTTTTTTGGGCCTTTCTTTTTTCTTTGGCCTTTCCTTCTTTCTTTCTTTTTCTTTTTTTCCTTGGGACAATGCTATAATAATGATGATCATCACACTTCTATTGATTTACAACTCGATACTAGAACAAAGTATAACTCTATATGAATGCCTCCGGCGGTGTACCGGGATGTGCAATGAATCAAGAGTGACATGTATGAAAAATTATGCATGGTGGCTTTGCCACAAATACGATGTCAACTACATGATCATGCATGGCAATATGACAATATGAAGCGTGTCATATGAACGGAACAGTGGAAAGTTGCATGGCAATATATCTCGGAATGGCTATGGAAATGCCATGATAGGTAGGTATGGTGGCTGTTTTGAGGAATATATATGGTGGCTGTTTTGAAGAAGGATATATACTGGGTATATGGTACCGGCGAAAGTTGCGCGGTACAAGAGAGGCTAGCAATGGTGGAAGGGTGAGAGTGCGTATTATCCATGGACTCAACATTAGTCATAAGAACTCATATACTTATTGCAAAAATCTACGAGTCATCAAAACAAAGCAATCAACACATGCTCCTAGGGGGGAGGTTGGTAGGAGTTAACCATCGCGTGCCCCCGACCTCCACACAAAGGTTGACACTTTACAAATATCTCATGCTCTAACTTCGTCACATAGCGGTTCACCATACGTGCATGCTACGAGAATCACTAGCCTTAACACAAGTATTTCTCAATTTCATAATAACTCCACTAGCATGACTCTAATATCACGATCCTCATATCTCAAAACAATTATCAAGCATCCAACTTCTCATCATATTCAATGCACTTAGTATGAAAGTTTTTACTACATTGATCTTGGATGCCTATCATGTGAAGGCTAGTTTTATAGCCAAAGCACATTACCATGCTGTTCTAATAGAATCTCAAAAGGATATAAGTGAAGCATGAGAGTTCATCTATTTATTCAAAATAAAACCACCGCCGTGCTCTAAGAGATATAAGTGAAGCACTAGAGTAATAACAAACTACTCCGAAAGATATAAGTGAAGATCAATGAGTAGTTGAATAATTATGTAACTATGTGAAGACTCTTTAACATTTAAGAATTTCAGATCTTGGGATATTATTCAAACAGCAAACAAAACAAAATAATCTAAATTGACGCTCCAAGCAAAACACATATCATGTGGTGAATAAAAATATAGCCCCGAGTATAGTTACCGATAGATGAAGACGAAAGAGGGGATGCCTTCCCAGGGCATCCCCAAGGTTAGGCTTTTGGTTGTCCTTTAATTTTACCTTGGGGTGCCTTGGGCATCCCCAAGCTTAGGCTCTTGCCACTCTTTGTTCCATAGTCCATCAAAGCAATACTCAAAACTTGAAAACTTCACAACACAAAACTTAGACAAAAATCTCGTGAGCTCCGTTAGTATAAGAAAACAAACCATCACTCAAAGGTACTGTAATGAACTCATTCTTTGTTTATATTGCTGTTAAACCTACTGTATTCCAACTTCTCTATGATTCATACTTCCCAATACTACTCATAGATGCATTGAAATAAGCAAACAACACACGAAAAATAGAATCTGTCAAAAACAGAACAGTCTGTAGTAATCTGCAGGTTTCGCATACTTCTGTAACTCCAAAAAAATTCAAATAAATTGGTAAACTTGAGGAATTTTTCTATTAATCATCTGCAAAAAGAATCAACTAAACAGCACACTCCAGTAAAATCTGGTGACTATTCTAGTGAGCGCTAACGATTTTGTTTTTCACAGCATGATCATATAGACTTCACACAAGTCTTCCCAAAGGTTCTACTTGGCACAAACACTAATTAAAACACAAAACCACATCTAAAAAGAAGCTAGATGCAATATTTATTCCTAAACATAAGCAAAAACAAAGAAACTAAAATAAAGTTGGGTTGCCTCCCAACAAGCGCTATCGTTTAACGCCCCTAGCTAGGCACAATGATTTCAATGATGCTCGCATAAAAGATAAGAATTGAAACATAAGGAGAGCATCATGAAGAATATGACTAGAAAATTTAAGTCTACCCACTTCCGCATAGGGATTTCGTGAGCAAACAACTTATGGGAACAATAATCAACTAGCATAGGAAAGCAAAACAAGCATAGCTTCAAAACTTCAAGCACATAGAGAGGA
Organism: Secale cereale; assembly: GCA_902687465.1. NCBI lineage: Eukaryota > Viridiplantae > Streptophyta > Magnoliopsida > Poales > Poaceae > Secale > Secale cereale. The sequence continues at coordinate 252,231,282 of LR738715.1, read as the reverse complement.
AACTTGATATTATTGCAATTCCTACAAGCATATGATCCTCTCTCATAATAATTTTCAGTAGCATCATGAATGAATTCAACCATATAACCAGCACATAAAGAATTCTTTTCATGACCTACTTGCATAGAAATTTTACTACTCTCCACATAAGAAAAATTCTTCTCATTCATAGTAGTGGGAGCAAACTCAACAAAATAACTATCATGTGAAGCATAATCCAATTGAAAACAAAAATCATGATGACAAGTTTCATGGTTATCATTATTCTTAATAGAATACGAGTCATCACAATAATCATCATAGATAGCAACTTTGTTCTCATAATCAATTGGAACCTCTTCCAAAATAGTTGATTCATCACTAAATAAAGTCATGACCTCTCCAAATCCACCTTCATAAATATAATCATCATAAATAGGAGGCATGCTTTCATCATAATAAATTTGCTCATCAAAACTTGGGGGACTAAACATATCATCTTCATCAAATATAGCTTCCCCAAGCTTGTGGCTTTGCATATCATTAGCATCATGGGTATTCAAAGAATTCATACTAACAACATTGCAATCATGATCATCATGCACATATTCTATGCCAAGCATTCTATGTAATTCTTCTTCTAGTACTTGAGCACAATTTTCCTTCCCATCATTTTCACGAAAGATATTAAAAAGATGAAGCATATGAGGTAACCTTAATTCCATTTTTTGTAGTTTTCTTTTATAAACTAAATAGTGATAAAACAAGAAACTAAAAGATTCGATTGCAAGATCTAAAGATATACCTTCAAGCACTAACCTCCCCAGCAACGTCGCCAGAAAAGAGCTTGATGTCTACTACACAACCTTCTTCTTGTAGACGTTGTTGGGCCTCCAAGTGCAGAGGTTTGTAGGACAGTAGCAAATTTCCCTCAAGTGGATGACCTAAGGTTTATCAATCCGTGGGAGGCGTAGGATAAAGATGGTCTCTCTCAAACAACCCTGCAACCAAATAACAAAGAGTCTCTTGTATCCCCAACACACCCAATACAATGGTAAATTGTATAGGTGCACTAGTTCGGCGAAGAGATGGTGATACAAGTGCGATATGGATGGTAGATATAGGTTTTTGTAATAAGAAAATATAAAAATAGCAAGGTAGCAAGTGGTAAACGTAAGCATAAACGGTATAATGATAGGAAACAAGGCCTAGGGTTCATACTTTCACTAGTGCAAGTTCTCTCAACAAGGATAACATAATTGGATCATATTAATAGCCCTCAACATGCAACAAAGAGTCACTCCAAAGTCACTAATAGCGGAGAACAAACGAAGAGATTATGGTAGGGTACGAAACCACCTCAAAGTTATTCTTTCTGATCGATCTATTCAAGAGTCCGTAGTAACGTTCAATCTATCATAGAGTTCGTACTAGAATAACACCTTAAGATACAAATCAACCAAAACCCTAATGTCACCTAGATACTCCATTGTCACCTCAAGTATCCGTGGGCATGATTATACGATATGCATCACATAATCTCGAAAACATATATTCAACCAACACATAGAACTTCAAAGAGTGCCCCAAAGTTTCTACTGGAAAGTCAAGACGAAAACGTGTGCCAACCCCTATCCATAGATTCCCAAGGTCACGAAACCCGCAAGTTGATCACCAAAATATACATCAAGTAGATCACATGATATCCCATTGTCACCACAGATAAGCACGTGCAAGACATACATCAAGTGCTCTCAAATCCTTACAGACTCAATCCGATAAGATAACTTCAAAGGGAAAATTGAATCCATTACAAGAGAGTAGAGGGGGAGAAGCATCATAAGATCCAACTATAATAGAAAAGCTCGCGATACATCAAGATCGTGTCATCTCAAGAACACGAGAGAGAGAGAGAGAGATGAAACACATAGCTACTGATACATACCCTCGGCCCCGAGGGTGGACTACTCCTCCCTCGTCATGGAGAGCGCTAGGATGATGAAGATGGCTACCGGAGAGGGATTCCCCCCCTCCGACAGGGTGCCAGAACGGAGTCTAGATTGGTTTTTAGTGGCAACAGAGGCTTTCGGTGGTGGAACTCCCGATCTAGGTTTTTTTCTGGAGGTTTTAGTATATATAGGCGGTGTTGGAGTCGGGGCCAAGCAAAGGGGGGCTACGGGCTATCCACGAGGGGGGGGG
>LR738715.1:252189532-252229041 GCA_902687465.1 Secale cereale | reverse complement strand
GGGGGGGCACGCGCACTAGGGGGCACGTGCCCCCACCCTCGTGGGCTGCCCGTAGGTCCTCTCGTCCCCCTCCGGTACTTCCTGGGCTTCTTTAGGTCCAAAAACAGCCTCCGTTGATTTTCACGTCAATTTGGCTCCGTTTGATATTCCTTTTCTGTAAAACCCTAAAACAGGAGAAAAACAGAAACTGGCACTGGGCTCTGGGTTAATAGGTTAGTCCCAAAAATAATATAAAAGTGTATAATAAAGCCCATAAAACATCCTAGAAGGAGAATATAATAGCATGGAACAATAAAAAATTATAGATACATTGGAGACGTATTAGGACCCCAAGTAGGATTCCTCCTACTTGGGGCGCCCCTTGGCTGCCTCTCCTCCCCTCCAACCTATATATACATGGGGAGGGGCGCCTAGAACACAGACCAACAATTATTAGCCGTGTGCGGCGCCCCCCCCTCCATAGTTTACGCCTCCGGTCATATTCTCGTAGTGCTTAGGCGAAGCCCTACGCGGATCACCTCACCATCATCGTCACCACGCCGTCGTGTTGACGGAACTCATCTACTTCCTCAACACTATTGTTGGATCAAGAGTTCGAGGGACGTCATCAACTTGAACGTGTGCAAAACTCAGAGGTGTCGTACATTCGGTGCTTGATCGGTCGGAACGAAAAGAAGTTTGACTACATCAACCGCGTTGTCAAACGCTTCCGCTTTCGGTCTACGAGGGTACGTAGACACACTCTCCCCCTATCATTGATATGCATCTCCTAGATAGATCTTGCGTGAGCATATGAATTTTTTTAAAATTGCATGCTACGTTTCCCAACAATGGGTTGCTAGACTGACAAAAGCTTAAATCCTAGTTTATGCGCTACTTCGTAAGTGACTGATTTGGACCCAAATGTTTAATGCTATGGTTAGATTTTATCTTAATACTTTTCTTGTAGTTGCGGATGCTTGCAAGGGGGTTAATCATAAGTAGGAGGTTTGTTCAAGTAAGAACAACACCTAAGCACCGGTCCGCCCACATATCAAATTATCGAAGTAACGAACACAAATCAAGCCAATATGGGGAAAGTGACTAGATGAAATTCCCGTGTGCCCTCAAGAACACTTTGCTTATTATATGAAACCGTTTTGGCCTGTCCTTTGCCACAAAAGGATCGGGCTACCTTGCTGCATACTACTTACCGTTACCATTACTTGCTCGTTACTAATTATCTTGCTATCAAACTATTTGTTACCGACAATTTTTGTGCGTGCAGAAATTACCTTGCTGAAAACCACTTGTCATTTCCTTATGCTCCTCGTTGGGTTCGACACTCTTACTTATCGAAAGGACTACGATTGATCCCTATACTTGTGGGTCATCACTGACCCTGTTAATAGATGGGTGTGGATAGAATAGATGAACATCACAAAAATAAGCTTATTTTTTATTAAAAAATTGAGTCCAAACTTTAGTTTTAGTTTTCTATAGAAAACATTTCGGAGTTACCGATACGATCATCTTGGGGACACTGAAGCACTCGCAGAGCCTAAACACACAATTTCGGTCAGACCGAGTTGTGGTTCGGTGGCTCCGAGATGCTAGGGCTTCACTGAGATTTTATTGTCCGTCTCACCGAGTAGTACATTTTGGTGGAACTGAGTTGTACTCAGTGCAATGGCAAAAGCCAATCGGTGGGACCAAAAATATCATTTCGGTCGGTCCGAGATGAGTTCTGTGGAAACATAAACCTAGTTATTTTCTTCAAAACTATTCTAACGGAATTTTCTGGTGGATAGATGAATCTCAAACGTGGCAAGATATTAGGAATTATCCTTGTGCACTGAATCGGAGAGGGATAGCACACGGAAATCGAATCGTACCCTAACTTGGTGACGATCCTCTACGGTGGCAACGGCGATGAATATTCGTTGACGGCGGCGGATTCATGCGGCGGAGACGCACAGGAGACGACGGCAACGATCCGGAGACCAAGGGGTGATACATCTCTGTCGTATCTACTTTTCCAATTCTTTTGCCCTTGTTTTGGACTCTAATTTTCATGATTTGAATGGAACTAACCCGGGCTGACGCTGTTTTCAGCAGATTTGTCATGGTGTTATTTTTGTGCAGAAATCAAAGTTCCCGGAATGACCTGAAAATTTACGGAGAATCTTTGTGGAATATATAAAAAATACTGGCGCAAGAATAAACCAGAGGGGGCCACCCAGAGGCCACAAGCCCTGGAGTGCCCCCCTTAGGGCACGCCCTGCGGGCTTGTGGGCCCCCTGGAGCTCCTCTGACCCTAACTCCAACTCTATATATTCACTTTCGGTGAGAAAAAAATAGAGAAGAAGGATTCATCACTTTACAATATGGAGTCACCGCCACCTCCCGTTCTTCATTGGGAGGGCTGATCTGGAGTCTGTTCGAGGCTCCGGAGAGTGGAATCTGTCGCCGTCTGTTAGTGTCAAAACCGGAGGATCTCGGGTAGGGTGCCCCGAACTGTGTGCCTGAGGATCGATAGTAACAAGGGACTGGGGACACGATGTTTACCTAGGTTCGGGCCCTCTCTATCGAGGTAATACCCTACTTCCTGCTTGATTGATCTTGATGTATATAGGGTTACAAGAGTTGATCTACCTCGAGAACGTAATGGCTAAACCCTAGAAGTCTAGCCTATGATGTTGTGATTTCTATCTCTACGGACTAAACCCTCTGGTTTATATATGCACCGGAGTGACCTAGGGTTGTACATGATCATCTTGCAGAGGAAGGAAACATTACACCCAGACTCTAAACTTGCCATTCTACACACATAGGAATCCTACCCGGATACGGAGGATAATCTTCAGCGACAATCTTCACGACCCATAATGAGTAATCCAGCCACCAGAGGACCCCTTAATCCAGGACTCCCTCAGTAGCCCCTGAACCAGTCTTCGATGAAGATGAGTCCGGCACGCGTACTATATTCGGCATTGCAAGGAAGGTGCCTCCTTCCGAACATATTGAAGTGTTACTTCCTGCACAAAGGAACTATGTACGGCTCTGCATGATTAGTACAACCCCTGGCCGCGAAAGCAATGTGTCGAAAAACAGACACTGTGTCTTTACTGGCAACTTTTCAGCGAAGCATCATGTTTGATCCCTTAATATTTCGAAACATTTTCTTGGCTCTGGTTTCGCGTTTCGAGGCATAGCCCCATTGGCATGTCTTGTTGAAGCAGAGATCATGCATGCTTATTATGGGATCCTCATCAATATGACGTGGGTAACCCAACCGTGCCTTACGCACAATCACGTTGGGAACCAGCGAGTTTTATGGCTGGAGTGGGGGACGTTTGGTATTTACCGTTTATAAAAGGACACAAATCCTTCCCTTCTCACCTCATGCTCTCGTTAAGCCCTAGATTCCCAATCTCTTTAGCCCCAGCGCCCATAGCTCTAGCGCTCACAACTCTCAACTCCTCCACCACCGCCTCCTTGTCCAGCAATAGCTGGATCTAGCTCCAAGGGCAAGTGGGAGGCTTCCACGATCACGGAGAAGACCATGAAGAATCTCTAGAGTGCTGGCTACCTTGCAGACGACATAGTGCACCGGATTCCCGATAGGAATCAGGTAATCCCCGCCCCTGAGCCGGGTAAGAGGGTGGTATTCATCCCTCACTTTATTCGGGGGCTGGGGTTTCCGCTTCACCCCTTTGTCCGGGGCCTCCTATTATTCTACGGGCTGGATTTCCATGATCTAGCCCCGAACTCTATCCTCCACACATCGGCTTTTATAGTCGTATGCGAGGCTTACCTCCGCGTCCCTCCACACTTTGGCTTATGGCTCAAGACCTTCAATCTGAAGTCGAAGGTGGTCGTGGGGCAGCACGGGGACTGCGGGGGGAGCTATGGTGAGCAAGCTCCCGAACACCACCTGGCCCAAGGGGGCCTTTGTGGAGACCAACAAGATATGGCAGCAGGAATGGTTCTACATCACCAAACCCCGCGATGCCAAGTGGGCAGTCGTGCCCGAATTCAGATCCGTTCCCCCGGAGAGGCTTACCTCATGGACCACCAAGGGCCTTGAATGGGGGTCTCAGACGGAGGTGAAGACACTCCAAAACCACATCTCCGGCAAGATGGCAAAGGGCACCCACCTCACTGACGTGATACAGGTGATGCTCTTCCGCCACACTCTTCCCTGCCAACTCCGGGCCTCCCACCTATGGGAGTTCAAGCCAAAGGAACCACGGACCTTGAAGCGCTTCTTCGGCACCACGCACAAAGATATCTGGAAGCATATCTTCAAGGCCCAGAAGGAGTGGCCTAACGAGTCCAAATACAAGGGCTATAACAGTGTGGCTTCGGCCTCAAAGGTAAGCACAATTTCGCCGAATTCGTATCATGTCCATATTTCAATTATAACAGGAGTTAGAACTCTTACGCTCAATTCAGTCCTGGACAAAGAAAGTGGAGTAGATCAACTGTCTAGCTCCGTTGCCTGAAATCCCAGCCACGCCCCAACTGACGACGATGCTGGTCCCGGCACTGTACAAGGCGCCGGAGAAGAAGGCCAAGAAAAAGGGCAAGGAGGTCAAGAGCGACCCCCGCCCTAAGGGTCCTGCGGACACAGTGTCTGGGGAAACCGAGTCCCACCCCTCCCACGATGAAGAAGAGGAGGAGGAGGAGGAGGAAGAGGAAGAGGGCGACTCCCCCATTAAGGCAAGGGTGAAGAAGAGGACGGCCCCCATAGATGCGGGCAAGGGGGCGCCCAGGAAGAAATTGAACATCCCGGACAGCTCGGATTCAACATCCGAGCATAGTTTCCGAGTACAGCCCAGGATCAAGCCCCTGGCCAAATCGTAAGTATTCAAACTTTTCACTGTTGTGTTTGGTTTAATTAGGTACCATTGTCAAAGCAACTTTATTCATTTATTTTGCAGCCCTCCCCGCACATTCCCTGAGGCTTCACTGTCACCAGGGAATTCTCTGCCAGCTGAGATGGTGGAGAGCAACACGCCGCCGTGGGCTCAATCGCCTATCCTAGGGGATACCGAAGTGTCCTCCCTACGGGCATCCCCTGCACGAGCAGGTGGGAGCGGGGCGGACGAGAGGGCGCCCAAGGCCAACACCTCGGCCGCTGTCAGCCAAGGGGGAGCAATCCATATGGCGACCGATGGAGGGGAGCCCAAGCAATTCGGGCTCCCGCCGAACACTATTCCGGAGGCCAGTACGGCTCCGGAATTAGGAAGTCAGCCCCCTATGATAGGGGGAGGAGCATTAGCTCCGACGGCAGCGTCCACTAATCCGGAGATGCCGAATACGCTGGAGGAAGCACTGCAAGGTGCTTTCATCGTGGTGGAACACCGTACCCTGATGGGTGCGGTGATGGGAAAGATGCAGTCCGCCAAGAACGGACTGAATGATGCCTTCAACAGCCTACTAACAGGCTTCGAGGTATGTAATGTAATGTTCTCAAAAGAACTTCATGTTTTATTTGTATAAGGAAACAAACCTGTATACAGACAGTAGCCCATGATACTTTGTTTGATTTAGAAAAGAATCAGACAGATGATCCATACAGTGTCGGCTGATACTGTGTTTTTTGAGCAGGGTTCCCTGGTAGCGGCATCTGCCCAGGCCGCAGAGGTTTCCGAGCTCAATCGGAAGCTTCAATTAGCTGATAAAGAGCTCGACCACGTGAACAAGCGGTTGGATGAAACGCAAGGTATGCAGACTTGCAAAGAACTATTATGTTAAAAGATAATGTGCTTTGATTGTAAGAGTATGAACTCATTATGCTATGCGATTATATCACAGTTGGTGATGCCGAGGTCGAGACCGTCAAGGGTCCACTTGCAGAGGCCAAGAAGGAGGCCGAGATAAACAAGGCGGCCGCTGACAAAGCGGCTGCTGATCTGGAGGCCGAGCAGGCCTCCTGCCAGCGGCATGAGTCTCGGGTGTTCGAAGTCGAACAAGAGCTGCGAGACACTATTCGCAAGTGCAAGGAGCTAGAGCGGAAGACTTCGAACAAAGCATCCGTACTCAACTGGTCTGTCAATGCTGCCAAGGAGATGCGGATCGAGTAGTGCAGTGCGCGCAAGGAGATCAAATAGGCGCGACAGATAGCGGCTAGTAAGGCCTTTCTTCTGTAGAGTATCTTTGGAGGTCAGAGGTATCTTGCGCTGACGCGATTGTGGATTTCTCCAGGCGCGTTTCGGATCTCCCTAAGAGCACCGCCGGCGCCACCAATTTTCCCAGGAGGGGAATAGCACGGAGAAGTTGTTCTGGTCGCAATTCCTTGTGCTAGAACATCCAGTACCTCTGAACGACCAGTTAAAGCAGCTGGTCGAGCTGCACAACATGGCGGGTACAGCCATGAAGGAATTGATAGCCCGGCTCTGGCCCACTGAGCCAATCCCGAGTAGCTACTTTGGATTGGTGAGGCGGCTCGTTGATGCGAGGCCGTGGGTCGACGCTGTGAAGCGTTCGGCTTGTATACAAGGTGCACGGATGGCCTTTGCCCGTGTCAAGGTGCATTGGGCGAAGATGTAGGCCGCCAAAGTGGCAACTGCTGGCCCGCCGGAGGGCAAGGATCATCGGAAGCCGAAAAGGTACTTTGATGATGTCCTAGAAGGAGCCCGCATTGTAGAGGGCCAGTGCTCAAAGGATATGGACTTTTAGTAATTGTATTCGGATTGTAAAGACTAAGCTTATGGACCAATGTTTATATAATTTTGTACTCTATATTTCAAGCAACTTTTCCTCCTGTGCGGTCGTGTATTATGTCTGAAAGTTTCCAGTCGTCGGCTTCAGCCCCCATGTAGGTACTACATGGGTGTTCAGTATTGCACGTGATCACTCTTTATCCAACGTCTTGGACTCTTGGTCCATAAAGGAGGTTTCCGCGGAGCGAACCAGGCAATCATACTATGCGGCTTTATTGCTTTCACTTAGCCATAGGAGCTTGACTTGTGGGGCAAAGTACTAGCCCCTAGTGCGTGTGCAGCTATCCGAATTATGGTGCCCACTTTACGCGGTTGGGCGAAGACCATCCCCTCGTATAACAGGGAGTAGATCGCTATCGATCGTAGTATAACATTGGGCGCCGAATCTCTGACCAGCTCTCTCTTATCATGACAGTCAGTTTTCGGCTTTCTCTACTGAGGTACTTGACCGGATGAACAAGAAATACAATCGCAGTAGTTCTCCCTTTGCTACCTTAGCCGAACAATGTGGAACATAAGGTTGAAAGCACAGGAGCGGGCAACCCAACTATAGACCCAAGACATGATTCGGAGCCGATGCATATAATGCAACATCCGGGATGCGGAATAGTTCCCTATAGATGTTCGGACTTGGAGGTGTGCTAGGCCGAATACAGCCCCTGGTACTAAGTCCGGATTTAAGGCACATGTGGCAATCTGATGTAGGGAGAGAATGCAGGTGGTAGTAAAACGAACTTCAAGTGAATTGGAACCGAACTAATTGTTTTATATCCCATTTAATACGGTGAACCGTGTGGTTAAAAATAATTCCAATAACATCCTGGGCATTTTACATGCCAAAACAAGAAAAGAAATTAAAAAGGGAAAAGGTTTACACATAGCCTTAATCTAACAAGAAAAATTAATTTCGACGGGGGCTGTGCTGCACGTCTGCGCCGTTTCTCCTTTCTAATATGTCCTTGAAGAGGGAAGTTATGATGGCTGCCTGCAAAAAGAGGAAAGATAACTCTGGAAAAGAATGCCCTGCACAGCAGTAGATAAGGTGGGTTCTTTTAATGGACCTTTTAAAGAAAATATATTTTAGAGTCCGGATAGGGTCAAGCTGAACTATGGGCTGTTTTTATGCAGTGTGCACCCTAAGCCGCCCAAGGTATTTTAAGGGCGTAATTGTGTACGCGGGGTACGTATGCTGCCACCTTGTAAGGCGGTCAGCGGGGGCGTAACTGCTAATCGAGCTTGGTTTCTTGTGAGCTGCCGTTTCGTAGTGCAGGCCGGACACGTTTAGCAGTGTCTCTAGTCTTGACGACCGATGAACTGTTCGGCTTGAATAGGCCGCTTTGAACTTCGGCTGCTAGGGCCGTAGTGTCCTCCTCTGTACGAAGGGAGCGCTCCATGTTTCCATTGACCGTGATGACGCCGCGTGGTCCAGGCATTTTGAGCTTCAAGTAAGCATAGTGTGGGACTGCGTTAAAGTGGGCGAAGGCCATTCTCCCGAGTAGTGCGTGATAACCACTTCAAAAAGGAGCGATGTCGAAGATTAATTCTTCGCTTCAAAAAATGTCTGGAGAGCTTAATACTACTTCCAGTGTTAATGAGCCCATGCAATGGGCCTCTACGGTGGGTATCGCTCCTTTAAAGGTAGTGCTGCTAGGCTTAATCCTTGATGGGTCTATCCCCATCTTGCGGACAGTGTCTTCATATATCAGGTTGAGACTGCTGTCGCCGTCCATAAGGACTCAAGTAAGATGATATCCATCAATTGTAGGATCGAGTACTAGGGCCGCCAAACCTCCGTGACGGATACTGGTTGGATGATCCCTGCGATCGAAGGTGATCGGGCAAGCCGACCATGGGTTAAACTTGGGGGCAACGGGATCTACAGCATAAACATCCCTAAGTGCGTGCTTGCGTTCCGTCATGGGGATATGGGTGGCGTAGATCATATTCACCGTTTTCACCTCAGGGGGAAATTTCTTCTGCGCCCCTCCCCCGTGTTCGGTTGGCGAGGCTCGTCTTCGTCCTCGCTTTGAGGTCCTTTCCCCTTGTGTTCGGCATTTAACTTGCCGGCCTACTTGAAGACCCAACAATTTCTATTGGTGTGGTTTGCAGGTTTGTCAGGGGTGCCGTGAATCTGGCAAGGTCTCTCTAAATTTTGTCCAGGCTGGACGGACTGTCTATGTTGCCCTCAAACGGCTTCTTCCGTTGACCATGCCTGGAGCCGCTGAATCCGGCGTTCACTGTCGTTTCATCTGTTTCTAGAGGATTGTTCCGACGCTTGTTCTTGTTGCGCCATGGCTTGCCATTGTCGTCCCTGACCTCGGAAGTGCCAGGGTCGCTGTTACAATTGCTTCTACGAGCTAGCCAGCTATCTTCACTCGCGCAAAAGCGGGTCATAAGTGTAGTAAGGTCTGCCATTGTCTTCGGCTTCTCTTGGCCGAGGTATCTTGCAAGCCATTCGTCTCGGACGCTGTGTTTGAATGCCGCTAAGGCCTCGGCATCCAGACAGTCGACAATTTGGTTCTTTTTAGTTAAGAACCGATTCCAAAGCTTGCGGGTTGACTCCCAGGGTTGCTGGATTATGTGACTTAGATCATCAGCATCCGGAGGCCAGACATAAGTCCCCTAAAAGTTAGCCCAGAAAGCATCCTCTAAATCTTCCCAGCTTCCAATGGAGTTCTCTGGGAGGCTGTTCAACTAGTGTCGAGCTGGCCCTTTCAGCTTGAGAGGTAAGTATTTAATGGCATGGAGATCATCTCCACGATCCATGTGGATGTGAAGAATAAAGTCTTCGATCCATACCGCGGGTTCCGTCGTTCCATCATATGCCTCAATGTTGACAAGTTTAAACCCTTCTGGAAATTGGTAATCCATCACTTCATCGGTAAAGCACAGAGGCTACGCGGCCCCCCTATATCGTGCGACATCGTGGCATAGTTCGGACGGCATTTGTGTTCAGTGTTGACCCCGAACTTGATTGTATCCGACATGCTTGGCTTGATAGCCACCGTCCCATGTGGGAGCACGTTCTCTTGATCCTTAGATTGATCTGGCCTGAATGGCTTTTTTATCCAGGTCCTGACGTAAATCGTACTTAAGGGCCTGAGCCGCTGTATCCTTTCCTTTACGGTGGGGAGGTACGGGCTGGTGTACGGCATTGCTAGCCGCTTTGTCCCGTCCACGGGGTGGTCGGTCCGGTTGATCGGCCTGATCGTGCCTCAACGGAATTGGCGCAAGGGCCTCGTCGTCGAATTGGGGTAGAAATTTGTGTTTGGGATAGCTCTTTATTTGGCGCTCACGGCCGTATCTCTCTTCAGCGTCTAGTACTTCATTCCATCTATCATTGTGCGTATCATGCTCGGCCTTAAGCTGCTGCTGGTGTTTTTTCAAGCTCCTTGTTGTGGCAATAAGCTGTTGCTGAAAGCGTTTTTGTTCGAGGGGTTCCTCTGGGACTATGAATTCCTCGTCTCCCAGGCTGACATCCTCTTTGGAGAAAGGTAGATAATTACTGTCTTCAGAATCATTGTGATCAGTGAGTTGTTCGGGACTGCATTGTCCATCCTCCCGCTCGTCCTGCTCCACCTCTGGCTCTACGGGGTCTTCGGTTTCCTCCGGATCTTCATTGTCTCCGGTGCTGGTGTTTCTTTCCTTTCCTCGACGTGATCGTGAGCAGTGCTTCTGGCACCGGCGTTTAAGAGGTTCATCGACGGGCTTATCCTGCTCTGGATCTTTATCACCATCGTCTTCTTTCTCATTGGGTGTATCCACCATGTACACGTCATAGGTAGAAGTGGTCGTCCATCGCCCGGTCACAGGCGGGTTTTTACCTAGATCAGCTTTGACGTCGTGGTCCATCCCATCGAAGTCTTCCGAAGCATAGTCTAGGATGCCGGTTAAGTGCTCGACCGTGGCTACCAAGTGGGTTGTGGGTGGGATGCGAAATTCCCTGACCTCAGCCCCCAGTTTCGACTGGGCACAGTTCGGCTGAGAATCCTCTGTTATGATGAGAGATTGCAGCAAGTCCAGCGCCTCGTTTAAGAGCGAGAGTTGGGTAGGAGTTTGGGGGGTTTACGAGACTAGGCTCAGCGATAACCTCTCCACTGAGCCCGGAGAGTGCAGATCCCATAAATCTGAAGCTCATAATTTGAGACAAGTCCAGCTTTCCAGCGGCGGGGAGGACCCGCTCAATTCTGGGTCTGTGAGCGGCTCAACCGCCGCTAAGTCTGCAGTTAGATATTCTATGGCAGGGTTTACCCTCCCGTCTTCGAACAAAGTGGTATGCTCCGGATCTAGGGCTAGAGCTGTCGTGGGTGTCGACCCCTGGATGGGATCTGATGATAGATCTAAGACGTCTTCATCGTGTGGGCAAGGAGCAGCAGCCATGGGTGCGAGTCCGTCGAAGATCAAGTCTCCTCGGATGTCAGCAACATAATTCAAGCTTCCAAACCTGATTTGATGACCAGAGGCATAGCTGTCAACCTGCTCGAAGTGTCCATCCGAGTTGGCGCATAGCACGAAGCCGCCGAACACGACAAGCTGTCTGATACGTCTCCAATGTATCTATAATTTTTTATTGTTCCATGCTATTCTATATTCTGTTTTGGATGTTTAATGGGCTTTAATATACACTTTTATATTATTTTTGGGACTAACCTACTAACCCAAGGTCCAGTGCAAATTGCGGTTTTTTTTGCCTATTTTAGTGTTTCGCGGAAAAGGGATATCAAACGAAGTCCAAACGGAATGAAACCTTCGGGGGAGTTATTTTCGGAACCGTATCTTCACAGAAGACTTGGAGTACACGCGAGGGAACGAGAGAAGCGGCCACGAGGGTCCAGGGCGCGCCTAGGGGGGCAGGCGCGCCCCCACCCTCGTGGGCCCCCTGTGGCTCTCCCGATGCCCTCCTTCCTCCTATATATATCCATGTACCGTGAAAACATCGGGGCAACAGAGAAACCCCTAATTCCACCGCCGCAACCTTCTATTCCCGTGAGATCCCATCTTGGGGCCTATTCCAAAGCTCCGCCGGAGGAGGGATCGATCACGGAGTGCTTCTACATCAACACCATAGCCTCACCAATGAGTTGTGAGTAGTTTACCACAGACCTTCGGGTCCATAGCTATTAGCTAGATGGCTTCTTCTCTCTTTTTTGATCTCAATACAAAGTTCTCCACGATCTTCGAGGAGATCTATTCGATGTAATCTTTTTGCGGTGTGTTTGTCGAGATCCGATGAATTGTGGGTTTATGATCAAGATTATCTATGAACAATATTTGATTCTTTTATGAAATCTTTTATGTATGATTATAATATCCTTGCAAGTCTTGTCTATCGGTAACTATACTTGAGACTATATTTTTATTCACCACATGATATGTGTTTTGCTTGGAGCGTCATGTATGATTTGAGTCTTTGCTTTTTAGTTTGCCACAATCATACTTGTTGGACACACCTTCTGAGAGATAAATATGATTTAGAATTTATTAGAATACTCTATGTGCTTCACTTCTTTTGAGCTAGATAGTTTTCTCTAGTGCTTCACTTATATCTTTTAGAGCACGGTGGTGGTTTTATTTTTTAGAAATTGTTGATCTCTCATGCTTCACTTATATCCTTTTGAGAGTCTTTTAGAACAGCATGGTAATGTGCTTTGGTTATAAAACTAGTCCTAATATGATAGGCATCCAAGATGGGTATAGTAAAAACTTTCATATAAAGTGCATTGAATATTATGAGAAGTTTGATACTTGATGATTGTTTTGAGATATGAGGATGGTAATATTAGAGTAAGCTAGTAGAGTAGTTGTGAATTTGAGAAATACTTGTGTTAAGGTTTGCAAGTCCCGTAGCATGCACGTATGGTAACCATTGTGTGACAAATTTGAAGCATGAGGTATTTCGTTGAGTGTCATCCTTTGTGTGGAGGTCGAGATCGCGCGATGGTTAACTCCTACCAACCCTTCCCCTAGGAGCATGCATGTAGTACTTTGTTTTGATGACTTGTAGATTTTTGCAATAAGTATGTGAGTTCTTCATGACTAATGTTGAGTCCATGGATTATACGCACTCTCACCCTTCCACCATTGCTAGCCTCTCTTGTACCGCACAACTTTCGCCGGTACCATACACCCACCATATACCTTCCTCAAAGCAGCCACCATACCTACCTATCATGGCATTTCCATAGCCATTCCGAGATATATTGCCATGCAACTTTCCACCGTTCCGTTTGCTATGACACGCTTCATCATTGCCATATTGCCATGCATGATCATGTAGTTGACATCGTATTCATGGCTAGGCCACCATGCATAATTTTTCATACATGTCACTCTTGATTCATTGCACATCCCGGTACACCACCGGAGGCATTCATATAGAGTCATACTTTGTTCTAGTATCGAGTTGTAATATCGAGTTGGAAATCAATATAAGTGTGATGATCATCATTATTAGAGCATTGTCCCAAAGAAAAAAAAGGAAAAAAAGAAAAAAAGAAGGAAAGGCCAAAGAAAAAAAGAAAGGCCCAAAAAAAGAAAAAAAGAAGAAAAAAGGGACAATGCTACTATCTTTTTCCACACTTGTGCTTCAAAGTAGCACCATGATCTTCATGATAAAGAGTCTCTTGTTTAGTCACTTTCATATGCTAGTGGGAATTTTCATTATAGAACTTGGTTTGTATATTCCAACGATGGGCTTCCTCAAATGCCCTAGGTCTTCATGAGTAAGCAAGTTGGATGCACACCCACTTAGTTTTTTTTTGAGCTTTCATACATTTATAGCTCTAGTGCATCCGTTGCATGGCAATCCCTACTCACTCACAATTATATCTATTAATGGGCATCTCCATAGCCCATTGATACGCCTAGTTGATGTGAGACCATCTTCCTCTTTTGTCTTCTCCACAACCACCACTCTATTCCACATAGTGCTATTCCATGGCTCACGCTCATGTATTGCGTGAAAGTTGAAAGAGTTTGAAAACATTTAAGTATGAAACAATTGCTTGGCTGAAACCGGGGTTGTGCATGATTGGAATATTTTGTGTGACAAAGATGAAGCATAGCCTAACTATATGATTTTGTAAGGATGAACTTTCTTTGGCCATGTTATTTTGAGAAGACATGATTGCTTTGTTAGTATGCTTGAAGTATTATTATTATTATGTCAATATAGACTTTTGTCTTGAATCTTTCAGATCTGAACATTCATGCCACAATAAAAAAATTACGTTGAGAATTATGTTGGTTAGCATTCCACATCAAAAATTCTATTTTTATCATTTACTTACTCGAGGACGAGCAGGAATTAAGCTTGGGGATGCTTGATACGTCTCCAACGTATCTATAATTTTTTATTGTTCCATGCTATTATATATTCTGTTTTGGATGTTTAATGGGCTTTATTATACACTTTTATATTATTTTTTGGACTAACCTACTGACCCAACGCCCAGTGCAAATTGATGTTTTTGCCTATTTCAGTGTTTCGCAGAAAAGGGATATCAAACGGAGTCCAAACAGAATGAAACCTTCGGGAGAGTTATTTTTGGAACCGTATCTTCACAGAAGACTTGGAGTACATGCGAGGGAACGAGAGAGGCGGCCACGAGGGTCCAGGGCACGCCCAGGGGGGGCAGGCGCGCCCACCACCCTCGTGGGCCCCCTCTGGCTCCCCCGATGCCATCCTTCCTCCTATATATATCCATGTACCCTAAAAACATCGAGGCAATAGAGAAAACCCTAATTCCACCGCCGCAACCTTCTGTTCCCGTGAGATCCCATCTTGGGGCCTGTTCCGGAGCTCCGCCGGAGGGGGGATCGATCACGGAGTGCTTCTACATCAACATCATAGCCTCACCAATGAGTTGTGAGTAGTTTACCACAGACCTTCGGGTAAATAGCTATTAGCTAGATGGCTTCTTCTCTCTTTTTGGATCTCAATACAAAGTTCTCCTCGATCCTCGAGGAGATCTATTTGATGTAATCTTTTTGCGGTGTGTTTGTCGAGATCCGATGAATTGTAGGTTTATGATCAAGATTATCTATGAACAATATTTGATTATTTTCGGAAATCTTTTATGTATGATTATAATATCCTTGCAAGTCTCTTCAGATTATTGGCTTCGTTTGGCCTACTAGATCTATAGTTTTTGCAATGGGAGAAGTACTTGGCTTTGTGTTCAATCTTGCGGTGTCCTTCCCCAGTGATAGTAGGGGCAGCAAGGCACGTATTGTATTGTTGCCATCGAGGATAAAAAGATGGGGTTTATATCATATTGCTTGAGTTTATCCCTCTACATCATGCCATCTTGCTTAAAGCGTTACTCTGTTCTTATGAACTTAATACTCTAGATGCATGCTGGATAGCGGTCGATGTGTGAAGTAATAGTAGTAGATGCAGAATCGTTTCGGTCTACTTGTTACGGATGTGATGCCTATATATAATGATCATGCCTAGATATTCTCATAACTATTCACTTTTCTATCAATTGCTCGACAGTAATTTGTTCACCCACCGTAGAATTCTGCTGTCATGAGGGAAGGCACTAGTGAAACCTATGGCCCCCGTGTCTATTCTCAACATATCAATCTACAATCTACTTTACTTTGATGTTTTTACTTTTTGTTCTTATATCCAAAATACCAAAAATATCAAACTATCCTATCTATCAGATCTCACTTTCGTAAGTGACCGTGAAGGGATTGACAACCCCTTATCGCGTTGGCTGCGAAGTTCTTATTTGTTTGTGCAGGTGCGAGGGACTCGCGTGTGGTCTCCTACTTTATTGATACCTTGGTTCTCAAAAACCGAGGGAAATACTTACGCCACTGTGCTGCATCACCCTTTCCTCTTCGAGGGAATACAACGCAAGCTTGAGAAGTAGCATACATCCTCACAAATACTGATGGGTATAGTAGTTGATTTATCAGCCATTTGCAAAGAGATTTCAGATGATCGTAAGTGACCGTAAAGGGATTGACAACCCCTTATCGCGTTGGCTGCGAAGTTCTTATTTGTTTGTGCAGGTGCGAGGGACTCGCGCGTGGTCTCCTCCTGGATTGATACCTTGGTTCTCAAAAACTGAGGGAAATACTTACGCTACTGTGCTGCATCACCCTTTCCTCTTCGAGGGAATACAACGCAAGCTCGAGAAGTAGCATACATCCTCACAAATATTGATGGGTATAGCAGTTGATTTATCAGCCATTTGTAAAGAGATTTGAGTGTCAACTTTTTCAAATCTCTTTGCAAATGGCTGATAAATCAATTGCTATACCCATCAGTATTTGTGAGGATGTATGCTACTTCTCGAGCTTGCGTTGTATTCCCTCGAAGAGGAAAGGGTGATGCAGCACAATAGCGTAAGTATTTCCCTCAGTTTTTGAGAACCAAGTTATCAATCCAGTAGGAGACCACGCGCGAGTCCCTCACACCTGCACAAACAAATAAGAACTTCGCAGCCAACGCGATAAGGGGTTGTCAATCCCTTCACGGTCACTTACGAAAGTGAGATCTAATAGATAGAATAGTATAATATTTTTGGTATTTTTGGTATAAGAACAGAAAGTAAAGAAAGCAAAGTAAAGTAGGTGGAAGATTAATATGATGAGAATAGACCCGGGGACCATAGGTTTCACTAGTGGCTTCTCTCATGATAGCAGAATTCTACGGTGGGTGAACAAATTACTGTCGAGCAATTGATAGAAAAATGCATAGTTATGAGAATATCTAGGCATGATCATTATATATAGGCATCACGTCCGTGACAAGTAGACCAAAACGATTCTGCATCTACTACTATTACTCCACACATCGACCGCTATCCAGCATGCATCTAGAGTATTAAGTTCGTAAGAACACAGTAACGCTTTAAGCAAGATGACGTGATGTAGAGGGATAAACTCAAGAAATATGATATAAACCCCATCTTTTTATCCTCGATGGCAACAATACAATACGTGCCTTGCTGCGCCTACTGTCACTGGGAAAGGACACCGCAAGATTCAACCCAAAGCCAAGCACTTCTCCCATTGGAAGAACTATAGATCTAGTAGGCCAAACCAAGCCAATAATTCGAAGAGACTTGCAAGGATATTATAATCATACATAAAAGATTTCAGAAAAGAATCAAATATTGTTCATAGATAATCTTGATCATAAACCCGCAATTCATCGAATCTCGACAAACACACCGCGAAAAGATTACATTGAATAGATCTCCTCGAAGATCGAGGAGAACTTTTTATTGTGATACAAAAAGAGAGAAAAGCCATCTAGCTAATATCTTTGGACCCGAAGGTGTGTGGTAAACTACTCACAACTCATTGGTGAGGCTATGGTGTTGATGTAGAAGTACTCCATGGAAGATCCCCCCTCCGGCGGAGCTCCGGAACAGGCCCCAAGATGGGATCTCACAGGAACAGAAGGTTGCGGCAGTGGAATTAGGGGTTTCTCTGTTGCCTCGATGTTTTCAGGGTACATGGATATATATAGGAGGAAGGAGGGCATCGGGGGAGCCAGAGGGGGCCCATGAGGGTGGGGGGCGCGCCCTGGACCCTTGTGGCCGCCTCCCTCGTTCCCTCGCGTGTACTCCAAGTCTTCTGTGTTGATATTGTTCCAAAACTAACTCCTGCGAAGGTTTCATTCCATTTGGACTCCGTTTGATATTCCTTTTCTACGAAACCCTGAAATAGGCAAAAAACAGCAATCTGGACTGGGCCTTTGGGTTAATAGGTTAGTCCAAAAAATAATATAAAAGTGTATGATAAAGCCCATTAAACATCCAAAACATCATATATAATAGCATGGAACAATCAAAAATTATAGATACGTTGGAGACGTATCAAACATCCCCAAGCTTAATTCATGCTCGTCCTCGAGTAGGTAAATGATAAAAACAGAATTTTTGATGTGGAATGCTAACCAACATAATTTTCAATGTAATTTATTTATTGTGGCATGAATGTTCTGATCCGAAAGATTCAAGACAAAAGTTTATATTGACATAAGAAATAATAATACTTCAAGCATACTAACGAAGCAATAATGTCTTCTCAAAATAACATGGCTAAAGAAAGTTATCCCTACAAAATCATGTAGTCTGGCTATGCTCCCTCTTCATCACATAAAATATCCATATCATGCACAACTCCGATTTCAGCAAAGCAATTGTTTTCATACACAATTTTTTCAAACCTTTCAACTTTCATGCAATACATGAGCGTGAGCCATGGATATAACACTATAGGTGGAATAGAGTGGTGGTTGTGGAGAAGACAAAAAGGAGGAAGATAGTCTCACATCAACTAGGCGTATCAATGGGCTATGGAGATGCCCATCAATAGATATCAATGTGAGTGAGTAGGGATTGCCATGCAACGGATGCACTAGAGCTAAAAAAATGTATGAAAGCTCAACAAAAGAAACTAAGGGCCAATTCTTTTCATGGTTTTTTTGGGCTTCGAGAATAGGCTGCCCCCTACCCAGCTTATTCTAGAAGCCCAATCAAAAATTTCCTTGTAGAAGCATATTAATCAAGTCTTAACTACTAGGCTTCTAAAAAAAAGTTTGGGTGGGCTTCTAGAATAAGCTGGGTAGGGGGCAGCTTATTCCAGCTTATTCTAGAAGCCAACAAAAGAACTGCCCATAAGTGGGTGTGCATCCAACTTGCTTGCTCTTGAAAACCTAGGGCATTTTAGGAAGCCCATCGTTGGAATATACAAGCCAAGTTCTATAACGAAAATTCCCACTAGTATATGAAAGTGACTAAACAAGAGACTCTCTATCATGAAGATCATGTTGCTACTTTGAAGCACAAGTGTGGAAAAGGATAGTAGCATTGTCCCTTCTCTCTTTTCTCTCATTTTTTTGGGAGGGGCTTTCTCTTTTTTAGCCCCTCTCTCTATATATTTTTTGGGCCATCTTTTTTTTATTTGGCCTTTCCTCACAAAGGACAATGCTCTAATAATGAAGATCATCACACTTTTATTGACTTTACAACTCGAAGCTAGAACAAAGTATGACTCTATATGAATGCCTCCAGCGGGGTACCGGGATGAGCGATGAATCAAGAGTGACATGTATGAGAAAATTATGCAGGCTTTGCCACAAATACGATGTCAACTACATGATCATGCATGGCAATATGACAATATGAAGCGTGTCATATGAACGGAATGGTGGAAAGTTGCATGGCAATATATCTCGGAATGGCTATGGAAATGCCATGATAGGTAGGTATGGTGGCTGTTTTGAGGAAGGTATATGGTGGGTGTATGGTACCGGCGAGAGTTGCGCGGTACAAGAGAGGCTAGGCATGATGGAAGGGTGAGAGTGCGTATAATCCATGGACTCAACATTAGTCATAAAGAACACATATACTTATTGCAAAAATTTATGAGTCACCAAAACAAAGAAATCACCGCATGCTCCTAGGGGGGAGGTTGGTAGGAGTTAACCATCGCGCGCCCCCGACCTCCACACAAAGGATGTCACTCAACAAATACCTCATGCTCTAACTTCGTCACATAGCGGTTCACCATACGTGCATGCTATGGGAATCACAAACTTTAACACAAGTATTTCTCAAATTTATAATTACTCCACTAGCATGACTCTAATATCACCATCCTCATATCTCAAAACAATCATCATATTCAAACTTCTCATCATATTCAATGCACTTTGTATGAAAGTTTTTACTACATTCATCTTGGATACATATTATATTAGGACTAGTTTTATAACCAAAGCACATTACCATGCTGTTCTAAAAGACTCTCAAAAGGATATAAGTGAAGCATGAGAGGTCAAAAATTTCTACAAAATAAAATCACCATCGTGCTCTAAAAGATATAAGTGAAGCACTAGAGCAAAACTATTTAACTCAAAAGATATAAGTGAAGCACATAGAGTGTTCTAACAAATTCTAGACCATATTTATCTCTCTCAAAAATGTGTGTCCAGCAAGGATGATTGTGGCCAACTAACAAGCAAAGACTCAAATCATACATGACGCTCCAAGAAAAACACATATCATGTGGTGAATAAAAATATAGCCCCGAGTATAGTTACCGATAGATGAAGACGAAAGAGGGGATGACTTCTCGGGGCATCCCCAAGCTTAGGCTTTTGGTTATCCTTGAATTTTACCTTGGGGTGCCTTGGGAATCCCCAAGCTTGGGCTCTTGCCACTCTTTGTTCCATAGTCCATCAAAGCCATACTCAAAACTTGAAAACTTCACAACACAAAACTTAGCCAAAAATCTTGTGAGCTCCGTTAGTATAAGAAAACAAACCACCACTCAAAGGTACTGTAATGAACTCATTCTTTGTTTATAATGGTGTTAAACCTACTGTATTACAACTTCTCTATGATTCATACCTCCCAATACTACTCATAGATTCATCAAAACAAGCAAACAACACACGAAAAACAGAATCTGTCAAAAACAGAACAGTCTATAGTAATCTGTAACTTTCACATACTTCTGTAACTCCAAAAAAATTGAAATAAATTGGTAAACGTGATGAATTTGTATATTAATCATCTGCAAAAAGAATCAACTAAATATCACTCTCCAGTAAAATCTGGTGACTATTCTCGTGAGCACTAATGTTTCTGTTTTTTGCAGCAAGATCATATAAACTTCACACAAGTCTTCTCAAAGGTTCTACTTGGCACAAACACTAATTAAAACACAAAACCACATCTAAATAGAAGCTAGATGCAATATTTATTCCCAAACAGAAGCAAAAACAAAGAAAATAAAATTGGGTTGCCTCCCAACAAGCGCTATCGTTTAACGCCCCTAGCTAGGCACGATACAAGGATAGATCTAGGTATTGCCATCTTTGGAAGGCAATCCATAAGTGGCTCTCATAATGGATTCATAAGGTAATAGGAGCAATCAGAGTGCTAATAAAATCATTATTGTTGGTATTGGAGAAATCACACAATTTGGTATTGTTCTGAGCCATAGTGACAAGCAAGCAATCCAACACACAAGCAAACATGAGGCAAGCGAGCGGTAAACACAAGGCAAAAAGAAGGGCAAATAAAACGGCAAGGGTGAATTGGGGGAGAGGAAAACAAGAGGAAAATAAATGTAATGCGAAGGATAAGGGTTTGTGATAGGTACTTGGTATATGACTTTTGCGTAAGCCTCCCCGGCAACGGCGCCAGAAATTATTCTTGCCACTTCTCGAGCTTGTGTTGTATTCCCTCGAAGAGGAAAGGGTGATGCATCATAGTAGCGTAAGTATTTCCCTCGGTTTTTGAGAACCAAGGTATCAATCCAGTAGGAGACCACGCGCGAGTCCCTCGCACCTGCACAAACAAATAAGAACTTCGCAGCCAACGTGATAAGGGGTTGTCAATCCCTTTACGGTCACTTACGAAAGTGAGATCTGATAGATAGGATAGTTTAATATTTTTGGTATTTTGGATATAAGAACAGAAAGTAAAAATAGCAAAGTAAAGTAGATTGTAGATTGATATGTTGAGAATAGACCCGGGGGGCATAGGTTTCACTAGTGGCTTCTCTCATGATAGCATAATTCTATGGTGGGTGAACAAATTACTATCGAGCAATTGATAGAAAAGCGAATAATTATGAGAATATCTAGGCATGATCATTATATATAGGCATCACGTCCGTGACAAGTAGATCGAAATGATTCTACATCTACTACTATTACTCCACACGTCGACCGCTATCCAACATGCATCAAGAGTATTAAGTTCATTAGAACAGAGTAATGCTTTAAGCAAGATGACGTGATGTAGAGGGATAAACTCAAGAAATATGATATAAACCCCATCTTTTTATCCTCGATGGCAACAATACAATATGTGCCTTGTTGCCCCTGCTGTCACTGGGAAAGGACACCGCAAGATTGAACCCAAAGCCAAGCACTTCTCCCATTGCAAGAACTATAAATCTAGTAGGCCAAACCAAACCAATAATGCAAAGAGACTTGCAAGGATATTATAATCATACATAAAAGAATTCATAAAAGAACCAAATATTTCTCATAGATAATCTTGATCATAAACCCACAATTCATCGGATCTCGACAAACACAACGCAAAAAGATTACATCGAATAGATCTCCTCGAAGACCTAGGAGAACTTGGTATTGAGATCCAAAAAGAGAGAAGAAGCCATCTAGATACGAACTATGGACCCGAAGGTCTGTGGTAAACTACTCACAACTCATGGTGAGGCGATGGTGTTGATGTAGAAGTACTCCGTGGAAGATCCCCCCCCCAGCGGAGCTCCGAAACGGGCCCCAAGATGGGATCTCACGGGAACAGAAGGTTGCGGCGGTGGAATTAGGGTTTTCTCTGTTGCTTCGATGTATTCAGGGTACATGGGTATATAAAGGAGGAAGGAGGGCATCGAGGGAGCCAGAGGGGGCCCACGAGGGTGGGGGGCACGCCCTGTAGGGGGGGCGCGCCCTGGACCCTCGTGGCCGCCTCCCTCGTTCCCTCGCGTGTACTCCAAGTCTTCTGTGTTTATATTGTTCCAAAAATAACTCTCGCGAAGGTTTCATTCCGTTTGGACTCCATTTGATATTCCTTTTCTGCGAAACCCTGAAATAGGCAAAAAAACAGCAATCTGGACTGGGCCTTTGGGTTAATAGGTTAGTCCCAAAAATAATATAAAAGTGTATGATAAAACCCATTAAACATCCAAAACATCATATATAATAGCATGGAACAATCAAAAATTATAGATACGTTGGAGACGTATCAATGTACCTGTCGTAGTTGCAAATGTTACTATCTTAACAGACTTTGTTATTCTTGATATAACCGAGGATGATAGTACGTTGATTATCCTTGGTAGACCTTTTTTGAATACTGCAGGGGATATTATTGATTGCAATAAAGGCAATGTCACTTTTCATGTCAATGGTAATGAGCATATGGTACACTTTCCGAAGAAACAACCTCAAGTGAATAGCATCAATTCTATTGGAAAAATTTCAACAATTGCTATCGAAAGTTTTAAATTCCCTATCCCTACTGTCAAAAAGATATATGATATTCTTATTGTTGGGGACATGCATATCCCCATTGAGGTAACCTAGTGTTATACGAAGATTCTCCGGTTTCATGTCATTCGGAAGCAGTTTGTTAATAAGGCTTGATCATCCTTATTAATGGATTCCTTTTGACGGGCATGAGATGGATGAATTTAGTAAACACAACTTTTTGTACTCACTTTTTATCCCCTGTTACTTAGAATTAATAAAGAAAAAAATAGTATTATCTTCTTGTTTTCTGTTTTATCCGTGCAATAAAAAATGACCAGAAAATAAAAAATCTCCAAATGCCCTGAAAATTTAGTATGTTTTTTCTAGATTATTTAAGAATTTCTGGCAGTGAAAACACCTCATGGGGGTGCACGAGTGGGCCACAAGCCCATAGGGCGCGCCCACTCCCTTGGGCGCACCCCCTGGCTTTTGGGTCCCCCTCACTTATTCCAGCACCCATCCACTTCGTCTTCCTCCAGAAAAAATCACTGCATTGCTCAAACTCATGTTCTTGTTCATCTTGCTGCCATTTTCAATCTTCTTGCTCATTGCTCCATTTCCAAAACTGTTTTGGGAGATTGTTCATTGGTATGTGATTCCTCCATTGGTCCAACTAGTTTTGCTCTAGTGCTTTATATATTGCAAACTTTTGCTGCTGTGGTGACCATGTTCTTGAGCTTGCATGTCAAATTTATATGGTCCAAAGTAGTTTTCTTGCATGATATAGATTCTAGACACTTGTAGGAGTAGTTGCTATTACTTTGGTTGAGTTTTGTTCACTTTTATTTAGAGTCACTAAAACTTTTAGAAATTTTCAGAGGAAGAAAATGAGGAGGAAAATATTCCATGGGGGTTCTTCGAAGAAGAAGAAACAACTGAGGCTTGCGATATGTGAGCCAAACCTTGAAGTACCGCGAGAAGCTCTAGTACGACCTTGTGAATGGCTGTTGGAGGAATTTATGACTATTGCAGGCTTTAAGGAAGAATTTGATATGCTTGTGCAAAATGCCGGCCTAACGGACTTCTTGTCAGATAAGTGCTTGCAATATTACAACCTTACTGATTCTTTTGTGCGGAGATTTGAGTATTCAGACCGCCGAGGTACGCACTCTGTTTTGTTTGATCTATATGAAAAGTCATATAGCATGGATCTTGAGGAAATTAATGAAGCATGTAAAATTATGCATTGGGGCAGTTGTGCTGAACCACGAAAAATTGATCGTGTTGAGTTCCTTGCTAGCATTATAGTAGGAGAAACTAGAAATATAACACAAGATAGTATGGGGAGCATTCACTTTCTTGCCTTACATTATTTTGCTCTCTTCATAGGCAGATGTATTAATGGTAAACATGATCATAGCCACCTATGTGCTTCAGATTTGAGTATTCTTAAAAGCACGGTAAGGAATGACCAAAAATGTAATTTAGGGGCTATTGTCGCACGTCGCTTACATAACAATGCTAAAGAGGGAGATTTCTTTGGTGGAATTTATGCCACCCGTTTAGCTGACTACATCAGAGTACCTATAAGAAATGATGATACTCCACTACCACCTGCTTTTCTTGACTATGAGGCTATGGAACGTTATCAGTTTCTTGAGAGAGGTCAGTTGCCTTTTCAGTACAGACTAATCTTTGATAGGCAGCGCGCTGTCCGTATTACGCTTCTCGCTCCTGCTTTCTTTGATTTTCAGGTAAAAAGAAGATACTTCATAACCAGAAAGGAGGCAAACGAGTATGAGAGGGCAAGCGAGTCAGCTCGTCTCCATGAAGCAGCTCGCCAAGCGATGGCAGTTGCAATTGAGTACAACCCCAACTACGACTATGGATTTCATCCAGGCCGGCCGTGGGAATAGACCTAGTTAGGCCGAAAAGCCTAAGCTTGGGGGAGTACGTGTTTCTCACCGACATTACATTCATGTTCACACACTCATTCCAGTTGTTAGTGTTCACAATTTTTCATTGTATCATCCATGTTACTTTAATTCTTCTCGCATTCTTCTTGTGTGTTTAAAAAAGTTCAAAAAACATTACATTCATGTTCACACACTCATTCCAGTTGTCAGTGTTCACACTTTTTCATTGTATCATCCATGTTACTTTAATTCTGCTCGCATTCTTCTTGTCTGTTTGAAAAACTGTGAAAACCCAAAAATATTTCTCGCTTATTTTTGTCTTTTCTTTCTTGTTTATTTGTCAGGTAGTTTGTAGTATTAAAAGGAAAATCCAAACATATTTCTGGCTCTTCTTTTGCTTATTAGGAGCTTGCCCATGTAAATATTTTTTCTCGTTCTTGTTTTTTTCCTTATTCAGAAAAACAAAAACTCCAAAAAATATTTTAGTGTGTTTCTCTGAAATTCTTTTGCTTTTATTCTGGGTTGAAAGGAGAAGACCATGATGAATATGTTGAGTGGCTCTCATATGCATTATTGATGATCTACCAAAGAGCAATATTACCTTGTCTTCTCCTTTAAATAAATGTTTGCAGATTCCAGCTTAGTCCAATGCATGTGCACTCTTATTATTATTCACATCATTCGGTCATGCAAGTGAAATGCAATAATGACGAAATTGGATGAAATCATTGAGATGAAGAAAAGCTGGTACGAACTCGACCTATTTTGTTTTTGCAAATATGATTAGCTCATCGGTCTTGATTCAACCCATTATGAAACATGTTTGCAATGACAATTATAGATTATAGACATTCATGCCATCCTTAATTAGCTAGGAGTTGATAATGGTTTGTCTTGTGTGCCAACATGGATTTAAAATAGTTATGATGTAGTATGATAGGATGGTATCCTCTTTTGAATGTTTCGAGTGACTTGACTTGGCACATGTTCACGCATGTAGTTGAATTGAAATCAACATAGCCTCCAGGATATTTATGTTCATAGTGATTCATATCCTACTCGTGATTGCATTCAATGTTGATTAACCTCAAGGCATGCTCATGACCGTTGTCACTCTCTAGTTGGTCGCTCCTCATCTTTTTTGCTAGCCTTCACATTGTACTAAGCGGGAATACTGCGTGTGCATCCACTTCCATAAACCCAAAGTTGTTCCATATGAGTCCACCATACCTACCTATATGCGGTATTTACCTGCCATTCCAAGTAAATTTGCATGTGCCGAACTCTAAACCTTCAAATAATAATCTGTTTTGTATACCCAAATCGCTCATATGGCGACTGGGGATTGTCAGTATCTTCCATGCTAGGTGGGTTATTCTCACAATGAGTGTCTATTCACTTGTCATTCACGAGAAAGTGGCTGGTAATCGGGATGCCTAGTTCCATGCTCAAATTCAAATCAAAATATAATTAAACAAAGCTCCCCTAGGACCGTTGTTGGTATTGACGGTACCCATGGATTCAGAGCCGTGGACTGTGATTGTTGGTGGAGGGGGAGTAAAACTTTACCATTTTGTTTGGCAACTGCCTATAATGTGTGTAGCATGGAAGCTAGTGAGAACTCTTGGTCGTTGTGTTGACAATGAAAGCATATCACTCAAAATTATATTCATCCCTATTTTAAAAGCTTCGAGCTCTGGCACCTCTGCAAATCCCTGCTTCCCTCTGCGAAGGGCCTATCTATTTACTTTTATTATTGTGTCATCATCCTCTTATAAAAAGCACCAGCTGGAGAGCACCGCTGTCATTTATATGATTTGTTTTTAATTGATGTTGAGTATGAGAGTGATTGGATATCTTTTACCATGAAGTACGATATCTAGTCAGTCCTTAATTTTCTCAGGTGCTCTGCATTTATGTTTTGCGGTATCGGAAAGGGCTAGCAAGATACCATTATATCATATTGTATCATTATTGTTTTGAAAAGTGTTATCATCCGAGATATCTTATTATTGCTCGCTAGTTGGTTATGTCATTGCTATGGGTAAATGTGAAACCTAAATGTTATTGTGAACATGGTTAGTTTCTAATATTTGCTGAAAACTTGAACCTTGGCTAGACATATTTGCAACAACAAGATCAAACAAAGTTTGTAAAAGTTTTTCTTTGTCACTTTCAGTTTATCAATTGAATTGCTTGAGGACAAGCAATGGGTTAAGCTTAGGGGGAGTTGATACATTTCCGTCGAATCTAATTTTCCAAAATCTTTTTCCCTTGTTTTGAAATCTAATTTGCATGATTTGAATGGAACTAACCCGGACTGACGTTGTTTTCAGCAGATTTCCCATGGTGTTATTTTTGTGCATAAATCAAAGTTCTTGGAATGACCTGAAAAATTACAAATTTTTTTGTGGAATATATAAAAAAATATCGACGCAAGTATTAACCAGAGGGGGCCACCCAGAGGCCACAAGCCCTGGCCCCCCTAGGGTGCGCCCTGCAGGCTTATGGGCCCTCTGGAGCTCCTCCGATCCTAACTCCAACTCCATATATTCACTTTCAGGGAGAAAAAAATAGAGAAGAAGGATTCATCACATTTTACGATACGGAGCCGCCGCCATATCTTGTTCTTCATCGGGAGGGCTGATCTAGAGTCCGTTCGGGGCTCCGGAGAGTGGAATCTGTCGCCGTCGTCATCATCAACCTTCCTCCATCATGAATTTCATGATGCTCACCGCCATGCGTGAGTAATTCCATCGTAGGATTGCTGGACGGTGATGGGTTGGATGAGATTTATCATGTAAGCGAGTTAGTTTTGTTAGGGTTTGATGCCTAGTATCCATTATGTTCTGAAATTGATGTTGCTACGACTTTGCTATGCTTAGTGCTTGTCACTAGGGCCCGAGTGCCATGATTTCAGATCTAAACCTATTATGTTTTCATGAATATACATGTGTTCTTGATCCGATCTTGCAAGTTGTAGACACCTACTATGTGTTATGATCCGCATACCCCAAGGTGACAATAATTGGGATTCTTTTCGATGATTGCCGTAGTATGCGGAGTTCATGTATTCACTAAGTGCTAATGCTTTGTTCCGGTTCTCTATTAAATGGAGGCCTTAATATACCTTAGTTTCTATTAGGACCCTACTGCCACGGGAGGGTAGGACAAAAGATGTCATGCAAGTTCTTTTCCCTAAGCACGTGTGACTATATACGGAATACATGCCTACATTATGTTGATGAATTGGAGCTAGTTTGTCGTTGCCCTAGGTTATAGCTTCTACATGATGAATATCATCCAACAAATATGATCACCGATCCATTGCCTACGAGTTCGTCTCATATTGATCTTTGCTAAGTTACTTACATTACTACTACTGTTACAATCACTACAAAACTACTACTGTTACTTTTGCCACCGTTACTATTACTTCCATATTACTTTGCTACTAAATAATTTGCGGCTGATATGAAGTATTTCAAGTGTGGTTGAATTGATAACTCATCTACTAATACTCGTGAACATTCTTTGGCTCCCCTTATGTTGAATCAATAAATTTGGGTTGAATACTCTACCCTCGAAAACTGTTGCGACCCCCTATACTTGTGGGTCATCAAGGGGGAGGCAGCAATGGGGCGTAGGCGCGTGACGTTTGAAGGATTATCCAAACGCACGGGCCGCTGGATATAAATACCCAAGTGCTGTCAATGGCACCGAGTGGAATGAATTGGTCGCACCGAGATGTGAAACTACGTGCAATTACGATAACTCAGTGAGACCAAGTCGGTCTAATTGGCAACACCGAGATAGGAAACCTAGATCAGTCTAATGCTTTCAATGGCATCAAGTTTGAATGTATTGGTCTAGCCGAGAAGAAATAGAAGGTTTTGGAAGGCAGCCCTTGACGGATCGGTGGCTTCGAGTGCTCCTCACCCATAGAGTCTGAAAAAGACTTGTTCATCTTTTGTGATGTAGCGTGAATAGAATTTGAGACAAGAAGGGCATAGATAGGTAGAGAAAGTTCTTAGGCATTCTTGTACATCCACTTGGCCAATAAAACCAAGACAAAAAACAACAAATGGATGTCCTCAAATGAAGAAAATATGGAACCAACATGCTCACACAAGAAGATAGCAAATAAAATATGTGTAAAACATGCACAAACAATTCTAGCATCTATCAAGCAATTGGCGATGACTAGGTCATCTATATATGAGTATATTGACTTAGGAGTCAAATGAAAACATTTGATCATAGGTCATACTCATTGTTTAAGCACAAGTGGTGTTACCACTTGTACATAAAGCTTTAATGTGTTCACACCATTAGAGTTGATTTAGCTCTTTAGAGCAAAGCTCCCCCTAGATGTGTTATCCCCCCCTAAGAGGGATGAATAGACCTTGGGTTTTGTCAATGATGACTTCATGTAGATAGTGAAGATGTGGATGCTCAATATTCATGTAGATCATTTGGAGCAATCCCTTGGAGTGTTGCACTTTCAATACCTACATGGGTTAGTCCCACGAGGAACATACAAGGATATCCAGACATGGAGTGAATTGCACATATAATGATGTCCATGAAATCATTAGGTTACCTTGTCCCTTGTCTTACCAACAAGAGGGTTTGTGACTCCATGAACTAGTGCAAGATATGAAAGCTGATTGCACAAGTCCTTGCCAAAATGAATATGAGTGAAGTATGCTGGTGGAGTCACCCTCAAGAACACTCTAGTGCTTCTTCTTTGGGATCCACATCAACTTGATGGGAATCCTTAGAGTTGTAGTTGAACTTTATGAAGTACATCTTGATGTAGTCTTGGGAACCCACTTGACCATAGCCTTAGGAGCTTCTTCAAACGATTCAATCTCCCCTTGAAGCTTTTCCTTGCCTTTTATCTTATGGTCTTGTGGTGGAAGATCATATTGAGCTTGTGTTCCCTCAAAAGAAGTGGGGTCATACTTCTCTTGTTGAGGACCACACTTCATCTTGGGGTATTGAACTTCTTCCCATTCAACTCTATTGGCATTGAAATTTCGTTCAAAACCAACACCTTGATACTTCCGGTGCCTTGCTTGCTCACGCACAATTTCCTAAAATTTCTTACTCCCGACAAGGCTCTTGTGAACACATTTCTCTATAATTCCCTTCAATAAGCTATTTTCTGGCTCAAGTTTAGCTTGGCCATGAGAATCATTAGTGGAATCAAGAGAACTACTAGATGCAACAATATTGGATTTAGCATGATTATTATTACTACTATAAGACGAATCTTTCTTGCTCTTGTTACTACACTACCGCAGGATGCTGCTAACACGACACGACGATCAGAGACCCTTTGATGAAACTGTGTGTGATGCCATAATCGCAAACGATGGTGTAAAAAACCATCAAAAAAGGTGCAAAACGTTTGCGATGGAGGATGCATCAAACACAGTTCAGATTTTAGTTGCGTGTGCGATGCAGGGCATACGTTTCAGCTCAATTAACCGTTTGCGATGAGGAGGAACAAAAGAAACGGGCAGCTAGATGAAGATGTGTGTGATGTACAGCATACGGTTCACTCGAACGAACTGTTTGTTATTAGGCAACACAAAAGAAACGGTCAGCCAGATCAAAGGTGTGTGCGATATACGGCATGCGGTTCACTCGGATGAACTGTTTGCGTTGAGACATGAGAACAGAAACGGTTCAAATGAACAAGATGTGTGTGATACAAGGCAAACAGGTTTGTAATTGGAAACGTGTGTGAAGGCCAATAACAACACAGACGATTACTGCTAACAAGTCGTGTGTTGTGAGCAAAGATTGCTGGTATACAATTGTGAGTGATTGATGAAAACATCACTGACGGGTTCCATTGTTTAGTCCGTGTGCGATGTGGTTTTCTTTGTCCGCACAACATCTACGCTCTGTCTACAGAGCATCAACATATATACTTAAAAAGGCAACATTGCATAACCAAATTAAGCATACAATTACACAAGTGACTACACACATAACATTTACACACACCAAAGAAAGCAATTACACACATACTAAAGTAGGAGAAACGAGGATCTAATCATCTACTTATTGTTGCGACGACGCTTGCCATTGCTCTGCTTCCGACTGGATCCCTGGCCGTTTTGGGGAAGGAGGCACTTCCCCATGTCAACGATCTGCATGTACATGTCGTAGCTCATGTACGCCTCCTTGGCCGTGTACATGATGTGAGCTTTGTCGAGTTTCTCCATCCAGGCCGAGTGCCAGGCACGCTTGTCCTTGTTGCATGAATCCTTCACGTCTCTGTAGTAGGGGTCGATGATGGCCTCGGCGAGGTGAACCAGTGAGTCCTTCTCATGCTCCTTGCTGCCCCAGATCTTGTATTGGCTCTGGATGTCAAAAAGATTCTCGAGCACCTTTATATCGTTGGTGATGTGCACCATAGCGAACATGTAGTGGGGGCTGTTGACAAACCTGGCGAATGCTCACAAGGCCTTGTGGCCAGGCAGTAGTGGTAGACGAAGACGTGGTGGCGCACGCACATCTGGGCGACGGCGACCTTGGGACGAGACCCGGCACGAGCACGGGTGTACTCGAGGTCGAACCCAACCACTTGTACTTCTCCTCGGCAAGCAACAGCTCCATGATGTGGATGGAGTGCTCCACCCAGACCGGGTCGTTGGTGTACACCACTGAGAGGTCCATGAACCTTCAGAGGGTGTCCACTCCGGCACGCATGGTGAACTACTGCTCGTCGTCGGCAGCCGCTCGGAGCGCCGTTGGAGCCGCGCGGGATACCCTCCAAGAATTTCTCGTGGTGGGTGTGCTTCTTGCAATGGTGGGGCGCGATCGCAAGGTTGAAGAGACATAAGGGTAGGTTAAATGGCTGTTGTAATAAATGGGGGGAAGGCCAGCCTATAATCGTCACATCTTGTCACGGCGTTCATAGCAAAGGATTCCAGTGCATGCTTGAAAACACCGCACCACACGCGTGGGCTCGAAGAGGCGTCAAATGTATCGTCGGTGAGCCTGTTACCGCGCTACCGCGCTATTCACCGCGCAAGCTTCTCGCCCAGCTAGTTTGGCCACGCATCGGCTAGAAGAGGGACAAATCGTGGGCATTTATTGGCAAAAGCTTTGTAAAAACGAAGTGTGTGGAATGACTTCAGTCATAAGTTTACCCTTGGGTGATGAGGTCAAAGTTACACAGAAGGGTGATGATGGACACTCAAGTGCGATAATTAATTCTGCGCTCTATAGTGCACATGGTGGAAGAAACCAACTGTGTGCAATAATGTCGAAGATAGCAGTCGAGTTAGCTATACAGATCGTCTGCTGTGAGATCGACAAGGTAAACTGATTCAAGAATGGTTAATAAAATCTAAGACCATTGCATATTATGGTCAAAATAGTGCTAGCAATATACGAGTCTCATACCATGCCATTTCAACGATTGTACCACAAAAGCTCGAAATGTTACAACGTTCAAATTCTAGAGTTATATGGCTCAAATTCGAAGATTACAAGGTTCAAACTGATATTAGAAATGAAATTCAGCTCATCAGCTGCAAACGCTCGCCGCTGAACATGGATATCAGAGAGGTTCAAACTAATATCATCGCTTCTAAGTCTGGCTTCAAAAACTCACAATTTTTGCAAAGGGGTCAGCCACTGAGAAGTCATGTATGGGGTTGACACGATGACTACCAATTACTCTGTCATCTAAAGTTTTAAAATGAAATTCAGCATTTTTGGAGCCTACTCCATTCTGCCACAGGCGCCGGCGCTGATCAGCAAACTATTCACTTTTGTGAAATAAATGTAGGGCAAACCTCATTTCCTTAAGCACCCTTGCTCTGAGAACAAAGAACCTAGTGAATATAATCTCTGGTGAGGTCCCTCGGTAGGAGTTCAAAGTAATTTCTCAGAGATGCAGATCTAGGCATTCGACGTGATTGTTATATTGTATCACATTATCCACCACTGGGCCTAATCTTATCAGCAAAAGAAGAAAATGTGTTAGTGCCTACATGCAGTTTTGAACATTACTACATGCCTAGCTATTTAGTTTGCAAGATTTGTAAAATGCACTAACATGTCATCTTCGATCTGACATGATTAACATGAGCATTTGATTACATTCTAGAAAAATGTAGCCTTCTTCACAAGAGATTGGAATGGATGAAAAGTTCCCTAAGAAAACTAGTACAGATGAATCCAAAGGAGAAATTCTTATTGATTGTAACCATATGGATCAAGCAACCAATATGGGGGGCATGTATGTACTGAAATCCTCCAAAAGAACCTTCAGAAATCGTAGTACATTGTCATTGTAAACTTGGAAAAAAGGTGTCACAAATTGAACTCCCTTATGGTTAACATTTAACATGAAAGGAACATCACCTCGATATGTAGCTTCTCCAGGCACAGAAAGCATCTCAGGAAACTGACAACTTGCTCCAGGTCGGGGCCGATAGATTCTAGTGCCAAGACCTTCACTGTGCGCAGTTTCGGGGTCAAGCTTGTCGGAATCATTTTCTGAATGATAGACGAAGAAACATCTTCAAAATTAGAAATAATGTTAATTTGTAGAAGGAGAGGCAGAAGGCGGATGTTGTACCTGAATGGGCGTGGATCCAATAACAAGTTCGGCGTATTTGTGCGACGGGTAGCCCACCACTGTCAATTTCGGCGTAGAAATGACATTGATTCTTGTTGGACCTTCTTGATCAACTACAAGTAATCTCTCAAGTGCAGGTGTGTCCTGGATGACCAAACCGTGGTACAAACTTGTGATGTCTTCCTGCCGCACCAGCAACACACATAAATAGTCCGGAGAGTCATGGAGTTGATGTAGAAGGTACTCAACCCATTGATCGCCTGAAGAGGAAGGTACTCGAGTGCAGTACAGCCATGGAGTAGGCGCTCCATGTCACCCTTTGAGAGGCAGACGGCGACGAGCTCGAGGTGCTTCAGTCGTGGTAGAATAAGAGCGGGTGCGTCATTAAGGGGTGGGAAATGGCAGTTCCTGAACTTGGCGACGCGCAGCGTGGGCGTGAGGCGGAGTGCGGACGTTGGCAGCGACCGCATATGCCCATCATCAAAAGTGAGCTCCTCGAGCTGATTTAGGGCGGGGGATCGGAACCAGTCGTCAAGCTTGGCTCGCCCCTTGCCGTTGGAACGAAACTTCCCCATTCTAAGGCCTTTGGTTGGGCCATGGTGACTGCCGAGGATCTTGGAGAATGCATCCAACATTTTGCAATGGCCATGGCAGAGCTCGTGGGTGTTGATAAGGTCGAGAGGGCTGGAGTTCCATAGGGGGCGCCACCGCCGGGAAAGGAGGGTTGTCTGCACCCCATATTTGATTGGGAGGAGGGAGATGATGACTCTCAACATATCATCGGGGAGGCTACTGATTAAGTCTAGGCCTGCTGGAGTCGCTTGCGGTTCTAGCTCGCCCCGCCAACGCTTGTTGGCTGCCCCGTTCTCCACCTCCAGAGTCTCCTTGTCAGCGGCGCTTTCTGATAGAAATGGGAGTATAGGGACTATTTAGTTAAAATAGGGCAATAGAAAATTGTATTGGTAACTAGAAGTTATTAGGTAGGAATATAGTAAGAAAAGAGAATAATAATTGGTTGCTTAAATACTACACAATTCATTTGACATTGCTGGGTAAGTCAACATATGCAGATAGTTGAAAAGAAAACTTACTTCGAACAAAGTCCGGATGGATATTTTGTCGGGGAAGTTAGCATATATCTCATGACTAGGCCCTTTTACGTGCAGTGCAATTTTAGTGCCAGCTTTCAGTACATAAAACTTTGCAATTACATTCCAAAATCCAGTGCTAGAATAGGAGTCACCACGTTCATCAAGTCTTACAGTAGCAACGATTGTAAATCCATGGTTTGTGTGCAGTATGACATCCGTGGAGCCTTGATCTATGTAAAGGGAAAAATTGTGCACTACATAATATGTTGCATAGCGAGGGTTGTTCTGCAGAAAATGGTAGGATTGTTAAAGAAAATATGGTAACATGCAAATATGGGCCCAAATTGAAAGAACTGTGCATAAGTTGAAATCGAAGGACAACAATATATAATTAAACAAATAGGGTAAACATGATGTCATGGAAAAATGAGAGTAATCGAAAGAACAATACATCATTAATTTCCCTAATATAGAAAGAAGCGGGGAAAATTCCCTTTGACGTATAATGGTGCATGTGGCACCCTTTATCCAAATGTAGCAATATTTAGAATATGTTTAGGAAAGTAGGCCATGCCAACCGATTTAGGGTGAGATTGAACATACCGCGCGCGTCCTCAAGTTATCCGGTACGATGAGATGGAATCTCTGGCGGCGGTCGCAAAGTCCTGAAGTGTCGGCGCACTGTACATTCTATGAATGAAAGAAAACCCTCAAATCAGCTCGAATAAAAATGAATTCACGGTGATTTCCGCCGGGTGATTAAAGGAGGCAGATGAACTGGGAGAAGAGATGAGATAATATCTCGTTAAATTAGTTACCTTGGCGTCCATGAGAAAGAACCCTCAGTACGACAAATTCCCCAACCGAGTGGATCTGGGTCGACCACGAGCAGCGTCGAGAAAGTCGATGGTGATAGTCAGCGGCAAGCGGATGTGGCAAAATGCAGTGGGCTTTGTCGGCAGCCTGGCGGCGGCGGCAGGCGGCGAGCTAAGTGTTTACCGCCGCGATAGGCGGTGCCATGGCATAGACGCGGAGGAGCTTGTGCAGGTGTGAAAGGGGAACGTACCGGAGGGGCTGAGGGGGTGGCGAGCGGGGTGAGGATTTTTTTAACGTGGGGATGGTGAGGGTTTTCTTTTTTTCTTGAATTGGGTGGTGAGGGTTTTCTGTCCCGCAAAGAATTTTGGGGGCGACAGTTTGCTAGAGCGAACTGTGTGTGATTGACGCAGCAGGAAAAATGAAACTCATTGCACACGGTTCCAATTTTGGGAACCGTCTGTGATTGACGTACTACCTCTGTCCTGGTTTATTGGTCCCCCATTGTAATTTTTACCAAAATTTGGCGAAATATTTAACATACTCGGACATAGATAATAAGTGTACACATACATAAGCATAGTTCAACCATAAATACATAGTTCAACCATCATTAAGCATACTCAAGCGTACAAAGTTCAATCCATCCCACATCTCATCTCACATGCGGCCGACAGGATCATGAAGCTTCTCCAGGTACTCGGTGTACGCGTCGTGCACCACCCTGCGAGAATACTTCTTCTTGAAGGAGCCAGCGGCCCGTCCTCTTGCATGCGCCAGAACACTTAGATATGTCATGAAGCTTGTGGTTGCACAATGGGCATCCATAGCCGTCGTTCCAGGTCCTAATACGCCTGTTATGCATTCCAGCATAAAGCTCCATAAGGATTCGCCTCTTGTACCTCCTCTGGGCATCTTCATCCACGTTGTCCACATCCTCAGACAACACCTATACAAATAGTAAAAAAAATTGGCATCAAATCACTGATTACATGCCGTGAAGTAGGATTAGGAATTTATGGCTATTTATTTATACATATCCAGAGATTATGGTTCGATTTTTAAGCACAGCCGTCTATGTACATACCAATCTTGAATAAAATAATGGCACAAACATATGTAGGTCATTCAAAATCAATTGTCAAGTTCTGGCTAGGAATTATTAGCACGAACACTAACCCTAGTCGGATTATTAGCAGAAATCATTTGCACAGATGAAACAACTAATCACTTATCACCTGTACCATTCAAACAATCAATACACTACACAGATCTAATGAAACTTACTCAGATTTCATGGATTGAGACAACATAACCACATGATTTCAATTCCAAAAAGGGGGAGGCAGGAGTAACCAAAGAAACCCTATGATCTATTTGACACATAAATGGGTATAGATGACTAACCACATGTCCGTCGTCGTCGGAGTCATCGCTAGAGTGGTCGTCGAAGTTGTCGCCGGAGTGGTCGTCGGAGTCGGTGTAGAATTCCGCCTCCGGCTGTGGAAGCTCGACACCGTCGAAGACGTCAGGGTGCGGCGGTAACTCGCCGGCGGTGACAGCAACCTCTGTCTCCATCTCCACGGCGTCCTTCGGTGCTTTAGCATCCCCGGCGGCGCCACTCCCTCCGATGGAGCGCTTCGGCGGCATCCTCTGACGGCTATGAGGATTGAGAGCGGCGTCGAGGATGCAAGCGGAGAGAGAGGATTGTGTGTGTGTAGCGAAGATGGGGGGTGCGGCTGCTCGGGCGCACCATTAACATGGAGTAGTGGGAGTTGTGGGAGAGAGGCGGGTGGCGGTCAAACCGATGGCTCACCTCCCGGTGAGCCTGCGCACCGGATTACTCGCATGCCTACCAAAGTTTCACACATCTACTTGCACGCCTCCCGATGACACTGCACAGCGAGCATGCCTCCGTCAATTCACACACATGCACGCACGCCTCCTCGTCTGCCTGCGCGGTGGACTACTCGCATGCGTCCCATCAACTCACGCCCGCTCGCACGCCACACGGGTCGCGTGGCGGTACATATATTGTTTTTCTATTTGGATGATTAATGATGTCGCTTTATTGCTTAACCAAAGCATGACATGTATCCATTGTTGGTCTAACGCTCACGGTTCGAATAAATAATCCGTTTGGGATATTGGTTCCCAGTTATTAATAATCTCCCGTCTGTAATTAGATAAAGATTACATCAAAACTGGCCTCAAATTTGACAAAATAAAGTACAATGCCACTTTGTATTGGTCTCCATAAGACAACATGATAAGTTTCATGAACTTCAAATAAGTTTTGGATGTACTAGAATTTAAAAATCAAGATTCTCAATGTTTGAAATTTATTGCACGGGGAGTAAACATGCACCCAAGGAGACACATGTGTTTTTGCAATCCATTTAGGTGCACTGTCACGTGTGCATGTAGCTTAAATTTGAGTTTTGCACATTATACCCATAGAAAATCAATCAATCAATGTACTAAAACGTCTTAATGATCTCTGTGATATTTTTTGAAATTAAAATGTCCCTCCTTTGGTAACATGTGTGTTCAGCGCGGGATAATTAATTTAACATGCATCGTAGTTGCGGTGGATTCGCGGTGTGTGTGTGGGTGTATGCGTCTGGGGGTGGCGGGTGGCTCGTAGTACACTACGAGTTGTGAGCCACCGTGTGGGTTGGCAGTTTTGTTAAGCAGGCTGGTGCGACATCACAGTCGTGAAATTGTTATTTAAAACATTACACAACCCTTTCATACATAAATGTTTTGGCCACATGCAGTCGATGGTTGTCCTACTTGACACTCAATACTCGCGTGTGATGCTTTCTGTGGGCCCGCGAGGTTGTCGTCCATCACTTTGACGAATAGTCGGCGGTGAGGTTAATTTGACTAGCAAGGTATAATCTTTTTTGTTTGTGTTATGGTGGTATATAGTACGCGTCGAAGAGGTGGGAGGGGACTAGCATATATAATATACGTACGCGTCCGTGAACAAGTACACCTCACTCAGTGCGGGACTTTTTGGTTACCGAGGCACATGCCACATTAAAATAATGAAATTGGTTATTCAAACATCAGACAACACCTTTTTGGGCCACATGCATATCCTAGCTAGGACACTCACGTGTGACGCTTCCATCTGTGGGCCCACGAGGCCATCGGCGATGCATGCATGCATCACTTTGACCTACATCGGGAGAGGTTAATTAATTTCACCATCGATGAGGATTCTTTTGGGTTGTACATATATTACGGCAGGAGCATATAGTATGCGGTGAAGAGGGGGGAAGGGGACCATCATATGTAGTACGCTTGATATGAACCTCACTTTGTGTGGGTGCATGGTTTACGGTTTTCGAGGCATGTGGCACATCAAAGTTGTGCATTTTGGATATTCAACATATATATGTTAGGCCCACATGCAAAGCGGTGGTGGTTGTCCTCTCGCACCCACTTAAGCAGTTATCAGCAATATCGATGCTTTCCATCTATGGGCCTGCTTGGTCCATCAGTACTTTTTGCCTGACAATAAGAGAGGCTAATTTGACTTAGGAGGGGATTATTATTTTTGCTCTGGGATGGCATGCATGATACAGTTTGAGCACACACACATGCATGTGTACGCATGAATCCCAACCATCGAGTCAAAGTGGCTAGTACAACGACATATCATGAACCGATCTCGCTCTGTGTGGGGAGCTAGTGTACGATTTTTGACACACGCGCCACATCAATGTTGTGTATTCAAACATGCATGCACGCATCACCTCCATACATATGCATGTGTGGTTACCTTCAAACAATACACTCCCTCGCGTGGTTATCGGCGACAAGCCTATATATTTGTGGGCCCGCGTGGACATCCATGATCACCTTGACCAACAACAAGATAGGTTACCATGGAGGATTCTTCATTTAGTTCAAGTTATCGTAGTATAGGTCATGGTGAGATTCAGACCTAATTAAGTTTGAGCTCATATACTATGCACGCATGCATGCATGAATCCCCGTCGTTGGCTTGAAGTGTGGTGTAACATACATATGCATCGTCAACCTAACCCTCACTCAGTGTGGGTATTTCTAGTTCGAAATCACGGTGCCACATCAAAGTTGTTCCATTGTTACTCAAAAACACACCTCTCCATACATATGTTCGGGCCACACGCATGCAGTGGTTATCTTCGGGGACTAGCTACTTGCGTGATTATTGGCAAGCTAGCCCATCTTCGGGGTCACATGGACGGCCATCACTTTGACCAACAACAAGAGAGAGGTTGTACGACCAAGGTGGATTATTCTTGGTCCATTTTATGATCCATCTTGGTGAGATATATGACTCTCTGGCCCGTTGACTGAAAGTGTGTGTGGGGGGGGGGGGTTCCT